>SMSR01016090.1:113149-157743 GCA_019453355.1 Ceratina japonica | reverse complement strand
TGGCACGCGTTCAACTCGTTAGACAAAGTTCAAAATTGCACGAGGCCCGGATCAACAGCTCACGTTTTCGTTCCATCGGTTATAAACAAACCAGAAATTATTGGCCCGAGCCTTCCGGAAATACAGATGACGTATAGTATAAATCACGACGACGAAACAAATCGTACGGACGTCGTCTTTGAGCGACAACGCAATTTCGCGTCTCGACTAAAAACTTGTATAAGCGAAATAATTGAAAAATTGTTTGAGTTCGGTGGATAGAATTCCGGAGACCCAGTTAGTAGAAGGAGGATCGCGGGAGGTGTGTAGACACCCAGAGAGAGAGCAGGGAGCAAGTATAGTGCGCGAGGCAGCTCTCTTTTCATTAGGCGACCGGGCGATCGTCAAATCAAGACACGACTCTCGTGACGTCTGCCGCCGGCTTTAAAAATAAAACAGAGAAACTGATTGTGAGAGAGGAAACAGCACGGACGCGGTGCAGTCGCAGAGACGGCAGAGTACACACGGGTCGTGGTACAGAAATAACCATGGACACCATGGAAGTGCACGAAGGTAGGAAGAGCGAAGGACGTTTCCCGTTGACCCGAATAGCCTGACCCGTATTCCCAGTCCCCGTCGACCGCGCCGGTAACGTCGACCTGCCGTCGGAGAGCTCGACGACCTGCGTGGGCGTCACGAGAGGTCCGAGAGGGATTAATTGAAACTCCAGCGATAATAATTGAACTGAAACTCGCGCGTTTACAACCCACTTCCCTCGATTAATATACAATTCTCTCCTCCGGGGCGATTAATCGAGTTTCAAGTACCGACTCGGCGCGACGATCGGGAGAAACCTAATTAATTCAGTTTTCATATATGTACACTATACAAAAACCGACGATACTAAAAAAATGGGGAAAAGTAAATGCGAGCGAGTCCCGTCTGGACGCAAAGGAGAAAGAATGGGACAATGAGAATTTGACGAACGTTACTCGGCGAGCGGTGACGCGACTTGATTTCCACATGAATCGAGATGAAAGAGCTTTCTATATACGGAAGATACGCGTTTTGTATTAAAAAGAAGTCGCGCGCGCGACTCGTAAGCTTGTTCGTTCACTCGACTTCACCTTGTCCCGGAACGTTTATCGAGACTTGAGCCTTTCTTGGCTTCTTTCTCTAAAGCCGGCACGGGGCTAAATGGATTTTTAGTTCGCCATCCAGGATACGCTTTTGTGCCGTGATAACGGGACGGGGCTCAGAGGGGGCTCGAGGCTCGTTCGAGGGGCTCTCGATTTGATTTACGATCCTCCCCCGGCTCGAGTAGCTAAGGTAGACTATCACGGGGAAAAAAGAAAGGTTGACGTCGTCGTCGTTTAGAAAATGGGAGGCTAGGATTAAGGAATTATCTCGAGACACACGAGCTATGTGCGACACTTGCTGGACGACGGAAACAGGTGGACTGACTTTCTTTTATTTACAATTTTTTTACACCGTCGAGACCTTCAACGTTTCCGATTCGCGAAACTTGGTAATGGAACGAAAAAATTTCTGAAACGATTCCCCACGTTCTCCGCGTTGTTACAAATCCCGTAAAGGTGCAAGGATCAGGATTTGCATAATGGACATTATTGCATTACGTCAAATCGATCGAGATATAGGAACTATGCCCTCCGTTTCGTTCGAACTTTGTCTCCTCCGAGTTGGACGCTCGGAGAGTTCGTCCACCTTGACCCAGAAGCTTCGAACGCAGAGTTTTGCGGTGGAAGAGGCAGCAAGCTTCCCGAAACTTTTAACGTTTCAGCCTATTTAATGACAGAACAGTTTAAATGGTCGTTCAAAATGTTTACTAAAGCCTCCAAACGAGTGTTCTGGAGACTACAAGTCGAACGACTTTGAAAGATCCGTGAATACGCGTAGAAATGAAGTTCAAACGATAAATGTGATCGAAATCGAGAAGTTGATTTGACACACAGGGACGTTCGCGGAGTTCGTACTACCGCGAGGGAATTACGACTCGATCGTTTGACTAGCAAGGTATTATTTAAATGGAAATTGTAACCAAAATTTCCATTAAGGATGGTCTGAATATTACAGTTACCGGTCCACCTTGTCACGTACAAGTTGCGGCTTTGCACCCCAGACCCGAGGGCTGAGCATCCATTAGTGCCATTAATTTCGAGCGTCACTTCTTACCTCCTGTCATACGTATGTACGTAAACTTTAACGAAGACGATCGAATCCAACAATATATATTTAACGAAACAAAACTGGCTGTAAACCCTTGACTCCGTCAAATCGACGTCGACAAATTTTTTATCGACATTATAAATATAAAATCTATTCTGACGGCGGCGGCCACGTTCGATCAAAAACGACGCTCGGTCGAAAGTGGAAAGAAAAAGACGCGCGAGGAGTTCAACAAATATCAGGCCGATCGACATTTACAAAAACGTGTGTTACATCAAAGGAGGCGTGGAAAAAGGAATGATGATCGTACGTCAACGAGGCGGAAAGACGCGGAAAGCGGATCGACCGCGAAAATAAACGTTCCCGTTTTAACGTGTAACAGGTATTGTTTGAACTTGCTCATCGAGGTCAATTAAAAGCAGCGGCGGCACCGGCGACGACGGCGGCGTAGGCGCGTATGCGTTTCGTGCATAATGTCGCATCTGTGTCAGGGTTAAATCACGCGTGCACGGGCCAGTTATGCGAATTCCCGAACGACGCTCGTTAATTACTCGTCACGGGTCGGTGTCGCGATCTCTCCGGCTTCGCGCCGGGTTCTTTCGCGATCGGTTAAACGTCGCAGTGGATCGTCTGACTGGCAAATCGAGCGTCAACGGGGACAGCGGTTACGACTTCCGTTTCCCGTTGAGCGACGGACTGCCGATCAATCTGTAACCGTATAAACGCCGTCGCGCGGTTCTATTGAACGCGGGATTCCGATGCTCGACACCTGCTTCAGCACATACTCCGGTTCTAATCGGTCAAGCCTATTCGAAGCGAAAGTGACCCAGTTTCCGACGATCCGTCCGATCTAAAGTGGAATTGGCATTCACCGTCGGCGTTAAATCGCGACCGATAATATGATCGAGTCGCTCTATTCTTTTTTCACAGCCACTCGCCGCGATTTTGACTAACGGACAATCACGATTTTTACAAGTCTCTTCGATAAGCAAATAAAAAATACCCGACGTAATTCATTCGAACGATAAAATTTCGTCCAAATAAATTGAGTTCGAGTTTATATTAAAATTCTATGCGATATAATTTCACTTCTGAAAGCGAAATCGGAAAAGTTGGAGCGAGGAGCCTGGATTCTAATTGCGAAGGTAATTCTCCTAATTCGCTGAAACACGAACTCGCGATTCCTTTCTCAATTAAGCGTTTGAGGACGTCGGGAGTCTCGGCTGACGCAGATATACTCGAAGATCTTATTCGTTGTAAACGTAAACTGGGAGCGCCGAGTGGCAATCGGTTCTGGCGCGGCATGCCACTCGAAAATCAGCTTCCACCGGCCCCTCGCCCGTAAATTCGCTCGAGACAATCAAGCTTTGCGACCAGTCTTTACCGCGCCGCTCGCTCGGACTATAATACTTGCTTCCTTCCCTTCCGACTAAATTCCACCCGATAACTTAATTAGCAACTTTCCCCGCTGCTATTCAAATATCGTTACTTAACGCAGTTTTACTCTTTGCCCCGACTCACAAATTGATTTAACTGATACCGAATTACGATCTCTCGCGGCGTTTCTTATAATCGAGTATCGCTGGTAAAAAGAATTAATATTCCGCGAACGTACGTTCGCGGAATCGTTTTAACTAATGAAATTCGAGCGGGATACGGTCCATTAAAAGTGGATCCTCGAACCCGTGAAAATCGTCGCACGGTTTATCGTTTCGGCCGTGAACTAGATTTTCCCGAGATTTGCGTAAACCACTATCTCATCGATTCCACGAGTATTTATCGGTCCCTTGATAAAACGATAATTCTCATCGTTAATCTCCCTCAAGTTTCCCCATGACCGTGAACTATATCTCGCTTTTACATATTTTCATTAATATCGTGCGACTGACCGCTGCCGCGTTCTCATTTGCTAATTATAATTTGCGTAACCGTGGAACGCGGAGACCTGCTCCGAGAACGTCCCTGTATGCATATTTCGTATTAAGATCGTCTATCAAGTAAATTACGTGTTTGCCCGCCTGTATTATAAACGATGAGCACGTTAAACTGTCGTCTGACCAAACAGCGCGTGGCATAGATTGATCGTCAAAGATTTCATTTGAGGGAGAAATAGACTTCCGATTTCCCACTAGGCGAACGTAATCGTTTTTTCAAGGCATCTTACGCAATCGCGTAGGAAGTAAAGGCGGAATGTAAAATAGTTGGAGCGTAGCGGGCAAGGACGCGCAGAGAACGCGCCGAGGATTATAAAGACGACACTACTACTTTGTTTTATATCGAATTAATGAGCCAAGACAACCGAGAGACCGTCGCCAACTTATTCAAAGAAGGAAGAACATACCTACTAAGTCGTTTTCATTTAAAAATAAGTTTTGCAATTTTTAATTAGAAGGATACTCGTAACAGAGAAAGAGAAATCAAGCGCGATAGCGCGATTCCACCCTGCGCTCCTAAAGTAACTACATACTTTTTTACACGCGAAATGAAAACTTGGTTGATACCAAATTGATATTTGAAATAATGTTTTGCAAAATCCACTCGTTCTGTCCGTCTGATTAATATATCGGAGAGGCGAGATTAATCTTTCCAATTGAATAAACTGTTTCGCTCTCGGACGATTGACTTTAGTCTCTAAAGAGGTCGACGGTCATTAATTTCCCAGACTCGGTTTAAAGCCTCGAAATCGAATGATCTCTCATATTCTGAACGGTATAAAAAAGAAAAGATTCGGGAACCGATCGGAGTGAAAAATAAGGTGTTTACAAAAAGGAGGTCCTGCCAGATGGCAAGCTGATTTGGAATCGGGCCAACTCCCGATGCTCGATAGCCAGCGGAACAAGTGGCACACGTTTCTGTTCGAGGAACACGTGTGCACCCACGATACATCGTTCGACTGTCCGCGTTCGGTAGTAAAAGAAAAAATAGGGGAGTGTCAAAATCCTGATGGTACCTGGCATCGTTCGAATCCATATAACCCCGGGTCTTTCATATTTCAAGGGACCTCCGACATTAATAATGGGCACGAACCTTTTTCCATCTGCGAGATGATTTTTCTTTGGCGAATAATAAAACCGTGAACATCTGAAACTCGCGATTTTCTCAGAAAATTCAACGTCCTTTGAACGTTCGAGTTCGACCGATAAAACGAAATACGATGATACTCGAGGAAGTCGTTTGACTTCGTAGATTAAAAGTGTTTCCATTACGGACGAAATATCGAATGCAATATTACGAGGTTTAGTAAATTCGGATGCGTCGACATTAAACTCGAGGCAAAAATTTCGTCGTATCTTTAACTCGTTTAGGGAATTAGACGAGTATAACGTTTCGTTCGACGTCGACAATACCCGAGATCGTCGATCATATTTGATGCGTTAAGAGGAACGTATTGCGAGTCGAACTTATTTATACCATGTCAATCCTTCTACCGTCTCGGTGCAAATATCGACACCGTCTTCTCGGTGCAAATGTCAAGGTCTCTGTATCGGAATCTAATTAACCGGTATATTGAATTTCCCCCCGAGACGTTTCTGAGGTAAACTAAAAAATTCGGGTGTCGACGAGATCCGAAATCTCGAAGATTGATTAATCGGATCGGCAAATCTTCGTATATATGCACGATTAATTATCTTCGTCGTCTGAGAGAGCACTAAATAATTTTCATCGACGTTTTTATTAAAAGAGCATGTGTTCCGCTCGGTCTCGGAGATGAGAGGCGAGACCGGCCGAGGAGAAAATGAAAACGAACGGTAAATCGAGCAAGTGAATCTCAGGAAAAGAAGTAAGGGCAGGTTTTTCTTGGAGAAAAAACGTCGTGCCGTATCGGTTACATCGACGGAGTACAAATACCAGAACACCGTGGCGCGAAGGACAACCCCTATGAAACGAGGTCTTTGCGCGTGGGCGAGAAACCCGTATCTCAACCCCTGGGCGTACGTCATCCTGTTTACCGTTCGATGCCATCCTTAATCTGAGCCCGATAGGACTGGCTTACGTGCAGAAAACTTTTTCCACGACCACGATGAAAAGGCGAACTGGTTCGACCAGGAAGCGATTCCCTTCCTTTTTGTGGACAAAACAAACGTTTATAGAAAACAGGCCTTGAAATTGAAAGTACAATTCATACGAGCTTAAAAAGCTGCTTCGAGCGTAAAAGAGGGTTTCCAACACTTTTGCTCGTCCATTTCGCCTCATAATGATGATACGATCCTTAACACGAGATTACCAGATAAAGTCTCATTAACCCGAAATAATTTCAGCCAACGAGCCGCGAGAACTTAATTGATCTATCCAAATCCTGTAATGGTTCTCTCTCTCTCTACTATCTCCGATGCTGATACCGTAATCGCTACTCGTAGTGTCTACCGCGCGACTGACAGAGATCCCTGTTCTACGTATGCAGGTACAAACGTTATCGCGCCACGATGTAGTGACAGAACAATGCAATTACCCTGGAAGACGAGCCTCGACGACGCCGAAACGAGTTTATCTCGAAACGGTGAACTCGGAAGCTTCAATTGATTATCCTACAAATTTTCCTGCGGACTTTTCCATCGACAGAGTACAAACAATCCCGATAGAGATAAGCGTTATCGAAAATTTACTCAGCGATTTCATCGACACGCCTCGGAACATCGAAGTTCGATACGAAAGTTGTCCCAATCGTTTCTTTTAATCGACTCTCCTCGTTTCGTCCGTACGCGAAAAAAATATTCTAACGGGCGTCGAAATTCGTGTCCAACTGTACGCGTAATCGATTTATCGGCGAACGTTTCGTCGGCCCCGCGGCACGATCGATAATTAAAATTCGAGCGAGCCGGGCCGTCGATCAAAACGTCTGCGTCCGCGGGACAGAGCTGACGCAATTAACGCGAGAGACGCGAGCGATTAGGAAAGGGTCCGAAAATCGAACGCGTGACGCCCGGCCGAATCCTTCGTCGACGTCGACGGAACGATCCGCAATTAGGCGGAGGACGACGCGATACGGGCTCGATTATATCGTCATCGTCATCGATCGGACCCGTCATAAACCGTCGCCCTCCTCGAACGCCGCCGCCGCACGCCTCGCTTGAATTAACGCCCGATGTCACGATGAATCCACTCGTTTTTCCTACCTTTGTGCTCGATTAATTGGAAATAGGGAAGTGTCTCGTCTAAAGCGCGCCGGGGAATTTGTTTTCACGGCAAAGTATTCCGCGAGCAGGCTGCCGATCCAGTTAACCTTTCATTTCCCGTCGCGTTATAAATCGCGAAATAAAATGATTGATACGACGACCTGATATAGGAATTTTTATTTAAAAAACCCGATCGAGAGACATTTTCAGAACGACGAGGGGGCGTCTCCTAATAGGTAAATTTCGTTGACACGCGCTCCCGTTCAACGATCTACTGTCTCTTTACTAAGCGAAACGAGTGAAATTCGAGTGGGTTTCGATTCGAAATCGGTAAAAGGTGAACGCATCGATGAATAATGGATTCGCGAACACACACCGCCGCCGTCCCGGCAAAGGTCTATCGATCCGAGAGAAATTTTCGATCTATGATTAATAGTATGTAAAAATGTGGCTTGAAAAAGTGGCGTTGAAATTCCGTCTAAGCCTGCGCGAGGGACGGAAGGTATTTGAAAGTCTGATCGAGCTCGCGGGATATATTTTTGGAGCTTATACGGTCACCGCGAATACCACTCGTTTAGCACCGCGCGTCACGAACGTCTTATCAAGGACGATTTCAGGCGGCACGTGTTGGGCCCGCGATAACGCTCCATCTAACAAATGCTCGCGCAAAGTGAAATTAATTATGATAAACAGTTTTCGTAAATAAAACGAACGAGGGTAAAATCGATGGGCACGATTACGCGTTACGCTTGTTTGTGCTTATGAATTCTAATTGATCGGAGCGGCCGATGCACGAACGTGCACGGAATCCGAACGGATTCGCCGGCGGAGAATATCGGGGTTAAAATCGTAGCCTTGTCACGGGAAACGTCGGCTGACGCATTAGCACAATATTTACAGTGCGACGGAGCTCGTTGCATTTCCTGAAACTAACAAAAGCACGTGTGCCAGTAAAACGGTTTTAAATCGCGATCCGAGATCTCTTAACGCCGCCGTTTTCATCACCGCCTCTAGAATTAACGCCACGGTCCTCGCCAATGCCGGCGTTTGCGGGTACCTTTTATTTCTCAATCTAGAAGCAATCTTTTTAATGCAGTGCCCATAGAATTTATTGCCCGGTCAATATCTTATCCCGTCGCCTCTCTCCCCGATCTAATCTCTCCGCTTAATCCCCCTAATTATTCTCTCTGCTCGTCCCGCTGGAAAAATGAGCCGTGAAAATCGTCGTTCGGTAAACGTCTTATAATTACAATGTGCGTCAGAGCATCGTCGTCGTCGTCGTCGTCGTCGCCGCCGCCGCCGCCGTGTCCTGTAATTAATTCTGTCGCAACGCGTTCGCACGTAGTGTACACAGCGCCAGCTAGAAATTGAAATAAATGCCCACGCGGAGGAATCTCGTCTCGTCGCGTTAGCCCTTAGCTCGCATTCCGGCTTGCGTCACGTATCGACTTGCACACGATCCACGGGACGAACTTGTTTACGAGAAAGGATTATTAAATCCACCCCCGCGAACTGCCGGGAAGAATAACAATCGACGACGATGTGACGTCGCCTTCGCCGACTTTCCCCCGACTATTATCCGATACTTTCGGACGGCCTAATGAACCGTTCCGGGGAGTGGGAGAGGGAGAGACTCAATGGGAAACGTTCGCGATCGATCTTACAAATCGTTTGTGGGCGACGACGGTCGGGTTTCGTGAATGGAATTCCCGGACGAAAGAAGGGAGTAGCAAGCAACGTTTATATCGTACGTCGCGTCGTCGATCGTTCTGTGGAACTATGTATCGCAAGGGTCGCGTCGAGCGTCGTAAACAGTCATTATGTGAAACATGTGATGCGGAATATTTTATGAGGATGAAACCGCGTGGGGCTCGTACCGAACCCGGCAAACCGTGGAAAATGTATTAGGTGGCGACGACGGGGGGGGAAGGCTTGTTGTGTACGCGAAGAGCGGTCGTCACGTGAGATCGCTGGATAAGGAACACGCGTTCTCGTTAACACTCGTCGTTAATCGCGACTTCGATCCTTCGCGAACTGTTGACTTTGTTGATTAACTGAATTTCTTCCACGATCAAGCTCAAGGCTCTCTGTGGCAGAATGAAATTAATTCTCGGTTCGCCTTGAACGCAAGTTCAGACCGTTTCGGTCGATGAGAATAAAGGGCGGAGAGCGTTTCGCGGTCGGAGGAATTTTTTAATCGGAAACTCCGAGAGATTTCAGAGAATAAATGGGACACAGGAAGTTGAAAGGATTTTGAAAATAGTTGGGAACGGAGTTATTACGGTTTCTCGACGGAAAATGAAATCGGCAAATTTCGGAGGCAAATAGCGGGAAGAAATCGCGTAATCCGTAGATTACCGTTCCGATAGGTATCGCGTATAGTTCGGATAAGAATTATGGGCGACGGAGTCGCAGGGATATACTATAGGAGGATCAGAGAGGATTCGCAGGGTCGGACGAGACGCGTTCTCAAAGAACGGACGGTACGTATCGAGCAACGAACTGCGGAATTGCCTTATTAGAAATTCAAAATGAAAGAGATTTTCAACTCAAAGAAAAAGGTTATTTACTCCGGAGATGAGGGGACGATCCGGCAAAGGGATTTCACGGCTCGCACGCTCCGTGTATTCAAAGAATTAAAAGGAAGGAATCGCGAAAGATTTGAAGAACCGTTCGCGGAAAATTCATCCTGCCTCTCCGTCAAAGGAAAATACTCCTTATCAATTTCTTCTTTCCCTAAGAATTTCAACTTGGCCCGTGCGAACTTTCAATATCTCCCCGAGTCCGACAGTTTTAATTGCAAATGGCCACCGGGGAAAGTCCTCGCGGCCCGGCAGGAAATTTTGCGCGTTCGAGCTTAATAATGAAAATACTTGAAACGAGGGAAGGTCGCGAGGTACGGAGGTCGAACTCGGGGATCCTCGGGTCCCTGAATATTCTGTCCTTCGCATACAATTTTCACGAACGTCCCGCGTCGAACGAATTAGACGTGTCGTCCCGGGACAAAACAAAAACGAGGCATTTAGGAAATTGGCTGGACACGAATTTCCCTTTCGGCCGGGACCTTGGGCGCGCGTTCGCGGTGATAAAATTCAACGAGATGCACTTTATGGAAATGCGTCTCCGCGCGATTGAAGAATTATGTATTTTGTCTCTCCGTCGCGGAACGCCTGACGCAATCAAAGCGTGTACATACGCGGAGGACCTTCGGAACCTCGTTCCAAGGCAAGGGCAATTTCACGCAAACAGACTCGGCACACGGTCGATGGAATTTCACCGCGAAATCCATCGGAAACGCGTTTTGCATCGTATCGCTGCCCGAAAACGAAGTAAGCAATAACACGGGTCGAAAACAACTGTCCCTCGGATGCGGTTATGAAACGAGAATTGATCCCCGTGTGCAAACGGACGCGCGTCGAATCCGCGATAAGTCCCGCGATTCAACGTTTGCGTTAAGCGCGTCCGATCTGTATTTCGAGCATTCGTTCGACGCGATTGATTCGTGGCGATCGATTCTTCCGGCCGTCGTAATCGTAATGTAATTCGTAACGTAAAATATCGACGTAACGAAAACTGAATTCAAGAGCGACGTGAACGGCGCGACGCCGCTACAAACGAAAGAGTACACGAAATTCCTCGGAACGAAGATTTACTGCACGAGTATTACCTCTCATACAAATCCCAGAAGGATTGATCACTGGAATTGTTGGAACAGAAACGTAGTACGAGTGGTTGACCAGAGTAGTCACGTACTTGTTTGAGATCCTCGAGCAGAGCCCCTCGGTGTCTCAATTCCAACAAGCCAGAGCTACGTGTATACCGGCATAAGAGCTGCTCGAATAGCACGTCTGTTTAACGATACGGTTTACAAAAAGAACAATAGTGGAAAAGTGTTTAGACGGAAGAACGGCTAATTCGTTTTGCACCGTCATCGTTAACGAACAGAATTAATTCGGGGTGAAAAGAACACGGTCGAGAAACTATAAATATTCAACGGGAAATAATTGATGTACCTCACCCGGAGATCGTGATAAACGACCCGTGATAAATGAGTTGGCTAGTTTTTGGTTCCTCGTTCGCGACAAAGCCGCGGGGCGTTTCATTGCCAAGGAGGCGACCTTGCCGCGATCATTTTTCAACGCACGCGCATCCCAGAGAAATCGTGCGATAAACGACGGCGGCTCTTGATAATTCTCGCCGAGAGGAGACGCGTCCGGAATCCTTGAACGACGGACAATTTCGCAAACGAGCGCGCCCGTCCGACGAATTCGAAAACAAGCCCGCATCTAGACGAGTCGACGAACCCGATCGACTTTTATACGATCCGTGTCACGACCATACGTTACTGAATACGATCGAACCAAAGAAACCGTGCCAACGTTTAATACAGACAATCGAGTGTTTTGCATATTTTATTTCTCAGCCACTGGCCATGAGTCAAAAGTGCTAGACGCGTTTTCTATTTGCGACGCGTCAACACGCGATCGTAATCTCTTTTGGCAACTTTTACTCGAGAGTGAACGTTTACCGCGTCGCGAAGATCGCGAAACAATTTATTCAGGAGTCCGTGCCGATCCCGTGTTTCAGGTACGCCGAAATCCGATGCGCGCCGTTCGCAAACGGCACCCAGGATCCCGATCTAATCGCGTTTCCCGTCGCGCTCGCACGGATAATTGTTCCGACGCGCGTCATCAAACCCAGAGATCGCGCCCCGATAATTGGCTTTCGACCGATCTCGAAGATCGTCGCAGTAATTCATATTAAAATTCAAACGCCAATTTTCTCGATTGTATGTACTACATTCCCTTCGTCCCTTGCGTCGAATTGAAAGTTTGCCGTTAAGGAGTAAAACGAATCGATTCACGTTTACAGAGAGCACGACTGAATTTATCGCAACGTGAATAATTCGAGATCATTGGTGATTCGCGCGTGGGCGTCTCGTCGCGTATGTACTCGCATGACTCCGGGAAACGCGAACGGCGATATATCACGTCGATTCGTCCCACGGGATTGAACAAACGTACCGACGTCGGTCTCGCGCGGAAAACGTCGGCTTCCACGTCGCGTTGTGGAAATTTCTCGCGCGAAAGAATTGACACTTTTTTCCGGGAGTCCGGAACTCACGTGCAGTCTACGTGACAAGCAGATGAATGATGTTGTTGGCTTTGTCCGTCAGAATTAACATCGGTATCCCGGACAATATTAGTTTCTGGGGCCAGAACCGGCTCTCGGATTCGAGATTGCTCCGACGTCGCGCGACTCGAATTTATTAATAGACGTAATTCCGAAATGCCGTCGAACGACGCCGACCAAGTTCCTCGTCGGGACAAACCGGTACGCGTCGCTCATTCACGTTGGCGAAACGGAAACGATTTAAAACGGTAGCGTCCGCGACCCTCGCAGGATTTTTACGCGAACCCGAGCACAGGGTCAAGTGCAACGTTTCTCTAGCTCTTCGAGCCGACCCGATCGCGGGACGGTATAGAACCGCCGCCGCCCACGCCCGATCCACTAAACGTAACGCGATTTATCTTTTCGTCCACGAGACGCGGTGAGAATTCCGTATTGGCCAGCACTTTTCGCCCGTCTCGTCGTTCCACGACCAGTGGAGAATTATGAGAGTGCGAGGAGGAGATACAGAGTGAATCAATAAGAAATATTTCAAGCGATTCGCTGGTCGCTCACATCGACATAAAGCCTGACAAAAAAAATTGGCGGACATAAAATTTTAAATCGCGACTCGAGAAATAGAATGTTTCGTCAACGTCATCGAACGAGTCATCGTACGTACTCGGGTCGGATCGAGTCATCCAGCATGTGGGTAGCACCCACGCCGGATCGCAGCGTTGACCGAACGCGAGATACTTTTCTATCGTGCTCGTCAAGTGGCTGGAAATTGGCAAAGTACGTTTCCTCGCGGTGCTGTTGCCTCTGGCTGCCGCGCGATATTGATCCGCGAGGCAGTCGAGGAGGTTCCTCTCGACGGCTATAAAATTCCTTTTCCGCTTCTGCGGACCCAGAAGATGAAGTACAATTAAACGAAGCAGGCGCGCGAGGTAGCCGACCTTTACGACAAACGAATTGCCTTCGCCGAAATTGTATTCAATTTGCTCGATACAAATTGTCGAGATAAAAGGTCTGACGAATATTGGATTTCGGTGTCAGACGATTCGACGGTGAGCTCTGCTCCGATCGTTTGCATCCGGTTGCACGCTTCGACGTACGAACACGTTCGAAAGTTTGTAAAATATAATTTGGCAGATCTGTGGATCGGAGAGTGGAACGGGAATCACTTTTCGATAGATTTATTATGCGCACGGCCGGGGATATCGAGCCGTAAAAGTTCACCCCTTTTATAGACGTTCCAAAAATATCGAAGCCGATCAATCGAATGAGATCACTGCGTTATCTGTTCCGACCATCGGACACACCCTCTTTCCCTTTACCTACAACTATATGTATCTTCGCGATTAAACTTTCAGTCCCGCGTAAGGACGATCCGTACGTAGAAGTAGATAGAAAGCCGGAAGTGGGAAACGCGATCCAGCTTTTCACGGAAATAATACAAGGTGGAATTAACGGTACGTACGAGTGGCAAATAATCGGACGTCCAGTTGGCTAAAATATTCAAACCAGCGAGGGTCGTAACCGTTATTTAGACCGGATCGTACTCTCTCCCTAAGCAGATTGAGGTTTTTCATCCAATATCAAGAAAGCAGCTCTCGCACAACCGTTTGCGAAATCTTCAGACACGATTGGAATTTACCGTCGAACAATAAAATCGGAAAGACCGAAGCGCGGATCACGGGGAATCGTTTCTTTTTTCATTCCTGTTTAACAACCGCTAGACTGCAGTTCTACATGCCGGATAAAACGTTCAGGTACTCGTCGTCGGTTCAAGGATCTTTTATCGTTCGAGCATTGCGATCTCTGCCGATATTTCTTCTCTGGTTTCGTGCAGCCGCGCGCTTCCGCGAACCGGAGTAAATTTCGCAAACCTCGTTCCGGACGACGACGACGTAATTNTACGACAAACGAATTGCCTTCGCCGAAATTGTATTCAATTTGCTCGATACAAGTTGTCGAGATAAAAGGTCTGACGAATATTGGATTTCGGTGTCAGACGATTCGACGGTGAGCTCTGCTCCGATCGTTTGCATCCGGTTGCACGCTTCGACGTACGAACACGTTCGAAAGTTTTGTAAAATATAATTTGGCAGATCTGTGGATCGGAGAGTGGAACGGGAATCACTTTTCGATAGATTTATTATGCGCACGGCCGGGGATATCGAGCCGTAAAAGTTCACCCCTTTTATAGACGTTCCAAAAATATCGAAGCCGATCAATCGAATGAGATCACTGCGTTATCTGTTCCGACCATCGGACACACCCTCTTTCCCTCTACCTACAACTATATCTTCGCGATTAAACTTTCAGTCCCGCGTAAGGACGATCCGTACGTAGAAGTAGATAGAAAGCCGGAAGTGGGAAACGCGATCCACCTTTTCACGGAAATAATGCAAGGTGGAATTAACGGTACGTACGAGTGGCAAATAATCGGACGTCCAGCTGGCTAAAATATTCAAATCAGCGAGGGTCGTAACCGTTATTTAGACCGGACCGTACTCTCTCCCTAAGCAGATTGAGGTTTTTCATCCAATATCAAGAAAGCAGCTCTCGCACAACCGTTTGCGAAAACTTCAGACACGATTGGAATTTACCGTCGAACAATAAAATCGGAAAGACCGAAGCGCGGATCACGGGGAATCGTTTCTTTTTTCATTCCTGTTTAACAACCGCTAGACTGCAGTTCTACATGCCGGATAAAACGTTCAGGTACTCGTCGTCGGTTCAAGGATCTTTTATCGTTCGAGCATTGCGATCTCTGCCGATATTTCTTCTCTGGTTTCGTGCAGCCGCGCGCTTCCGCGAACCGGAGTAAATTTCGCAAACCTCGTTCCGGACGACGACGACGTAATTCCATTAGGCAGTCCTCGAGCGAATAATAATTAATGCCGGTTTGCCGGTTCAACGGACGCACGTGTCGCGTCGGATCGATAATCGAAGGAAACGGGACGACAGTGACCGCGGCCTTCTGGGAAATCTAGAAAACATCGGCGAAGGAAACGCGTACGCCGCGTCTCGTCGTCGTCGTCGTCGTCGTCGCGGGTTCAAGGATGCCGACGCGGACGCGGCGGCGTCGTCCTGTCTCCAAGATGATCGCGTGTTATTCGTGAATGGCGATGCGATGCATCGAATGCACCGATAAAACCGAATAACGAACACGAAGCTATTCTCGTCGGAGAAATTCAATTCCCTCTCTTACTGCAGCACACGCTTCGATGCGCAAAGCTCGCGCACAATGAATCTTGGTCAAATTGGAAATTAATATATATAAATAGCACGGACTGCGACTGGGATTAATTCCTTGTAAACGTTTGTCCCTGTGAATCGTCGCGCGAATAATATAAAATATTAACCGTGGACCGACGTAATCGTTCAACTGTATGCGAGTGAATGCTCGTTCGGATAAAAAGTAATCACCGTTACCAACGCTGATCACGGTTACTCAATACTAATTGGCGCGAGGCCGAAGATACAAGCCGTAATGCAAACGAAGAGGATTTAAAAATTTGCTGTTTGCGAACGTTCCGCGCGTCACATTTTTCACCCACGCGAAACAAGTTAGTTTACAAACTCCGGCTGATCGTATATACGCTCTCGTACAGATTATTCAAATTTAAAAACCGCGACGCCGCCCGGGGAGGAAATTTCATTCTCGTATCTCGCACGTGTCACCCCCCCCCCCTCCCACCTCAAATCTCCTGCATTCAGATGAGGATCAACGACTATATTTAAAAACGACGTTTCCCTCCACTATTTCCCGTCCTCTACAAATGGTTACGACTACAAACAAACGGGGAAACACGTGGATAAAGATGTCTCTCGAGGCAGTGGATAACAATGTTCCGCTGCACGTGCCACAATTTCCACGCTTGGAAATAAAAAAAGATATTGCGTATCGTTAGGTCGAAGAACTACCGTGGCTTTAAACGTCGACGAAAAGAATAAACGGAGAATTATAATTTCATTGAGATTTGGAGAAAATTAGATTTAACGGCTGGTGGCCTCGACGCGTGCCAAGGCGATACCGATGCGGGCAATTTTATTTATCGTAATTGCCCGTGAGAATTCCGAGAGCACTCGTTTTAAAATACACATTTTGCTCTCCATAAAAGATTGCACTCTACGTGACAAATCGTTTTTCTCTCTAAACGATCTGCGTAAGAAAAATGCGTTACACGGTCGCGTTGAATTGAATTCCGATTAAATTATCAGATGAAACTCGACGACAAGAGGGGTAATTAAAAGTTCTCTCGCGTCGGCCGACGAGCACCGTTGTCCATTTCCTTTTCGCTTCTGGCTAATTGGTCTCGGTGACTGACGGGACGCGCTGTTTGTCCTCTGCGGGAGTGATTTTCGAGAACGGGGACCGTTCGTTTTCAAAGTCTAGCTCGGACCCGCGAAACTTGCACGGGTAATTCTATCTTTCGAAACGTTATCAGCGAGGACGTGCACCGGGACGAAGTGCAGTTTGTAACCTAAAACGTTGCACTCCCACCCCGGAAGCGGTATTAAACGAGAGTACAAAGTGCACCGCACTAAAATTTGGAATTAAATACTTTCGTACGGGAACACGATGTCCACGATTTTATACGAGTTTGAAACTGAAACGGCAGCGGTTACATTTCAGCGCCTTGAAAGCGCGTTAATTAATCTACGTTATTAATTGTTGCCAGAAACAGAAATACGAGATTCCGGGCACCACCCTACGCGTTCGGTCGGCAAAAGAATATCGCCGGGGGAAATTCGACCGTAGATTGCTCGTTTGTCGGCGTTCGTTGGTAAATTTTTAAAGAACGTGGGTGAACCACCGCGTGCGGATTCACAATAACCCAATCGGTCGCGTCTCTCTCGGTCTCTCTCTCTCTCTCTGTGCGTTGAGGTCGACGATTGTGCCAAGCAATTTTCAACCCGTACCAGCGACGATTATTCGCGTTGATCCGCGTTATTATTCACAATGCGTATACGTGCGGAGATCGATGCGTACGCGCTGGATCGTCGGTATGGCGCCGCGACGCCGACGTGGGCGTTGGAAACCCGTTCACACGGTCCCATTCGACGAGCCGCAAGCTCAACGGAGTATGGCAAATATTTTCTATACAAACCGCGGCTCACTCGGATTTTTCGACCGCCGAATGACTATCCCCGATCGTAGTCTACCGTCCGTTCGTAGCCGTTTCTCTTCTATATCTGTTCTAGTCAAAGTATAATTTTACGGAAGCTGACTTACGATCGTGATTCGTCGATTTAAAAGTGCAATCGGCAGGAGCTTCGTAGGCTCTCGTCCGAGAATAAACGCTACCGTTTTCGCTCGTCGCAGTGAACCTGGTTAACCACAGTTTCTTTTAGACGACGTCGAATCCGACCCGACGAAATTCCATTAGTAGGAGACGTCGTTAAAGACGTAGAGAGAGAGAGAGAAGGGAATGGTGGTCGACCGTCGAGGGAGAAAAACGGCGAGGCCGCAGGTTTTAATTTTTAGTCGCACGCAGCTGAACACACCGGAGCCAAGAAGCGAATTACACCACACCGCGCGAAGCTAACCGCTTTAATTATTAACCGTTCAATTTTTCCTCCTTTCCACCGTCTCTCCCTTCGCCGAGAAATTAGATGTTCCCAGCTGAACGCGTTCCGCTCGGATCCCGAAAGTCGAACGCGAAACTCACGCCTACGCGCGCGTCCGAAGCCGATTACTATTCGAACATCCCTTCTCCAATTTACACCCCCGGCTGTCCTTCGCTCCTTTCGAACAACCGACGACCTTCGTCGTATCCGTCCTTCCCGCGTAATCGGATCTCACGGTTAAAAGTCATACGCGATTGGATTTCGATTCAGATACGATTCACGAGCCAAATGAAATTGCGGCAGGCAGGAATTTGGTTAAAGAGATTCCAAACTAGTTTCGCATTGAACGATATTCGCGTAAATACACTATAGAGTCCCACGCCGAGAAATAAATTCTTATTCGAGCTCATGCCCACGTTAACGCCCGACGTGAGATTCCATTCTCAGATTCCTGCCATTAGCCCGACGTGTACCACACGGCTTGTTAGGATTTCAGGATATTCCAGGAATTTTAAGGGCGTTTCTAGGAATTCACTCTTCGAAACGTTATTTTTATCGTACGAGTCGCAACGCGATGCAAATTTTGCGATCGATATCGCTATTCGCGTTACTGGAATTCGTCTTCGGAGCTCCTTTTGAAATTCGCACTCACAGGACGCCTTCGACTTTTTATTAGAATTATTAAAAATACTACGAGCCAATGACGAGAAAGACTAGACGGACCTCAAAAGATCGGCGTTCAACTCGTTTAATAGATTCCCACTGGCTCGATACGACGACTCGGCACNTTCCGCTCGGATCCCGAAAGTCGAACGCGAAACTCACGCCTACGCGCGCGCGTCCGAAGCCGATTACTATTCGAACATCCCTTCTCCAATTTACACCCCCGGCTGTCCTTCGCTCCTTTCGAACAACCGACGACCTTCGTCGTATCCGTCCTTCCCGCGTAATCGGATCTCACGGTTAAAAGTCATACGCGATTGGATTTCGATTCAGATACGATTCACGAGCCAAATGAAATTGCGGCAGGCAGGAATTTGGTTAAAGAGATTCCAAACTAGTTTCGCATTGAACGATATTCGCGTAAATACACTATAGAGTCCCACGCCGAGAAATAAATTCTTATTCGAGCTCATGCCCACGTTAACGCCCGACGTGAGATTCCATTCTCAGATTCCTGCCATTAGCCCGACGTGTACCACACGGCTTGTTAGGATTTCAGGATATTCCAGGAATTTTAAGGGCGTTTCTAGGAATTCACTCTTCGAAACGTTATTTTTATCGTACGAGTCGCAACGCGATGCAAATTTTGCGATCGATATCGCTATTCGCGTTACTGGAATTCGTCTTCGGAGCTCCTTTTGAAATTCGCACTCACAGGACGCCTTCGACTTTTTATTAGAATTATTAAAAATACTACGAGCCAATGACGAGAAAGACTAGACGGACCTCAAAAGATCGGCGTTCAACTCGTTTAATAGATTCCCACTGGCTCGATACGACGACTCGGCACGCATCGATTTCCACAATACTTTTTCACCGGACGCCAACGCGAAACCACGTTCTCCGGTTTCATTTACACTCTCTCTCTGTTCCGCGTTCGACTTAATGGCACGCTAATTCGAAATTCCATCGAACAAAATCGCGTCCATTAGCAGTGTTTAATCCGCGTCGCGTCGCGTCACGCCCCCGCGCTGTACGCAGTGCCTCGCGAAAATCGAAACGCGTTATTCCGAACGGAACAGAATAATTCGCGTCTAGAACGCGTAGGAGTGCTTAGATCAGACTTTACCGCAAGTTCGAGTAAAACTGTATAAGTATTCGTTGCTGTCATAAAATTTTTTGACAAAACGGAGAAAAATTAGACGCACATCTGATTATTTTTATTACCGGCAATTATTATTGGAGGAATTTGGTAGATTTATAAATTGTGGACCGGCTCGATACGAGTTTAGAGGTTTCATAATGACACGCGACGCGATACGCTTGGGAAATACGTTCCCGTCGAATTGATCCGTCCGGGAGAAGATACCGGGATATGTGGCAAATTTGAAACGCCAGAACCGGAGATCGTAGATTAAGCAGCCAGGTATGCGTCGACGGAGCCGTGCATCAATTAAGTTTCCAACGTGAATTAATCAAATTTGAATATTACAACGACGAGGTTCGCCCTCGTACGTCAAACCGATGCATCGCTAAACGTTTGTCGATTAATAAAATTATTCTCGTGGACCGAATAGAAAAGGGATATTTTTGCAGAAGACAGAGCAGAATTTTGGCGTTCAAACGTTCGCGGTTGTTATTTGTACGGTTTGTTTTTTCAAAAAGTGTTTATCGAAAATATTCCTCGCGTTTGCTTTCACCGCATACGTTTACGAGAAGCAAGTACTTTGTTGCGTACAGTGTCGGGAAAACAATCACGCATCGTGTTCTCTATAAATATCCGACGGCAACAACATAAGTTTTTTGTAAACATTTTTCCATCGTTTCCCGGAATCGAAAAAAACGCGATTGGAATTGAAACGAATCCACGGTACACTCGGGTCGCGAAATCCCGGTTCGACAGACGCTTTAAAATGATTCGTCGCGGGTCGACCTGTCGTCCGTGCGAATCCCAAATTTAACGAGTCACTTTGTCAATCGCAGTCGGACCAATTTACATAACAAATGGTTTCGCGGCAATTGTATTCCGCGATCGAGTCAAACGGCTCGATTTCGCGGAACTATTCGCGAACGCGGATCGCCGAATTGTTCGGGTCCGGCGTCGGTCGTCGCGGCAACGAAATAACTTCGAATCAGTGGCGGTCAACCGGTGGTCAAAGTTCCCGGAAGATTTCCACGGCAACTGACCCGGTAAACTAATACCGTCGCAGATACGCACAACGCGATATATCGTATTTATACGCGGAACGAGAACGGGGGAAAAGTGCGAAGCCACCACGGCCAGAGGAATTGCGATGCGCACGGGTTTCCGGAAATGTATGAAATATTTGAAAATCAGACGAACACTCGAAAGCGAACGCTTCAATTTGCGAAGCGAAACAACATTTTTTTTTAAATAGCCTGCAACTGCGGAGCAGCTGATACTTAAATCTAATCGAGGGGTTCGTCTGTAACGCGTTTATCGAAAAATCTGCGAAAGCATAAAGTGCTCCGCAGGGACTTGAAAAATTTACGGTTCGCAATAACGAGCGAAGTAGGATGTCCGGAATTGAAACGATTTTTCCGAGCCGTCGCATACGCGCTTCGATCTCTATTTATACCGAATCTCGAATTTTCGGTACACGCGCAATTCTCTTTCACGGAACGCGTTATCCGCGCGCACCTCGTTAAAAATCAAATTTCCCTCTGTTCCGAACATATCTAATTCCAACTTGGGGAATCACGCGCGNGGGATATTTTTGCAGAAGACAGAGCAGAATTTTGGCGTTCAAACGTTCGCGGTTGTTATTTGTACGGTTTGCTTTTTCAAAAAGTGTTTATCGAAAATATTCCTCGCGTTTGCTTTCACCGCATACGTTTACGAGAACCAAGTACTTTGTTGCGTACAGTGTCGGGAAAACAATCACGCATCGTGTTCTCTATAAATATCCGACGGCAACAACATAAGTTTTTTGTAAACATTTTTCCATCGTTTCCCGGAATCGGAAAAAACACGATTGGAATTGAAACGAATCCACGGTACACTCGGGTCGCGAAATCCCGGTTCGACAGACNAAAGGAGGACCTGGCTGGCGAAAAAAAGACCGGTCGCACGGCTCGCCGCGATGCTCGGGCGACGAGATCGGATCCGAACGCCATGAATAAGTGAGCCCTTAAGTAGAGCGAAGCGAGTGTCGGCCGACGTCGGCCGTCAATTTCGCGGCGATGCGCGTGGCGTGCGAGACGCGAGAAACATATGCAAATGTATGCGTTTTACGCGCGTACACACGACGGGTTCAGGGGAGGAGGGCTCGTTATCTCGGTATAATACGGGAGCCAACGAACAACGGAACGATTATACGCTGTCCGATGCGTGGAAGAGCTTCAAACATCGAGATTTTCAAATTGCATCGACGTACAAATTGTCACGACGTATTCGTATAAACCGAGAAGTCGTAAGGACGTCTGACTCGCGATACGCTTATACCACTAGTTCCCGCATTTAACCGAGAAAGCTACGTTTCGAAATCTGAATAAGGAGCTCGCGCAGTTATTCTACGTTCCAAGGAATACTTTTAACTGTAACAGGAGCTGCGTAGGATGGAAATTGGAAGTAGCTAGCTCTTGTGAAATAGCGCGGGTTACATTAAGCGACGATGCAATTCCTGCGCCGCGTCGTGACTAAACGTGCTCTTTATACACGCCATAATCTTATTGCTTCTCGCTCAATCTAATTATTGTTATTATTACCCTTAAAATTGGCACTTTGACGTACAAATTAAACGAATCTAAGGTATTTCTGCGTAGTGTGTAGTGTTTTATTAAATACCCATCTCTCGTCGTCTTCCTTATTAATAATTGGTCAGTGGATAAGAATTTCGCGAGTATGTCAAAAATCCGAAGCTTCCGATCAGCCGGCTAATCAATTAACCACTATCCAGGTCATCGAATTCCTTCGTCCCGAAACTAATCCGAACCCGACAGACGCCTACGAATACGATATGCGGCGGCACGCGAACCCTGCTCAGCTGAAACTTCCTTTACCCGAATTAACCGAGACGACCCTGCCTTCGGTACACTGGGAATTTCATAATCAGGGCAAATTTATTATGCAGATCGTACGACAAATTCGAACGCGACGCGACAAGATCAGGGAACGCTCGCTTTCACGATTCGTATACCGATTCTTTGTACGACTGCGACTAATGGAAACTTCTTACTTCTCGCTTGAAAAATAACTCGCGCAAATTGCAAACTTTTTCGTGCGACGCAAACTCCCGCGAGGCTGCCGCTCTCTAATAATCTCTCCTCGGTGCTCCCGTGCACCGGGGAAGAGCAGCCAATCGAACCACGGATTCGTAAATCCTGTGCTCTCAGTGTGTATAGTTTTTCCACTCGCGGCTACTGTCGATGAAAAGACAAAGGTACCGTGAGTCATGCGCAAATGGACGAGCCGGGCGAGGCGAAACAGTTTTTTAAAAGCTTTTTACGGCCGACTCGAAACGTTGCGCAAGGATTACAGATTTCGCTGTCAGGTATCGAGAACAAAAAGCGACAAATTGCGATGTAAATAAACGAAGTAAATTGGTGTATCCGGATCAAATGCATATATATAGACGTAATATTTGACGTGTTCAGCGCGTGGCTTATTAACGAATCGAATTAATCCGACTGGACCGAACGTGATACAATCAACGCACGCAAACGCGAAACGGGTAATTACGTTTCGTCGAATGTTACAAGCCGGGACTCGTTCGAACTCGATTCCGCACAATTCTCCGGCTCAATCGTCTCTCCTCGTACAAGTACAACGCCGAGCGGAAAGTTTCGCTCTTCACGGCGTTGTAAACAGTGGTACAAATAAGTATTATCGGGCCGAGAGCTCGGTGGTGAATTTTCTATCGCATCGGGGAAGGGCATCGATTATGCAGATTTCTTCGTTCGTCTCGGCCGGATCAACGGAGTTTAGTCGCGGGTGGAACGCGCGGCGACACACCCGCGCGCATTCTTGCACGTAATATCGAAAGTTTCGCCCGGCGCCGAGTACCGCGTGTTCAACACGGGAAGTTGATTTCAAACAGTGTGGCCCGTATTGACTCCTCGCAATTGCATTCCACAAGGGTTCCGGGACAAATCGATCGCATAAATAACGCGAGCCCGGATATTACTTTGCCCGAATCGTCCGTGCGAACTCGAAAGATTCCCAAGTAGATCCATTTTTAAACGAGACGTAAGCGTACCTTCGGAAAGAGAAGTTCCCGAGAGTCTAAGAGTATCTTCGATTCGAACGATCGGAATTGACTCGCTACGCCCAAACGCCGTACGTCCGACTAATTACGGGTCTACGCTACTGACCGTTCGCTCCGTTTGAGAAATTCCGATTCTAGATCCATTTTCAAACATGAAACAGAAATATACTTTCAGAGAGGGAGACAAAGCGTCCTGTGCGAAACACCGTCCGTCTGACCAATTACGTGGCTACGCCACTGACAGCTCGCTTCGATTAACTAATCGCTTTCGAAGCGTTCTTTGCTAAACTCTTAATTAAACATCGTACCGCGGACTTCTGGCCTCTCTCGTCTCTTGAAAATGGAAGCCTCGTCAATTTCCGTTCTTCCATCGTAAACCCGTATATAATGTCGTATCTGGTAAACGGGAGACAGGACAATTAACGCGGTTAATGTAATTTGTTTCGAGCGCATTACCGGGCGTCATTCGATCATCGGGCCGGGAAAGGGACCGCGCGCGCGGCAAGGATAATTGGCCGCCGCGTAAAATGAATTGCAAATTCAGCCGCGATATATCGCAAGGACAAGTTGATCAGCGATACGTTAAAACTGAAACTGAATATTCATGCTCCCGTCGCAAATGGCACGGGAGGAGACGGTATCGTCGACACGTGTATACGCACAGATCGTCCATCGAACTGTTTCCGAAGAACCATAAACGAGTCCACGCCGTCGTCGTCGCCCTCTCCGAATTCGCTATACCGCGTTTAGAGACGAAACGATTGCTCGAAAAGTTTCTTTCGAGCGGTGCCTGATCGCGTTACAGTAAAATTTGATAACGAAATACTTTCGCGCGACGGAAGAGCACTTTTCTGGGACGGTGCGATAATTAAATAAATTAAAACTGCCGAGGACGTTCGCAATTAAATTAACTAGGTACGCGCGCGATGGCTCGGGCGGCGACGTTCGGAGCAAGATAAATCTCGTACGCTAGACAAAACGCACGGGGTTAAACGCTCGCAGACGTGTTTCGCTCGTATAATTAGCGACCGAATTCCGCTGCTGCCACTTGTTCGATTCGAAATCCGTCGTAATTATACCGCAGACGGGTCGCGAGCTCCGCTCCGAGCACCCGTTCGATCTCGTCGAGGTTTTAGAACGTCTTCGAACGTGTCACCTCGAATGAGTTCGTTTGGTAATATCTGTTTCGTTTGCTGAATTTAATTGCGGCGAACGTTTGGAAAANAATTAACTAGGTACGCGCGCGATGGCTCGGGCGGCGACGTTCGGAGCAAGCAAGATAAATCTCGTACGCTAAACAAAACGCACGGGGTTAAACGCTCGCAGACGTGTTTCGCTCGTATAATTAGCGACCGAATTCCGCTGCTGCCACTTGTTCGATTTGAAATCCGTCGTAATTAGACCGCAGACGGGTCGCGAGCTCCGCTCCGAGCACCCGTTCGATCTCGTCGAGGTTTTAGAACGTCTTCGAACGTGTCACCTCGAGTGAGTTCGTTTGGTAATATCTGTTTCGTTTGCTGAATTTAATTGCGGCGAACGTTTGGAAAGACAATAGGCGAGTCGCGACGGAGCGAAGCGCTACGACAGAGCGTAAAATGTTATTCGAATATCTGACGTTGAACCGGCGGCGGCGTCCGTACACGGTTAACGAGGGAGTAAGAGAACTGCGGCTTTCACAGAGAATTACCGCGGGTTATTTATCCCCGGCGAACAGACGATTTCTGTTCTCGATTACAAAACAACGAGCGACGCGATATACCTCCGATTTCGAACTTGCGTAGAAAATAAACGGGAAATTCGATAAAGCGACGAACGTCTGCCGGGAACGACGACGTCTTTGAGAAGCGACTGGATCATCGGTAATCGTTTCTTTTGGTATAATTAAATAGTCGGACAGAAATAGAAAGGGAGACGTGAAAAAAAGAGGCCGGGATCGGCGAAGACACCTGAATCGGACGTTCCGTCGGAAAGTTGATCGTCGAACGGTTCCAATCGAGAGATTGGTCATATCGGAAATCGAAAGTCGGCCCGATATCAGAAACTAAAACCGTGGGAGAGAAACGCGGCGTCGACGCCGATCTCTTCTGGCTGTTGGTGATTCTCGGCAGGGAAAATCGTCCCCGGATTGATTCCGGGCGACGCTCTATAAAGGTATCGGGGAACGGTAATGGTGAAAAAAGCGGAGGACGGGGTCTCGCGACAATGGACGAGGAAATGCGCGTTTATCGAGCCGGGCGCGAGGGTACACACGTTCCAGTCAACGGTTTCCTCGTTGTTTCTCGCGTCGTCGCTTTTCCTCAATTTTCACGAGACGACGTTGCACACGTTTCGCGAAATCGTTCACGACCAAACGAACGGTCGCATTTTTTTTTCAGAAAGGAATCGTTCGAAAACGAAAACGTTTTGATTCGCCAAACGAATTTCTCGGAAGACGAACGCGAATAAAACTCGAACGTTTCTTTCGGACGAGAAAAGTGGTGCCGAGTGTACACAGAATTTATCGGAGTCCGGGAACTCTGGGACGGCGCGGTAAAATCCGTCGAACAGTTTCTCATTATAAAATGTCGCGAGCTTCGCTCGGTCGCATAATTGATCCATGCGTCCGTATGAGCGTCGTGCAACGACGGCGAACAAGAGGATCAGGCTGAAAACGCTTTTAAAAGGGCGCGCGCGATCCGTTCGGTTTCCATGAATCCACCCCAAGACTTCCTTTGACGGGTCTGACATCAGAATTATTACGACGGTATCGGCGAGTCATCGGTCCCGGAGCGTGCACAATGGATTTTGCCGGAAAACTCGTTAACCACTGTGTTTCGAGAAGTGTTTTCTCGCTCGAGAGCTATTTATAAAAAGAATAGGACGGGTTTGACGTTCCCCGCTAAACCGACTCGTACCCACGCGCTTTTCACTCGTCGTCGTTGCGCAACGACTTAATAAAAAACGGACTTTTGCGTCGAACAGTTTTCCAGCGAGGAACGTCTATTTCGATCTAGGAGCGCGTCGAGTTATAAATAATAGCGGCTCGGCATCGATCGCGGAGCCGGGACCGCGTTTCATAAGATTAACCGTGAAATCGACGCGTCGAGAAATCGTTGAATCAGCGATGAAAATTCCCTTTTCGCTCGCTCGCACGCTCGCCCGCGGGGACCGCGTTTAAACCCGTTATCGACGCGACGAAAAGGGTTACGTAAATTACCGAAGGTGGATCCCGGCGGGGAGAGATAAGGGAACAAAACCCGTGTCCGAAGTTAGAANTTTCATAAGATTAACCGTGAAATCGACGCGTCGAGAAATCGTTGAATCAGTGATGAAAATTCCCTTTTCGCTCGCTCGCGGGGACCGCGTTTAAACCCGTTATCGACGCGACGAAAAGGGTTACGTAAATTACCGGAGGTGGATCCCGGCGGGGAGAGATAAGGGAACAAAACCCGTGTCCGAAGTTAGAGTTGGCGGACAGGTAGTCAGCGGCTAACGCGATCAAAACCGGCGGTATCATTCTTTGCCGTCGTCCGTCGGCATTGTTGGAAAAACGAGCACCCCAAGTAGCGAATACAGTAAGATATAATTCAGTGTCCGCGCGAGAAGTATTCTTCCTCTGTCTTCTGCTGCCTCGACGCAATGACCGACGACGAGCGTGCATCGTCTGTATATGCACGTATAAACTCGCAGTGCAAGCGTCGTCGATCAATTAATTTTGATCGAGTAGGAAATATTTACCAACGTAGGACAATTTTTATTTCGAAACGGTATAAAAGCGGACGAGTGACTCGAGCTTTTTTCCCGTGCGATCGCTCGTCCGTTCGGTATTTGTTTCGGTTTCGCGAGGAAACGGAACGGTTAGGTATTAAATAAACAAGGGAACCAGGGCGAGTGCCGTTAAAGAAATAAGCAAAGTTTGCGGAAACGTGTTGAATATTAAAGAACGTCAATGTTGTCGTAACGAGTCGGGGAAAAGTAATTTCAACTTTGCCGGTTAAACATCAAAGTGTAACAGCTTTTAAGCGGTCGGCCGGGGAAGGGTTGAAAATCAAAAGTCGCACACGGATCCGAAACGTCTTCGTGAAGAGTCGCTCGTTTGAAAGCTCGACAAAAAGATCCCGACGGCGTTTCAACGCTGTTCTCAGCGAAACTGAAACGTTGTTTAGCGCACGAATTTCTCTGTTATTCTCCTCGCGTGTGTTCGTTAGTTCGTACCCCAGGGAGGGACGTACGCGCGCGTTTTAATCGACCGTAATTCTGGCGGCGGCCGGAGATTTCGTTTTATCAATTCACGAAACTCGATTCGACGTACGCGATTAATTCGGAGCGAGCGGTCGAGCGTAGCACGCGTCCTACGACCATAATTACTTGGTTTGTACCGCGAGACGGCGGCGTCTCTCCGAGATTCCGCGGTGAGGAGCTCACCCCGTTCGTTTCGACGACTTCCGCGACGATTCAACCCCGTTGGTCATTTGAAAGGGTTAACGCCGGGTCGCGTCCGAATTGCAAATTCGAGGTAATGGAAAACGTGAGGGCGAATATCAACCAGGAGTTTGCCGGGCGAATTCGCGCCTGAGCCCGGACAAACAACGCACGTTCGCACGTGGGCCACTTGCTAAAACGATTCGTCGGAGAAAAATGCCGATCTCGAATTCAGACGCGATCCCCCCGCGACCCGTCCAATCACAATTTTCGTATTTGCGAACCACCACCGATTTCGTGGGATTCGAGGAAACGGAAGGGGACGAGTAATCAATCGACCGAGCGTCCGGCCCGCGACGTACGCGGCCGGATAAGAGTTTCCAAGTTATTTGTAGAGAGATAAGGGATCCAGGGAACAAATAAAAGAATCTCGACCGGTGTTTGCCAAAGTCCTCTCCGAGCCCGATCCCTGGTACTCGCCAGAAATACATATATGTGTAATCGTTAGATCTCAAATCCATGTATCGAGTAAAACGTGATACAACGCGCGATTTAAATAGAAAGGAATCGTACGCGGACCCAAATATCCGTTACGCGCGAATTACAGGGTCTACGGTTCGACTATAAATTATTTTGGGCACTACTCGAGCCGTCCGGGCTTCGACCGTTTCGCGGCACAAACACGGCCGACGTTAATTACAATGCAGAAACAGAGGAGTGCGATTCGGTGTAAAGTGTAATCATCGCTAGTAGCGCAGCAATTACGCGCGCGCCTAGAAATCGCAAGATGTATAACGGTCTCTGCAGGGACCGTATAACCATAATACGGTCTCGCAGCTGTTGCAAGCAACAGTGCGCGTCTTTGATTTACATAGGGAGAAACCCGCGTTTTACGGGGCATGAAAAAGCCGAGGTTCGCGGCCGTGGGATGATCGTGCGGTGTTTGCTTTCAGGAAGCTCCACGGGCGAAGGTGAACCGGAGCGCTTGTAAAAGTCGAGCGGCAGAGATACGGGCCAAGGCCGTACGTTACCGAAATCGAGTAATTTCCGGCCGCCAAAGGGAACCCGACGCTGATTCCACGAACGGAATCCACTACCGAGGACGGTAGATCGCTCGGACCGGCTTTGCCAGCAGCGGACGTCGAACGTTCCACCATGCCGCGTCGCGGTGCAAGCACAAAAGGTCGGTCGAATCGATCGTCAACTCTTTGTCTGGAAAGGGCTTCCGCGTACGTTTGGTATAACGCAGGTGTATACGAAATTTTTAGGATTCCGGAACGGGAGTCGGAGCGAGTGAATTGGTCGCGAATCGACGTGGCCCGTCGGACGCGTCGTCATGTCGTCCTGCTGCGAGAGGCACGTTTACGAGTGGGATCTCACTTGAGCCGCGGCGGCGGAGAAGAAGCATCGAAATCAGAATGTCGGCGACCGCGACGGACGCGGTGCCGTCGACAACCGTTACCGGGGAACTGACCACCGCCCTGATACCGACCGTCACCAGGATCGACACGCGGCTGGACGTCAGTCCGATTTCGGTGGTGTTGGCGGTGTCGATAGTCTGCATCTTGTCACCGATCACCGTCACCGGGAACTCGATCATCCTGGCCGCCTTCTACAGATACAAGCGGCTACGGACCGCGTCCAATTACCTGCTGGTGTCCCTGGCCGTCAGCGATTTCGGGGTAAGCTCCGACGACGACCTTCGTTCGAGCTCGTAGTCGCCGTCCCGTACGCCGCACCGTACGCTTCTGCCCGAGAAACTCCGCCAGACGCCTACGAACGATCGAAAGTAAATCGACGGATCCGATTTTATCTCGCCGCAGGAAATTCTGTAGTCTATTCGTGTAAGATTCGATTAGGACGTATCCCAAGAGGGAGACAACACACTGTATCTCGAAGATTGATCGTCCACGAGATATTTTAATTAGCCGGCGGCTAATCGATCAAACACCCGGACGAGGATCTCGCGATTCGGCACCATGTATGATTGATGTCGGCGCGTTCGGTCGGTCCAAATTGATCGATTTTGGCCACGCCCGGTTTACTTTACGACTATAATAAATAAAGGCAGTACAGCGAAATTGGTAAACAAACATTATTATACGCGATTATGGACTATATTGAAACGGTTTAGTTATTAACCTTTGCGTATTAGGCAATCTAAAAGCACTCTGTGTACACCCTTCGACGACCCAATTACAAACTTCACTGCCTCTCCCCGACGTACCTGGCGACGACGACGGTCGTTACATACTCGAGTAAATATCAATTTTCAATAGCCCGTCGTCGGTAAGAATAATCGAGTCGACGTCGAATCGACGAATTAATCTTTCTATACCTCTTCGACGGAATCGGTCGTCGCGTATACATTTAAATTCGTCGAACGGCGAACGGGAATCCGTTTAAAAGTCAAATTCACGGGTCTGGTCGGGCGGAGAGCGGCGGCGAGAGAAAACTTTTAGATCCGCGTCCATCCGCGAAGCTTTCGTTTGCCGTCGTCGTGTCGGCCGTTTATTGCGGAAGTTTCTCGCGGGGCAAAGGTTCCTGCTGGCTAAAGCCGCGCATACAGGAGTCCGACGTTACTCTCGTGCCGCAGGTCGGGGTGTTCATGCCCTTTGGAATGCAGCTGGAGCTGTCCGGTCTGCCGGAAAATGGCGTTTCCACCCTGTGCATCGTGCCGTACTGCATCGTAATCGCATTGTGCAGCGTGAGCGTGTTGGTCACCGTGGCGATCGCGGTGGACCGGTTAACGTCCCTCGCCCAGCCCCTCAGGTACAAGAACATCATCACCCACAGTAGCATCGAGAAGTACATCGCCGTGTTTTGGATCTACGCGATCGCCGTCGGCCTCTCGCCTTTGATCTACGCCGAGGTCGCCGGGGAGACCCAGCAGCTCCACAGGTAAAGCGTTTCAAACTCAATGGATCGTGGACGAAACCGACGACTACTTTGTCCCGAGCGCGATTAAACCCGGGCCCTGGATCCTCGAAATTGTGCGAAAGTCGTTGGACCGGATCGGAGAAATCGTTGAAATCGGATTGTCCGCCAGTCGCGTATTTCAAACAGAGACGGAACGAAAAGCGCGATGCAATCGCGATCGAGATTGCCTTTTTTATGTTTTCGTTCGTCCCTATGGCGAAAAGGCAGCGGAACGGATTCCGCCGTGAACAAACGTTGCTAATTTCTTTCGCCGGTGCATCGGGATCTGGTCGAAAATTCAAGAGCGAGTTTTGACGAGTTCGCAGTAGTGCGAGTCGGCGGAAGCCGCGACGAAGCGCGAAGCTAATTGAAATTTATCATTCACCTTTTCCACTCACCGCTCGCGTAGTTTGGATCGGTCCACGGATCGCGACCGCGTAATGGGATTACTATGCGAAATGCGGCTGGCCGGGCGGACGGCGTTCCTCGCGATTCCCGGTAAAACTTACGGATTCCAATATACTATATGCACATGGTTATTCGACCGATATAAACCGACGTTCGTCCGACCTCGCAACGTGCCGTTTGCTCCAAACACGACGCAGTTTCCTTCTGTGTCTATTAAATATCAAACGGCGGATACACCTAACTAGAGTTTACGTAACCCGGCAATTTTCCTCCGGGCGGAGGTAAACAATTATAAAACGCGACGGCGAACGTAGAAACGCGCCGCCGTTTGTTATACATTGTTAATTTAACGCGACGAGCCACGGTCGAACGTACTAATGATATTTTCGAGTGAACGGTCGTGCGATAAAAATACCCGCGTTACCAATCGATGGCCGATCGATCCGCGGCGACCTACATTCGTTTTACCGATTAATGTTTTAAAACGACAATAAGAAAATAGGTAGTGGTCTCGTCGCCACGTCGTTACTACGACCGTGTCTTTGCCACGTGCCGCGCGGAGACGGAATTAATTTCGTTCGAACGACCGCGATGATACAACGGCCAAAGATCTGTAGCCCGCGTCGTAATCGAAACTGTTGACGGTTACCGCTGCGAAATACGTGTCGAGACTCGTGGATCGGAGAACACAAACGAGCAAGCCACACGTGGACCAACACGTTTACGATTGATTCGGTTTTCGTTACAGCGGCAGCTGCAGGTTCAGCGCCGCCGTCCTACCACCGGTGAGGGTGTTCCTGGTGATCGCCGTATGGGCGCCCAGCGCGCTCGTGCTCCTCGCCTGCTATATGTACGTGTACCTGGTGGCACGTGCACACGCCCGTGCGATTTACACGGTGGAGTTGTCGTTCAGACATCAGACACAGACGCTGGCGTTGCCGCGATACGGCCAAACGCTCGCGGTCACGGTCGGCGCGTTCCTCGTACTCTGGCTGCCCTTTCAAGTGAGTACCAGATAAATCTCCATTCGCGGTGCCACGTAAACTCTTTCACGAAATTAACGTCCATTCACTCCCGGCCTCCGGCGGACGTAATATCTGATCAGCGCCGTGCTCGTACTACTGCCGCGTCTGACACGTGCCGTATTAATTCTACTTTGCGAACGCGCGCGCGTGCCAACAGAATCTAATGACCGAGTGCTCTCTTGTTAACTGGCATTCATACGACCAAACGGCCAACGCCGGGGAAACGTTTATTACACCACTCGAATGCGGAAGAAATTGTATTCTCAAAATATTGAAATAAACGTAGCTCGCGCGCGGACCGTGAATCGAATTTGGTTCGCGAAACGACTGCAAATATAGAGTATTTCATTTCATTTCGTTGAAACGCGGAACGCCGATGTTTGAAAGCGACAAACAAAAGCTAATAGAACGTTCACGGACGAACCGTTTCGCGCGGGGTTCGAATCTCGTTTCCACCGTCACGCCGCGCCGCCGAGAGACACGGAATTTTGATAATAAGAAGAACAGTCGACGCGACAAAGGTCTCGCGGGACCGTCTGTTTTCGTCCGAAAAGTTTCGTCAACGGTACAGCGAGAAACGACGTAACTCTCGAAATTGCGACGGCGAAGAGATTACGGGATGAACCGCGAGGAAAGAGTCGTTCACAAGATGTTCGCTCCAAAGTCTCATCTTTTCATTCGAAGAGGACAATTGAGAACGATTTTCGCGGAACCGTGTCACGGTTCACAAGTAAAATAAGAACGTTGCATTGAACGACCTGAGTCGCGTAATGAATTCCTACGCGACGCGTATTAATAAAATGGTTAAACTAATTACTGTACGTGCCTCGTCGACTCGCGAGAAATAGAATACCTCGGTTTAATTACCCGTGTCCAAATACGCGCGTACACGTAGGTTCGGCGTCGTTCGCGATCCGCCGACTGTCGTTAATGGAGAAGACAAGACAAATAGTTCCACGTATACCACACAGGCATAATTGCATAGTTCGACTGCGTCGTTCACGTTTCGGTCGCGTGAAACGCATCCGCGCGAACGTACCAAATAGTCCCCGAAGACAAAGACGAAGGGTTCCAGAATAAATTTTGACCCTCGGCAAAGAGCCGTCTCGGACGCGATTAGAATTCACGGTTTTCGTTTCTCGAGTCAAAGGGTCGAAAGAAAATTATCATATAAATCGTCACGAATTCTAGTCATTAGTTATTCGAGGCGAGCCCGAGTCTTTGCTCCCTCGACTCGAATCAGCTTTGCGCGACACGTTCACAAAGCACTTTCGATCTGTTTCACAGACTTGCATGCTGTTGGACATCTTCAGCGGCACCGACATCCTCGCGGAATGGGGAGTATGGCTGGGGCTGCCGATCATGGCGCACAGCGGCGCGAACCCGTGGATCTACGCGTTCCATCACGGCGAGATGAGGATGGCCGCCGGGAAGATCACCGAGGAGCTCGTGGCTCGTTTCGGGATGACCCCCAGCCGTTACGGTTGCTCGCCGACGAGGCGAGGTTCCAACACGAACATGGAACTGGCCGAAGTGAACAACAGCAACGACAGCAGACGGCACCCGGTCGAAGATTGTTTCGCCGCGAAGCAGAACGTCATATACACCAGTAGACGATGTCTGGGCGCGTCGAGACACACGGACATCTCGCCGGAGAGGAACGCCGAGCGCACGTCTTCCATCGGGCGACAGGAGGACATCGTCGAGGAAGACATCCACGACCTGGCGAAGATGCTCGACTTGAAGTACATCGTCGACAGGAACCACATGATCGACTCTAATCACAACATAGACAAGATCAAGAGTCTGAAGTACGCGTTGGATCCGACGTTCAATAAAATTAGACACCTGAGGAGACTGAACCACAAGCGGTTGACGAGCAAGAACTTCTCGAAGACGTCCGAGCCAAAGTTCATCTCTTACCAGAATCTGAAGACCGACGGGACGTCGTTGAACAGGAAGGTGTTGCAGACGACGAACACCATGTCGGACCCCGTGTTGAGCGCGGACGCTCCGACCGCGGTCGGAAAAGAGTTCCACGACGACGGTCTCGGCCCGGTGAACGACAAGCGACGGAGGAACTCGAATTTCTGTTCGATGTCCGACCCGGACATCAAAGGCGCGATCGGCCAGCACTCTTCGGAGGTGAACCTGAGGCTGCCGGCCAGCGGCAACGTCGTAGAAGCTCACAGATTCTCCGTGCAGAATTTGGATCACCATCACCACAGGTGCGACGGGGGACTGGCGAAACACGTCGTGCTGTCCCAACAATTGGAGAATCAGAGGCGGTTCCAAATCTACCCGCGGCCTCGAATAAAGATCAACCTGGCGGGGACCAGTCCGAATTTGAACTTGAGACTTCAGAACAGTTACGCCTCGCTGCACACGCCGGACAGCGTGAGTTCGTTGGACAGTCCGAGGCACGGAACGTCTCCGAAGCACATGACGATCACTGCCAACAAACTGGCGAGCATCGGTCGTTCGGACGACTCGAGGAACGCGGGATCCAGACCGGTTGCGACGCGTCGGACGCTCCAAGCTCGAAGAAACGAGACAATGAGACATTCCGAGTCGATCAACGCCATCGAACCCGTGACGCGCGTCAGGCTGTTAGAACCGTACAGGGTGACGGAGACTCTGCTGGCCGTGCCGACGATACGCTCGGAGCCGCCGAGCCCCATAGATCCTCCCCTGCCTCTGGCCTCGCTGGAGGAGGAAGACGTCAGGAACGGCGAGGCGTCGATCGGCGTCGATCGCGCCAAATCTCCGATGGGCAACAGGAGGAGCCCCGTGAGGCACTCGGACCCCGTGATACCGTCCATTCTGTTGAACATCGAAGACTACAGCGAATCGTTCAACGATCACGACAAGTCTAGTCGCGGTTCGTCGACGACTTCGCCGGGTCCGACGTCGTTGCCCATAGAACCGATAGACCTGTTCGAAGCCCTGTTGAAGAACAACTCGGACAGGAGAGACGGCGGCCGACTGCCGGAACCGATCTTCGCCGAACACGACTCGACGAGGTTCAGTTCGAGAAGACCGTCGGACTCGAAGTGGTCCGAGTCCTCCAGGAGCCAGGAGATACTGTCCACCGTGGAGGCCGAGCACCAGTTCCCGTCGTCTTACTCGGTGAACAACTTCCAGGTCTGCAACAGCGGGAGCGATCTGAACGATCTGACGTCGTTGGACCCGTTCATGTGTCCCGACGCGTTGACCTCGTCGTTGAGGGAGTCGTTCTTCAGCGCCCCGTCCGTGCCCGGTTCGGAGATCTTCACGTCGTTCGAAGAGAACGAGTCCACCTACACGCCCGACTCGGAACGCGGCTGGTCCCCGTACGATTCCAACTCGAGGATCGACGCGAGGAGGTCCGTGATCGAGAACGATCTGCAGAGCAAGTCGACGGAGTCCGTGTTGAGGAACAAATGTTTGTCGACGAGATCGGGGCTGGAGCCATCCCTGCATCGGAACAGGCTGCGGGTGAAGGGCGCCGATTATTTCTCGAAGGACTTGTCCGCGAAGAATCCGAGACCGGCGCCCCTGGCCTCGCCGACGCCCACGGAAATTTGTACCCCTACCTTCGAATTCGTCTCGGAGATAAAGGGCGACAGCGGCGTCGGCGTCCGGGTGTAGATGATCGGCGGGTCTCTCGGAGGAGTAGACCGACGCGGCGAGTCGTCGTACGCGCGTCTACTTGATGTAAATTATTGTGAGACTGTGTGAAATCGAACTTTTATTCGGACTGTGATAGTACTTTAGCGGGATCGTAGAGCGATCGCGAGAAAGGGGAATCCGTGTATAATTTAATCCTTCGACTCCTACAAACGGTTTCGCCGAGTCCTCGAGCAGTGATTCCTGTTTCTCTGAACGTGCCAAGGGTTTCCTTTCGCGCAGAGGAACCGGGCCATGCGTTATCGTTCGTGTACCTGATCAAATCCGACGAACGATCATCTCCGAGAACGACGTTCGTCCTTAGACGCGCGGCCAACAGTCTGACGAGTTCCATACACTTTCGTTTATTCGTAATCACGATCTGACACCGGAGAGCTACCACTTAATCAAATTATCATATCCGATTAAACTCGAGAGGAAGAAACGTTGTCGGTCGACGCGCAAACTGTGAATCGACCTCGTCCTAATTCTTGCGACGATCGTAAGCAAAATATGCTCAGAAGGTGTAGTAGACATCTTCGCGAAGAAAATAATTGAGCGGCGAGGAGACGCCGAATCAAACGAGAGAATCGTCTTCGATCGAGAAGCACATATACATATATACATACATATATATAGTATATATATATAGTAAGTATATTTTGAAAAAACGATTGTACAGTAGATGGAACGTGAGGACCAAAAACTTTCGATACACAGAAACCACTAATATGAGAATCGGTCCTCGATTCTAGTAGTTTGTAAATTCTGAGAACGTTCTAATTCTTTTGTAACGTGTCTCGTGGAAATCGTCTATTTGTCTGAAACTTAACGATCATCGATCTGAATATTCCTATCGAAGTCTCTAATTTTTATATCGCGTCGCTGTGAAAAGAGAATCGCTTCGCTTGTCCGAATTCCTAACGAGAAAAATGGAAAAAAAATATGTCGCGAGACCGCGTAGATAGAAGCAGATCCCCACACTCACGATATGCCAATTAAATATATTAAAGCTCTACGATACTTTTATACACGCATCGGTCGACGGAATGAAATTATTTTTGTCACCCGCGATATTTTTTTAAGACGGACTTCCCCGTGCACGCACGCGTGCGTGTAACGCGCGTACTCCACAGAAATTCCTATTTTTCAGTTCGACGAACGATATACGCGTGTAACGAGTATACTAATACAGCCTTACCGAAGATTTACCGATTCGCGTGTTTCGTTCGGAACAATTAAAAACATGGTTTCCGCTGCTGATGTCAACGTTCGATTGCGGCAACTGCGAACGACGTAAAATCAACTCCTTAATTATACGTGCTACAATAATAAAAGCAGATTCAACAGTTCTTAATTCGTTCAGAGACCAGCGATTCGTTTCTACCAATCGTGTCTTCCATTTATGTAAATCGTAGAGTAATCGGACCTCGAGTTTTTAAGTTACGGTTATCGACTAAGGTAAACTGAAAACTTCTGTACAAACAAATAAATGTCGACGCGAGAGGCACGTTGATATATTTTTATGAAGTTTTATCGTTCACTGTAGATACCGAGCATACGCGAGACGAAAACAGACTAAACAAATTACAGATTTATGTGAGAGAAATCATGTGTTGCTACTGTTTGTTCACGATAAACTTGTACCCTACCCGCGTATTGACAAGAGTATAACAGTTTGCCAAGAGATCGTGCACACGTTTGCACACCTCAACGAATTAGGTAATTCAATGAAAAGTATAATAAGCTCTAATAACTGTACTGGATCCACTTTCTATTCGTCGTTATCCGTGTATCATACTTCTTTTCATGTTATTTATTTGCAACATATGACGAGCATGAAATCGTATGTTTTTGTATATGTATAAAAGGATATAATATACCGATTAGACGAATTTCTCCCGAGTAATGATTTACCTACCTTCCTATTTGAATTTGGAGATGATTTCCAGCACGTGCGCGTACGACGAGGTCNACGCCTCGCTGCACACGCCGGACAGCGTGAGTTCGTTGGACAGTCCGAGGTACGGAACGTCTCCGAAGCACATGACGATCACTGCCAACAAACTGGCGAGCATCGGTCGTTCGGACGACTCGAGGAACGCGGGATCCAGACCGGACGCGACGCGTCGGACGCTCCGAGCTCGAAGAAACGAGATAATGAGACATTCCGAGTCGATCAACGCCATCGAACCCGTGACGCACGTCAGGCTGTTGGAACCGTACAGGGTGACGGAGACTCTGCTGGCCGTGCCGACGATACGATCGGAGCCGCCGAGCCCCATAGATCCTCCCCTGCCTCTGGCCTCGCTGGAGGAGGAAGACGTCAGGAACGGCGAGGCGTTGATCGGCGTCGATCGCGCCAAGTCTCCGATGGGCAACAGGAGGAGCCCCGTGAGGCACTCGGACCCCGTGATACCGTCCATTCTGTTGAACATCGAGGACTACAGCGAATCGTTCAACGATCACGATAAATCTAGTCGCGGCTCGTCGAACGACGNCCTCTCCCGCCATTATAGAATACGCGGCAATTTCAAAACTCTAGTTCCACCGTTCCCCGACGCACGGCGCCACTTCGAAATTCCTCGAATTACGACGCCGCCCTTCTCTCGACTTCGTAAATTAGGCGAAAGCCTGATCGGCCATCGGCCTAAATCCAATGATTTATATATACTTATAACTAATAAATAATTAATTCAGTCTCGCAATATTAGCATTAGCAGCTCGCTATCATGTATGCATTCGACTGTGACAACTAAAAGTGCACTGCTCGAGTATTAGAATCATTAGAATTAGAACTTTAAGTCACTAAGGCACATTTTTATTATCAGAAGCTTAAAATATTTTAGAAGATCGAGTGAGCATTTTTAATAGATAATTTGACAGATTATTCGAGAAGTATAGAAAGGCAATCGCCGTTGGTCGGAACATTTTGTTCTTTCGAGAATTATAATAAATCTATATTAGAATTGATCGTCAGCCGTGTCGTCGCAGTGTATCTGCGAAAAAATTGTGGTCGACGAAATTTCCTACCTTGAACGTGCAAATGCGTGCGCAGGGAATATACCGTGTGATTAAAGGTCGACGTAACCTCGCTACTTTTCAAATCGGGCCCAGATACGTAGCATATGACACGGTTCTGCTCGTGAGAACCTCCGCTCGATTGTGATTCAAGGTCCGGGAGAAATTCGGAGCAGAATAAAATGACAGAGGATGTAAAAATTGACACGTTGACGCTGAACGGGAGAGCGGACGACGAGGATATCGTGACACCTTGGGACGTCGAAACCAAGAACGAGACCGGCATCGATTATGACAAGCTCATCAGTAAGTTTCGCGCGAGATTCAGCGTCTGTACGATCGCTCACAAAGATTTTCCTTTGTCGCTGCAGAGAAATTTGGTAGCTCGAAGATCGACGAAGAACTCATGGCCAGGTTCGAAAAGATCACCGGCCAGAAGCCTCACCATTTTCTCAGAAGAGGAATATTCTTCTCTCACAGAGATATGCACACTATCTTGAACCTCTACGAACAGGGAAAGCCTTTTTACCTTTATACCGGGAGAGGACCTAGCTCAGATTCTATGCACTTGGGACATCTGATACCATTTATGTTTTGCAAATGGTTACAAGACGTATTCCACGTTCCATTGATCATACAACTGACCGACGACGAGAAAGCGATATGGAAGAATATTAAAATAGAAGATGCGATTAAACTGGCCTACACTAATGCTAAAGATATTATTGCGCTCGGATTTAAACCAGAGAATACGTTTATCTTTTCTAACTTGGAACACATCGGAAATAATCCTGCGTTCTATCAAAACATGGTCAGAATACAGAGAAGCGTTACGTTTAATCAGGTGAAGGGTATTTTCGGATTCGGGGACAGCGATCCGATCGGGAAGATCTCGTTCCCACCTACGCAAGCTGCTCCAGCGATTTCTAGTACGTTCCCGTTTATTTTTAAAAACGCGAAGGTCCACTGTTTGATACCGTGCGCGATAGATCAAGATCCGTACTTCAGAATGACGAGGGACGTCGCGCCGAGGATCGGCTACCCGAAACCGGCTCTTTTACATTCTGTATTCTTCCCTGCCTTGCAAGGCTCTAAGACGAAGATGTCTGCCAGCAATAATAATACAGCGATATTCCTAACGGACACGGCTAAGCAAATAAAGAACAAGGTGAACAAACACGCGTTTTCCGGAGGGCAAGCCAGCGTCGAAGAGCACAGACGACTAGGGGGCAATTGCGAAGTCGACATAGCGTATCAGTGGTTAAGATTTTTCCTAGAAGACGACGAGAAATTGGAACAGCTCAAAAAGGTAAGTCAAATGCAGATGGACGAGCCGATTTGGATTGACGAACGCGTAATAATCGCTCGGATCTTTTCAGGGTTACACGAGCGGAGAGATCTTGACGGGAGAACTTAAGAAAGAATTGATCGACGTTTTACAGCCTATAGTGGCTAGTCATCAAGAGGCTAAGAGTAAACTAACAAATGAAATAGTTAAGCAATATATGGTGCCTAGGGATCTAGGTTTTGTGATGAACGTAAAATAGCTGAATATACACTATTGTATTATGTATGTATGTACATAAACTAAGCGCAAGATTCCACATTTCCATCGGTTATTTAATTTTATTTATTCTAGAAGCACGTCTAACTGTTTCTCGAAATAATATGTATTTCTTTTTATAAGCCGATTAAATTGCTTTTATAACGATATTTGTAATCCTACCGATTCCTTTATACACATGTAAGAATAGTCGTTCGAAAATATGAACTGTATATTTTTTTTAAGAAGATATCGCTGTTGTATAGACGGTACTTATGTACTGTATGTATACGTACGGAAAGATCATTAAAAATAAAAAATCTTCGAAGATTATGATATTATATACTTACCGAGAACAAAATGTTTCCACTGGCGAATTACAAGACGAAGTCTTGTATGAACGCCGATAGACACAATAAAATATAATTTGCACGTGAAATAGACGAGGTAGCGTTTGAAAATTGACGCGTTATCCGCGCTATCGAATTTCTAACAGAACGTCGAACGATGCGCGTCACTTATTTACGAAATAAACAAATTGTCGTCTCGTCACAGTATCAAACGTTGAATCGTGTCGATAAACAGTCAGATTGCGATAAAAGAAATAAGAATTCGTTGAAGTATGTTCGACGAAATGGGTACTTACGAAATTTCGAAATTCGAACAGCTAGCTGCGCGTCGGCCGGTTACTGGCGGTGCTGATAAAACTCGGTAATCACCGACAGCGTAATTTATCATTGGCAAAAACTCGGTGTTTTTGTTTATATGCTCGTTAGCGAGAGTTAATTCCAGTATCGCGCGCACAAGAGTTAATTTTACTTCGGGATCCTTTAAGTACACGACTGGCCAGGCTCGAGCGGAAATCGCGGCCGCGCGATTGGCGGGTCGTGACGCCATTTGGAGTGCTATTAATAACCGACGCAGGCGCAGAAATTTGCCTAGTGTATATCCGTCATTCATGCAAGTCGATTTCTTTGGTTCTGTGTGTTGAGCCTAGCAAAAGAACATGGTGATAGTGATATGAAACAAGTCTATTAGCAATACCACGCACTACACCACATATATACTTTCACGAAGTAACGATGATATTTGGTCACGATCTCCCTACGTAAGTTTCGCGCGAGCATGCAGACTCGAGGTATAAACTATTTTGGTCGCGAAATTTGGCACTGCCAAACAGTTTCTCGTTAGAATCTGATATGTAGGTAGCTCACGCTCGCGAGAGATTTTCCATTATCGCCGTCGATTCGATTGATCATCCACGTTACAGCGTTGACGAGGCTACCGTAATAATTGCACAGTGGACGTAATAACNGAATATGTCGGTAGTCGTTATCTGTTGTTAAATTGTATTTTAACTGTTTCTCCATTAATTAAAGTCTTTTAACACGAATCATTATTTTTACTTGAAAATGCGTTCCACCCTTGGAGTTGGTATTCTTTGATACTTTTTTAGTAAGTAANCATGTAATTCGAATGCTTCCCATTTACGTAAACGTTGTACCGTGTTCGGTTTTTTCAAACGATCCTACGCTCCGATTATCTCGTTGTACGTTACGCTCCTCGGGGTATCGTAGCAATGTTGTGTTTCGATCAACGTTTTTCCTCGGTCTCGAATCGAAATCGTAACGACCACGCGGGACAGCCTCCGCGAGAAAGTCATGGTACATACGAGACGATAATCGGAGAGGATATTTTCCGAGCGATCCTATAGCGCGTGTACGCGTAGTAGAAAATTGTACGTACACGCGAGTCGAACGCGATACGACGAGGCTATTACATATTTGTGATTTAAATTCGTATCGCGAGACGATGTATTCGTGTCGTCTTGTCTCGTCGAACGTTGTAAAACACGAAAATTCTACCATCTCTTCCCGTTCTTACGATTTTAGGTAAAACTCGAAAAAGTGTCGTATCGATGATCAGTCAAAAGATGCTGATCAAATAATACAGGAAAAAGTAAAGCAAATTGATTGAGCCGACGCAGCGATTACTGCTACACGAACAGTACTACTATGGGGGCACTTTTGGACACTCCGAAAACGGACAAAGATAACGAGCATGGAGCTGGCAACGGGCTGCGTTACGGCGTCGCCAGTATGCAGGGCTGGAGGATGGAAATGGAGGACGCCCACACGGCGATAACCGGGTTGAAAGGCGGCCTCGAGGATTGGAGTTACTTTGCGGTGTTCGACGGGCACGCCGGGGCATTGGTGTCAGCGCACAGCGCCGAGCACTTGTTGGAATGTATAATGCAGACGGAGGAGTTCAAGGCGGAAGACGTTACCAAAGGGATTCACTCTGGCTTCCTTCGGCTCGACGACGAGATGAGAGAACTACCGGAGATGAGTTCCGGCACTGAGAAGTCCGGTTCCACAGCCGTCTGTGCATTTATATCACCCAGAAACATATACATCGCCAACTGCGGCGATTCGCGGGCCGTGTTGTGTCGGGCAGGAGATCCGGTGTTCTCGACGCGAGACCACAAGCCCGTATTGCCCGCCGAAAAGGAGAGAATCCAAAACGCTGGCGGCAGCGTCATGATACAGAGAGTCAATGGGGCTCTGGCCGTGTCTCGCGCACTGGGAGATTACGAGTACAAAAATTTGAAAGATCGAGGCCCGTGTGAACAGTTAGTGTCCCCAGAACCAGAAATATTTGTTCGAGATAGAGACGATGAACACGACGAATTTCTAGTTTTAGCGTGTGATGGTATTTGGGATGTAATGAACAACGAAGATCTATGTAATTTTATACATTCAAGGTTGCTGCTCACAGACGACTTGGAAGCAGTCACGAACCAGGTTATAGACACCTGTCTGTACAAGGTAACGATGTCTAAAGCTTCTTTACAATTATCCAACGACAAGTATCGTACACGTTCTCATTCTCGGAAATGTCCATTAGTCCAATGTTACGAGTACTTTCTATGGTTCTTCGGCTGTTTCGCTAAACCGTGACAGAAGGTTCAAGCTTTAGATAACATCCTCTTCTCTCTCTCTCTCTCTCTCTCTCTCTCTCACCCCGTATTTTATGTCGCTAACATTTCATTTGCACTCGCCGAACAGCTTCAGAGATTTCTTCTCAGACGTATTCACCGTTACAAACGGTTCGTTTGTTACAGGGTAGCAGAGACAACATGAGTATAGTTCTGGTAACGTTCCCCGCTGCTCCGAAACCGAACGCAGAAGCACAGAAGAAAGAAGCCGAGCTCGAAATGGCCATTGAGAGGAGAATCAAAGGTTCATTAACATTTCCATATTCAAATCAGTTATACTCACTCTGTTGTTGCATTAATACTAAATCACAGTATCATACGCGTACTTGACATTCTGCAGACTCTCTACCAGAGAATAATGCTTAACATCATAATTTTTTTTTAACAATCAGACTTCGCGAATTTATTCAGAAAGAATTTGCTACTCAGATTTGACCATTTTCCTCGAAAGAGATAGATATATTATTTCGTACGAAGAAAGTATATAAAGTTAAGACAAACGTCGTTCGTATAGAGTACGAACAAGTATTTCCATGAGTGTCAATGTTTAAATATTAATACGTCTCGTCAATATTTTTGTCCGTCTCTGACAAATCGTTACTCTCCAAGATATAATCGCGCTTAAAACGGAACAATTATTTATTATACACCGTCTATTGATAAAAATATTTTTCTAGTAAACGCCACATATCTTCTCTTTTGATATCTCTCTGATTTTCTCGAAAGAGAGAGAGAGGTATATGTACATATATACATATATATATATATATA
>SMSR01016090.1:0-112185 GCA_019453355.1 Ceratina japonica | reverse complement strand
AAATTATGATGATTCGCGAAACATTTGAAGAGAGAGACGTCTCTTCACATATATATATATATATATACACNGTCCAATTGTTGACTTGTGTGTCGTTGTATTTTATTGTACGCCCATCGGTATATCGAAGTATTTATAATGATGTACGATGAACCGACTGTTCATCGGCTCGACACACAAAGATTTATACAATAGAATAGATTAGTGGAATGTTTTTTGTAAAGTCGAGATACCTGAAGGACTCGTCCCCGAGGGATAATTAAATATAGGACTTCCATTTTGATATTCGTGAAGATACTTTTGAAGTACACGTAGAACGTATTCGAAGAGAATATTACACAGCGTGTTAGAGTATTTAAAAAAAAAAATGCGTTTTAAGCCCGTTGAACGAGTAGGACGATTATGAATATGTCGGTAGTCGTTATCTGTTGTTAAATTGTATTTTAACTGTTTCTCCTTTAATTAAAGTCTTTTAACACGAATCATTATTTTTACTTGAAAATGCGTTCCACCCTTGGAGTTGGTATTCTTTGATACTTTTTTAGTAAGTACAGTTTATTGTACTTGAAAGTTGTCTGTTCCTCTTGATCGTATTTTAACCGGTGTCACAGGTAGGTGAACATTTTCTTACGAAAACCTCCAAGTATTTTACCTACTACGTTTTCGTTCTCTCGACAATGCATTTCTTATGGAGGAACATTGCAACATATATATCTCTCTGCGCACATATATATGCACGTGTATTATATAACATTATACAATTCCAATGGTGGATAAATTTAACGAGGAAACGTTCAAAGCGCGTGTAATATTCGTCTACGGCTCGAACTCCGATAGCAATGTATCTACTTAAGACCGGACCTCCGTTTCTGCAGGATTTCCATAAGAAATGTACCAAACCACTAATTACTACTCCAGTCCTAAGTAGATGCATGTATTTCTGTATACTTGGCTCGCCACGTGTTTTCGTCTTCTATTGTTTCAAGGATAGCGTGTACTACAGAATCCTGAAGACACCTTCTAGATTTACGAAGGCGAACAACGCGATCCATTTGTTAAACGACGTGAACCAAGCTGCACAAATATGATAGTAGATGCGCACAGTATACACCGATTGAATAATAGATGATATTTATAAATGATGCTCGCTCGACCGGCCCGATCAAGACGAGAGAATGACGTTCTCTTTTTTAATTTATAGAAATAGTTGCCGAACAAGAGGACAAAAATGAGTTTGACTTTCTGAAGCTGTTGCAACTGCTCGTGGACCAAGACTTTCCTAATCTTCCTCCTGGCGGTGGGCTTTCGGCTAAGTAAGTATATAGTCGTGAATCGGTGAGCTTCGGCCTCGGAACTAAATTGAAAATTGTATTAAGGTTAACGTTTCTGGGATCAAAAGGGATCTATTGTACTTGGCCTAGCTCCAAACGCTTCGTACTACTATATCTCTGATACCGATTTGTTACTTCAGAATTTTATTTTACGGCGTGCGACAGTGTTTGCGCGGAAATTTTATACGGAAGCTTCGTCGAATTTGTGTCTCGTCTACAATCGTCCTCTCGGTTTCTGTTTCAGGCAACCTTTCATTGAACAAGTGTTTCGAGAAGTATGTCCCAGCCAAGCGGACAGTGTAAGTCTTGGATACGAATTCCCTCCGATATAACTAACATTTGATTTTTTGTATACTGCATCAACTGTACAACTATAATCATTAGACATGTTCCATAATCATATATAACGATGCAGATGCTATCGGGAATATCTTGATTTTAAATTGATCTCTTCCGATGTAAAAAAAGGACTCGTTTCGAACTTGCAAAAGAAGTACACCGGTATATATTACTTGTCGCGACGTAAATTTTATCGGGACTAAATCTGCGGCGAGACCGCGCGCGCAGGGATACACGCATGATTCTCGCTGTGCGTCGTTGTCGGCATAGAGAAAACGAAAAAAAAAAAAAATTAGAGTTTTAAACGGCTACACTTAAAGATCGTAAACTGTTGTACACACACACCGAATCGACCGAGACCGCGAGTACATCTCCGACGTCGACTCGATCACGATTCGGTCGGACGCGACAAAGACATGTAAAAAGTCGATGATCATCGGTACTACGATGAGTTTATCGCTAAAGGACATATTTTCATTGTCAGTCGTGTACTTGCAATTAACTTACGAGAGTAATCGATAGTATATGAGTAGGCAAAAGAAAGTTTGTTTTATACCACCACTTTTTCCAAAATGAAGATTGCGAATTGTAAGCAAATTATGATGATTCGCGAAACATTTGAAGAGAGAGACCTCTCTTCACATATATATACACACACATACATATATTTCACTACACAACTCGAGGTAAACGCGAAGATTGAACTCACGGTACATCCTATACAGCTGATTCAAATTAATATTGGTATTGGTGGTTCTCATGATTATCACTGTCTATTGTTGGATTTTATAAATTCATCCATGGAATAAAAAAAAAATGTTTATATTGCAGTTATGAGCAGAGGATCTAAAAGTATTCTACCGAGAAATCGCGTACGGTATTATCCCGCGGAAAACTAGACAACGCGAAGACTACCGAACGACATCGCTCGCTGCGTCGCGATTCGTAACGCCGAACCGATCTCGGACACCGTTCGCTTCGACAAATTTTTATACTTACGTTTCGTTCGATCCGGATTTTTCGACGAAAAGTAAAAATATATTTTTTACCAGTTTGATAAAATTGTTTTCTCGTTTGATACGAAGGTTTTAGCGGATCGTTTCACGGATCTAGTTTTTCATTCGAATCGAACGCTCGGTAGAATACTCGGATCGCGTCCTCTTGCTATGTTGATAAAAAAAAAAAGAATGCATAATATTACTATAAACGATTATATATTTTTGTAGCTCTAGAGAACTTGCGCTCAGAACAATTGATTCTTAGAGGTCAGTTTTTCGTGCTCTTCCGTTGTGAGCCTTTGAGCATATTTATAGAGGTGTTCATTATATATTTCGAGAGTGGTATCAAAAGTCTTGTGTCGCGCGCTAGGAGGAGAAGAGTAGAAAAACTGATCGTTTAGTCTTAGAGATATCAATACAATGTATGTACATAAAAAATTGTGTCCAGGAAACTATGTATCGATATTTTATTCGGGTCATACTTTTTCAAAACGAGCAGTGAGAGAACGTAGTCGAGGAGGGCCTTGATTTTAGTTTCTTGAGAGATCGTCGACGTATACTCGTCGCCCATTTCCGAGTCGTGGCTCGTTCCCGGGGCTAAAAAATTTGTCGTTTCGTCAACGATCGCTTTCTAATCGATTTCAAAAGATGACGTCATTGACAGAAAATTGACGTCGTAAGGAGTAAAAGGTCTTGGGAGGACGAGTAAGTATAGTACTCGAGACGCGTCACCGGAAAGAGCGAGTTACCGATTTCCAATGATATTAAATATATTTACGTATACGGATATACTTGACCGGTCAATCGAGGCGCGTACGTATGTGTGTCAGGTCAGGTAACGATCATATCTTTATTCTGTTTCTTGTTGTGTAACTAATGCTGCACCTCGAGGAGTTCATTTTTAATACGGAAACTATCAAGGTCAAGGCCATCCTGAATCATACAAAATCTAGCGTACATATACCAAAGTATATATTACCGTTCCTGGTTGAGAAAGAAAATTAATCCTGAAATTAACCGAAGTTAACAGTCTATTACCGTTTTAAAGTAATATATATGAGAAATGAATAACACGAGTCCCTCGTATAGAGTTACGTCCCTCTATTTTTACTAATAACGAGGTATGGAGTGTATAAAGGTAGTAGTAATATATTTTATTGATATCGTAGATCGTTTAATTCCCGGGTGTTGCTCAGACATTGACTAGTACGTTTTTGAGAATATTTTTTTTTTCCGCGGTGATCACGCTTTTTTCTCCGTGATGTATAGATGATTACCGAACACGTACAATTTCTTTTTCAGGCGTGAAAAGAGGTGGTTCACGCCGTTTAGCTATTATATACGCCGTTAAGATACGTTTACAAACATTTTCTTATTATCTTAATACCTGTGTACTTTTAATTAAAATCGTTTAACTCGATCGATGGAATCACAAGTTTAACACTAATCTCGTATATTCGAACGCTAGTAATAACAAAAATTAGTAGTGAAATAGATCCCTCGTGGTAACCCAGTGGTCGAGTGAAATAAATCGAAAATGCATTTTTAATATCTCGGTCTCTGTTATGTACTACTTTTCTTTTGCTCATAGTCCTGTTCTGTATCCCTCTCTGTGGGAATAGTTCTTACCAATTTCGTAACGACGAACACACCGATACTCGGTTGTCCCCCGACTTTGTATCGTCGTCGTACTCTACGTTTATACAGAATAGAACTATCTCAGTCAACAGAAACTATAAAAGATATGTGCATTTAATCGAGTAGTTCTTTGTTTTTGTTTTTCTTTTTGGGTTTGTATATGTATATACTTATCATACCTTTTTATTTTTGTTGTCTTCGACAAATTTTCGTGGAATGCGCTTGCATAATAATTTCGCGATTAACGATATCTGCTCGGGTGGGGGACACTGTTCGTTTACGCGATCTGACGAATTAGCAAAAAGGCACGTGTACAAGTTTCTTTTGAACGCGTGTACCCGAACTGTGCGTTGTATTCTTCGAACGATCGTGTAAACTCGTTTGCTTTCGCTTACCGATGCTCGTTTTACCGTTGCGTCTGTTCTTTTCTCTTAGACTTAAAATTGAAAAGAAAAATAAAAGTGTCGCGAAATATCTTACTACGAGATCTTGTGATCGCCTCGTGCATAATCCTATGCCGTTTTCGTTCTGCAGATCGCGTTGCATCGGTACTCGATCCCGCTCCTGCGGTCCAAGTCAAACTCCCCGATTCCCGATCTCAATAACAACTGTTAGTATCTCTTCGATATGCGCATAATTTATTTCGCGAAACGAAACGTTCACGCAGAAAACGCAACAACGCGCTTACCGTATATGGTCTCCCGATGATCAATTTGTCAACGATGTTTTTGTGTAAATCGAATCGAGTGCACCCGAAAATATATTATTGAAAACGATACACGTATAATTTTTCTTTTCTCGAAGGCGCGAACTGCGCTCTCGCTGTTTTGCATAAACATGTGTATATAAATAAAGGCGATCCTCCCCTAACTATTTTTTTCTCTCTCTCTCTCTCTACTAATGATTCTTCTTTAGTTTTACAGCGTGTAGTGTTCGTAATGCATCGTGGAAAACAGTTTTCGGAATGCAACAATGCTTTTGGTATACGTACTATGTAAATTGTTTGTTCGGTTAGATTGCAATTGTGTCGAGATCTTAACTGCATGTTACAAATACAATATATAGTACTGATTTAAGAACACGATAACAGTTGAGATCTTGTGGACGAGCGTGTATTTCACNGATGTTTTTGTGTAAATCGAATCGAGTGCACCCGAAAATATATTATTGAAAACGATACACGTATAATTTTTCTTTTCTCGAAGGCGCGAACTGCGCTCTCGCTGTTTTGCATAAACATGTGTATATAAATAAAGGCGATCCTCCCCTAACTATTTTTCTCTCTCTCTCTCTCTCTCTCTCTCTACTAATGATTCTTCTTTAGTTTTACAGCGTGTAGTGTTCGTAATGCATCGTGGAAAACAGTTTTCGGAATGCAACAATGCTTTTGGTATACGTACTATGTAAATTGTTTGTTCGGTTAGATTGCAATTGTGTCGAGATCTTAACTGCATGTTACAAATACAATATATAATACTGATTTAAGAACACGATAACAGTTGAGATCTTGTGGACGAGCGTGTATTTCAGACGACACGGGGAAACTACTGTTTCAGTATAATAGAGAACATTATGTATAATGCTACGTCACACACACGATACATTATTTTTCCATGTGTCGTATGAACTTGGAGATTTTATATACTTGAATATGTGTTTTGCGAATTTTTCTTTCAACTATCCTTGCCTTTTCACTTTCTCATTAATTTTCAAACGATTAACACACGTTCTTTCCGTTTGCCTTCTGCCGCTTGCAGTATATTTCTTTTTCTTTCTCTTCGATTCGTACTCGTAAACGATCGTTGGTTCAAACAATGACGTTCGACGATTTTTCTTTTCTTCGTTCGGACGATTGATTCGTAACATTGTTCGAACCAATGACGCGCGCGGGATATAGACGCGTAGTATTTCAGACATAAATCGAATCGATTGAGTTTGAGTTTGACGGTAGTGTAAGTATGAATTTTCGATCGTTATTCGACGAACACGATTCGCGAAATACGCGAGTAATAGTCTATATTTTTCTAAATGAAAGTCGGAGGCGGTCAGAGGAGAGCGAGTTTATCCCCGACTCACCCGTTAAACTATAAGCTAAGCGCTTTATTGTAAGCTTTATGTCTGAAAATGTGTATACATGTGAAAATTAAAATACTGTATGATGATATGCTTACAGAATTCTGAAGCCAGTTAGTGTATACACAATATGTATACGATTTGAATACATTTGGTATACGACAAACTGGCGAGTCCGAAAGTCATGAAAGTGAGATACCGAGCGACGAGAACACGAGCCGGGGAAACACTACGTAAACGGGAGAGACCGTGGAATGGTAATCGAAAACGATGTTGAACAGGCATACTTTAATATCTCTCTGGTTACACAATTTTTTTCCGAGTCATGTATCGCATTGTAATAAGAAAATCTGATTAAAAAATTTATTGTACAAAGCATTTTAATTTTTAAGTAAAGATCTTCAAAGAATCTGATCAAGTTCTCTATAGCAATATACATAATACCATAGGTTTTTACTTTGAACGTATATATATATATATAGTTAATGTTGTATATTATTATCCTTCTATTCAATAAATATTTATCAACAGTATATGTACGTCTCGTCGACTTCATTTATCGGCTACCATCGACGTAGGACGGATTCTCTATGTTGTACCCTTTGGGGTGAACGGGAATATAGACGCTGCTCGGGAAATTGAAACCTCTGCTCGGTCGTGCCCCATCGTCAGAGGTCTTTCTATAAAATACGAAGAGTTGATAAAAAAAACGAGTTCTAATTTATTTGTGATATCACAATGAAACTCTGTTTAGATAAAACATAGCCATCTTGTATAGTATATATACAATATATATGTTTATATAAATTGTATATTTATACGTCGCTTAATAGTAAATACGATAATTAAAAATATCGTTCGTGTCCTTTTGTAAATTTTATTTAAAGAATACGTTACGAAGAGCCCCGGCCACATCGCGCGACTTTCAATGTGCGCCGTTCGAATTTCCTCTCAATGTTATAATATACTTATCAAATAACATTTACAAATTTGTGCTTGTGGTTTTCCATATAAATATCGATTTATATTCAAGGGTCGTGTATCATCATCGATCTCGATCAAATTCGACGCGCGTAAAATTAGTCGTCCGAACGAATCCCTGTATCCGTTCGTACGACAGACAGGTCTTCGTGTATCACTGTTACAGATTCTACACAATCATCATACGGGAGACGACGATTCTATTTCATCCATCCATCTCTCTCTCTCTCTCTCTCTCTCTCTCTCTCTCCCGATGCTTCGTTTTCTCTTACATAAAAAATTACGTCTTACAAAGGAGTCGTGTCGCTTCGCTAAATCAATGTAACAACGATTATACATTTTGAACGCGACACGGCGTCCACTCGTTCACTGAACGATCACAAGAAAATTCAACGTCGACGCACGTGCACTACTACGCGCACGAAATGGTAACACTTTCTCGGAATGAGATTTATAAAGTAAAGTCAAAAAGTTAATTTCCTACGTGGGAATTACACATATGCATTTCAAGAACAGTGGTGCGACTAATCTACGTCAATAAATTCGTGCTCCGATGATAATAATAATAATGTACACCTCGCGTCCTCATCGAATCTACCAAAATAGTTTCAACGACATGTCCTGAATATAAAATTCGTTTCGATACCGCGCACGTGTCGCGTACTCTTAATTTTAAATGTAATCAAAAGTGATTCGTCCGATACTCCCGTTCGCGCGTCGTATATTGTCAGGCGTAAAAGTGTTTCGACAGATCGCGTACTTTTCCGACGTGCCGATCGAGGGACGACGACAACGTCTCCGCCCGCCGAGATCGATCGACTGCCGTAAAGTATAGAAGAGGGGGCAACGAAAGTGAGAGAAGTTTGGAGTTCCGACAGGCGTAAATACGCAAAGTGAGCATAAAAAAGGCAGTCGTCTTCGACTCGCGTCTTTGTGAACAACAATAAACGATTACCGAAGACACGGGAGTCTCCGACCGCGAGTTCGTACACTTGGCAAATTTGTACCAGAACCTCGTATCGCGGAGTCCGGCAAAACTGTTCGGAATCGCATTACCATTAACACAGCACGAATCAGTAGAATTCGACGAACAGCTCGGAGAACCGACCCCAATCGTCAGATCTTTGTCAACAGAATTGAACTATTTCGTGTACTTCACACGAACGAATATTATTTACGATGCTCCTCGAACCGCGGGGACCTCGGACGTTCCGCGTCTTCCGAAGCACGTCGTAGACGCTCGTGTGTACATTGAAACATACATTCTTACACGTATAATCGTGATTTGTATAAAAACGAGTTAATAAACAGAGCAGTCTATTTGTTTGTCGTCCAACCGCGCCAGATAGAGGCGATGCTAGCTGCAGCACTCGTAACCAGACCGCTGGCGACACTTTGATTCACTTGCATACTAGCCGTTTGTTGACTGACCATTGCACCACCAGGGATAGGAACCGCCATCTCGGGGCAAGCGACGTTCGGCACCTGAACAGGAACGTTGTGTTGTATTTTCGAACGACGCGTGAAACGAAACAGACGAACTACGCGAGAGGAGACGAGACAAGACTTACAGCTTCCCAATCCCAATTAGCGGCGTCTTCCTCTTCGTCCGAGGCGGAGTCGTCGCTCTTTTCTAAATCGGGAACTAATTGACTGTGCAATTGTGCTATGAGNGAGGGGGCAACGAAAGTGAGAGAAGTTTGGAGTTCCGACAGGCGTAAATACGCAAAGTGAGCATAAAAAAGGCAGTCGTCTTCGACTCGCGTCTTTGTGAACAATAATAAACGATTACCGAAGACACGGGAGTCTCCGACCGCGAGTTCGTACACTTGGCAAATTTGTACCAGAACCTCGTATCGCGGAGTCCGGCGAAACTGTTCGGAATCGCATTACCATTAACACAGCACGAATCAATAGAATTCGACGAACAGCTCGGAGAACCGACCTCGNCTCTCTCTCCCGATGCTTCGTTTTCTCTTACATAAAAAATTACGTCTTACAAAGGAGTCGTGTCGCTTCGCTAAATCAATGTAACAACGATTATACATTTTGAACGCGACACGGCGTCCACTCGTTCACTGAACGATCACAAGAAAATTCAACGTCGACGCACGTGCACTACTACGCGCACGAAATGGTAACACTTTCTCGGAATGAGATTTATAAAGTAAAGTCAAAAAGTTAATTTCCTACGTGGGAATTACACATATGCATTTCAAGAACAGTGGTGCGACTAATCTACGTCAATAAATTCGTGCTCCGATGATAATAATAATAATGTACACCTCGCGTCCTCATCGAATCTACCAAAATAGTTTCAACGACATGTCCTGAATATAAAATTCGTTTCGATACCGCGCACGTGTCGCGTACTCTTAATTTTAAATGTAATCAAAAGTGATTCGTCCGATACTCCCGTTCGCGCGTCGTATATTGTCAGGCGTAAAAGTGTTTCGACAGATCGCGTACTTTTCCGACGTGCCGATCGAGGGACGACGACAACGTCTCCGCCCGCCGAGATCGATCGACTGCCGTAAAGTATAGAAGAGGGGGCAACGAAAGTGAGAGAAGTTTGGAGTTCCGACAGGCGTAAATACGCAAAGTGAGCATAAAAAAGGCAGTCGTCTTCGACTCGCGTCTTTGTGAACAACAATAAACGATTACCGAAGACACGGGAGTCTCCGACCGCGAGTTCGTACACTTGGCAAATTTGTACCAGAACCTCGTATCGCGGAGTCCGGCAAAACTGTTCGGAATCGCATTACCATTAACACAGCACGAATCAGTAGAATTCGACGAACAGCTCGGAGAACCGACCCCAATCGTCAGATCTTTGTCAACAGAATTGAACTATTTCGTGTACTTCACACGAACGAATATTATTTACGATGCTCCTCGAACCGCGGGGACCTCGGACGTTCCGCGTCTTCCGAAGCACGTCGTAGACGCTCGTGTGTACATTGAAACATACATTCTTACACGTATAATCGTGATTTGTATAAAAACGAGTTAATAAACAGAGCAGTCTATTTGTTTGTCGTCCAACCGCGCCAGATAGAGGCGATGCTAGCTGCAGCACTCGTAACCAGACCGCTGGCGACACTTTGATTCACTTGCATACTAGCCGTTTGTTGACTGACCATTGCACCACCAGGGATAGGAACCGCCATCTCGGGGCAAGCGACGTTCGGCACCTGAACAGGAACGTTGTGTTGTATTTTCGAACGACGCGTGAAACGAAACAGACGAACTACGCGAGAGGAGACGAGACAAGACTTACAGCTTCCCAATCCCAATTAGCGGCGTCTTCCTCTTCGTCCGAGGCGGAGTCGTCGCTCTTTTCTAAATCGGGAACTAATTGACTGTGCAATTGTGCTATGAGATCCGGGTCGACCTCCATCGGACCAATCCTGTTTCAACGGATGAACTGGGTTGTCAAATCTGTTTAACACGTTTAACGTGACGATCGTAAAGAACAAGTGTGTGTTTACCTCCCGAGATCGCTGATTTCGGTATTGAGCAAATGCATTATGTTTTGTAGAGTGTGCATCGGATTTAAAAGCGTGACATTCGTGTTTTGGGTGAAACACAGATGTAACACGTTGCTGTTGAGCCTCGCCACTTTCCTCGCGAATTTCTGGTCAGACATCTCGTTCCCACAGAAGTCACTGGAAACGCGTCAAATCCGATTTCAAAGATACGGGCGCCGTCAGTTTTTTATATACGTACGCGCGTGTAAAGATTGTCTGTTTCCACGTACCCGTAAGCGAGTTTATACGGTAGTCTTACGTTAAGGTAATAAGCAATAATATTAACCAATTGTGTAGCGTAAGTCAAAGCCGCACTGAAATTGTACATTGCGTTGTGCTTTATAATCTCTTTTTCCGTGTCCGAGCCGTCCGTTGTCGTTGGTACAGTGTTCTTGTTCGCCTCCACTGAAAAGACGAACGGATTCGGTCAAGATCTACGGGATTCGTGTTAAGGGTCTGAATCGAGCCGAATAAAGTATCGCATACCACACGAAGAATATGCATTATAGTTGCCGTTTCCCGGCAAAGTCGGGGCGACGATACGATGCTGAACCTCTAGAGCGTTGTCCGCGTCGTTGACCCATCTGCCTCTGATGTAAGACGTGCCAGACGCGTCTGCCAGAGCGCAAGTCACGTCCGAACTGGCGTCCTCTTCGCTACTACATAGACTGAAAAAAAAGCCTTGGTTCGTCGTCGTTGTCGTCGTCGTCGGTTTATTAGAAAAACGTGTGTGTTTGCGCGACTCAAGGGCTTACCTTCTGCTAGGTTGCACTTTGGACAATGGAAAAATATATTGAATCAACTGTTTCGCGGCGGTCCTAATCGCTTTTTTCAACTGCTGCCTGTTCCTGTCTATCACCTCTTTCTGTTTCTCTTGTTTCGCTCTTAACCCGGTGACGTGTCGATGCAATTTCTCTATACGCTCCTCATGTTTGGGTAATCTGAGCGCCAACTGAGAATTCACGTCTTTCAGCACCTTCAAACGTTGATTACCTGTATTCATTGTCAAGAGTGTTTTTTTAGAATGCTTCTAGAATGCCACGTAAAAAAATTTNGGAAAAATATATTGAATCAACTGTTTCGCGGCGGTCCTAATCGCTTTTTTTAACTGCTGCCTGTTCCTGTCTATCACCTCTTTCTGTTTCTCTTGTTTCGCTCTCAACCCGGTGACGTGTCGATGCAATTTCTCTATACGCTCTTCATGTTTGGGTAATCTGAGCGCCAACTGAGAATTCACGTCTTTCAGCACCTTCAAACGTTGATTACCTGTATACATTGTCAAGAGTGTTTTTTTAGAATGCTTCTAGAATGCCACGTAAAAAAATTCCGTTTGTTCTATTAAAACGTACCTCGGTTGATACTTTGCCTAGTTTCGTTCACCAGTGCCTGGAGCAGCCTGTTTCTTTCTTTGCCAGTATTTATATCACATATCTATAAATATCGGAGAACGAACGAATATAATAGATCTGACGTGGTACACTGTTCGGAGCAAACAGCGTTGAATTAGAAATTTTACCAATTTGTCTCGTTGCTTGTATTTCTCGAGTGATTTCATGCATTGTTCTTCCAGCTGAGCTCTGGAAGCTCTCAACCGCAAAAGTCGCAATTGTTTGTCCGCAAATCTGTTCGACAAAGCACGATTCTTCAGAAACGAACTGTTCAAATCGAGCTTGTTAACCCTTTTAGTACCGGAGGCCGATACCGATCGGCCCGCACCTCGTAGCGTATCACTATTCGCATTGCGAGAGACCACTGCTGTTCAGTACTGTTCCCGATCGGCGCGAGATGTCTAAAATGTCTCGACGATATTTGAACATTACAGCAACTTATTTGAGTGTATATGTGTGAAGCTTTGGTGGAATAATTTAAATTAGTTCAACGAATAGCCTAACGATGGAATTGAATCGTGAAAATTGGCGAAAAATAGCTGAATGTTCTTTTTCCAAACGGCATTTTCCAAAAGTTGCTGTCCTGATGTTACATTTAATACTTCCGTTATTAACAAATAATTACATTACTTTTAATAACACACACACACATAAGGAACTTGACCCTGGCAACCGAATCGCTACACCGGCCGTGAATCTGGGCTCAAATTGCCGGCGAAAGGCAATTTTGCCGTCAATTCGAGGCCAGATCTGTGTCCGATGCGGCCTTTGGTCGCCAGTNTACCGATCGGCCCGCACCTCGTAGCGTATCACTATTCGCATTGCGAGAGATCACTGCTGTTCAGTACTGTTCTCGATCGGTGCGAGATGTCTAAAATGTCTCGACGATATTTGAACATTACAGCAACTTATTTGAGTGTATATGTGTGAAGCTTTTGTGGAATAATTTAAATTAGTTCAACGAATAGCCTAACGATGGAATTGAATCGTGAAAATTGGCGAAAAATAACTGAATGTTCTTTTTCCAAACGGCATTTTCCAAAAGTTGCTGTCCTGATGTTACATTTAATACTTCCGTTATTAATAAATAATTACATTACTTTTAATAACACACACACACACACATAAGAAACTTGACCCTGGCAACCGAATCGCTACACCGGCCGTGAATCTGGCCTCAAAGTGCCGGCGAAAGGCAATTTTGCCGTCAATTCGAGGCCAGATCTGTGTCCGATGCGGCCTTTGGTCGCCAGGGTAGCGAATACTCGCGAAAAGCTGAAATAATCCGGCCAGTCGCGAACACTCGTGTTTACTCGCAAAAGTACCACGTGACGTCTGCTAGCTGCGAGTAGTAATTCGCTGCACGAGATCGCACCTAAAGGGTTAAAGTATCACAATGTGAGGTTTCGAGAAGCTCGAAATCAGTACTCGTGATGCACGTACCTCTCGGAATAAGCAATAGAGTAAAAATCGCCGTTCTGGATGCACTGTCGACAGTAAAAAAGTCGCCTGTTGTTGTTGCACAGCGGGCACTTCAACTGACTCGTACTCTGCCGACTCGGAATATCGTCCAACTCCGACGAGAGCTGAAAGTCTGCGGGCGCTGTACAGGACCCGTCGGAACTACTCGTCGCCATAACCAACGGCAAGAACAATAGACTCCTCGTCGTACGTCTGTTGTCACTCATCAGCTGATCCACTATTTACTCGCGGCGATCTCCCGCCACTCCGCTCCCGATGCTCTCCACGACGCGTATCCTTACTTTCATATTTTATTCGTACACGAGACGCACGATCGTGTGCGACTACACGAAATTTCCGTCGAACTCGTCGTGCGATCGGTTCAATTATTGAGAAAAAACAAACTTACGTTCTCGATTTATGCGTATCTCACAGCTGGCGGCGTGGTAGCAATTCTTTTCGGGACACCTCCGTCGCGATCCTCCGTCCGACCTCCGTCACGGTACGCGAAACGAATAGGGAGCAGGAGAACGAAATCTCCGAGATCTTTATGTGAACATGTAGTACAGCCAACCTTCGTCGAAATAGACAAAAAAATAGTCAAAAATAGTCGGGACCGATCGATCGGATCGATTCTCGTTATCGATTATACACGTGGATCATATTTTTTAACAAAATGTTTATTTTTATTATGCCCCCCCCCCGCCCCTCCCAATTTAATAGATTCCAATGACACCGTAATTATATGTGTTATTTCTAAAATTGTGTCCCGAAATCTTGGTCTTCGTGAAGGACCGTCGGTGCTGCCGCCAAAATTCTATAACACCGTTTGTTGATCGCGCTCCAAACTCCAAGCGCAAGAGAACAATTTAAAATGTTATTTTCAGACAATTTTATATTACCGAAGATCAGCTGAATCAGTTTTGTACGGAGCAGATTATTTCTCGGAAAGCACCGAGACGTTTCGCAATCGACGTTTCACGAGAATTATGAATTCATTCATAGTTTCTTGTATCACGATCCGAGGTTAATTCCGATCGATTCCATAGTCGATTAATAGAGGAATAGTTTCAGATACTCCTTGTACATATACGTATTTTTAAGTGAAAGAAGATACAATTGACAACAATGACTTCGATAATAAAACTGCACGCCGTTTCGGGGGCTATGGACGAGTCACCCCCGTGCTACATATTACAAGTCGACGAGTTGAGAATATTGCTCGACTGCGGGTGGGACGAGAATTTCGATCAAGAATTCATCAAGGAGTTGAAACGGTAGGTGTGGTAGACGGTGTTTTGAGTAAAAGAGAACACGGGACCGTGACCAATCTCGATTTCAGGCATGTACATCAGATAGACGCGGTACTCTTGTCGTACCCGGATCCGCTGCACTTGGGTGCCTTGCCGTATCTAGTTGGAAAATGTGGCTTGAACTGTCCCATATACGCCACCATCCCCGTGTATAAAATGGGGCAGATGTTCATGTACGACATGTACCAGGTATCATCGTCGAAAAAGTATTGATTACTACTTCTTTACGCGTTCACTGGTATCATGAAGGATAATCGAGAAGAGTTGTTTTTTCTCTTTATCATAGTCTCGTCATAACATGGAAGATTTCGATCTGTTTACGCTCGACGACGTCGACGCGGCGTTCGACAAGATAGTACAATTAAAGTACAATCAGAGTATATCGATGAAAGGGAAAGGATACGGGGTCACTCTGACGCCTTTGCCAGCCGGTCACATGATCGGCGGAACCATTTGGAAGATAGTAAAAATCGGCGAAGAGGACATAATATACGCCGTCGATTTCAATCACAAGAAGGAGAGGCACCTGAACGGTTGCGAATTGGAACGACTGCAGCGACCGTCTTTGTTGATAACAGACGCCTTTAACGCGACGTACCAACAAGCGAGACGCAGGACCAGGGACGAGAAGCTGATGAGTACGCGAATTAGTGTTTACCATTACCGATTCTACCGACGATCGTCGACGAGCAATGTGTTTCGAATCTCGATTCTAATTTTCAGCGAATATTTTACAAACGCTGCGCGGAGGTGGAAACGTTCTGGTCAGCGTGGACACGGCCGGTCGCGTGCTCGAACTGGCACACATGCTCGACCAGCTGTGGCGCAACAAGGAGTCCGGTTTGCTCGCGTACTCGTTGGCTCTTTTGAACAACGTCAGTTACAACGTCGTCGAGTTCGCCAAGTCCCAGATAGAGTGGATGAGCGACAAACTGATGAGGAGCTTCGAGGGGGCCAGAAACAATCCGTTTCAGTTCAAACACTTGCAGTTGTGCCACAGCATGGCGGAGTTGAACCAAGTTCCCAGTCCAAAGGTGAAGAACGAACGACACCGGCACCGGCGAACACCAGTGTCGAGCGTCGAAGATGTTTCTCACGCGCGTACACGAACGTGTTTCAGGTCGTGCTCGCGAGCACTCCGGACATGGAGTGCGGTTTCTCGAGGGAGTTGTTTCTGCAGTGGTGCGGTAATCCGCAGAACAGTATCATCATAACGAGCAGAACATCGCCGGGAACGCTAGCGAGAGATCTGGTGGAGAAAGGTGGTAACAGGAACGTCACGTTGGAAGTGAGGCGGAGGATCAAGTTGGAAGGACTCGAGTTAGAGGAATACCAGAGGAAGGAGAAACTGAAACAGGAACAAATGAAGCAGGAACAAATGTACGTACTCCCGCCGTAACGAAACCGCCGCCGCCGCCGCCAGTAAGAGAAACTTTGCGGATCAATCACCTCATTACGTTACGTTACGTTTCAGGGAGACCGCCGACGTGAGTTCGGAGTCGGAAGACGAGATCGAAGTCGGCACCGGGCGAGGGAAACACGATTTACTGGTGAAGCAAGAGAGTAAGCCAGGCTTCTTCAAACAGAGCAAGAAGCAACACCCCATGTTCCCGTTCATAGAGGAGAAGATAAAGATCGACGAGTACGGGGAGATAATAAGACCGGAAGACTACAAGATCGCGGAGACCGTGCCGGAAGTGGACGACAACAAAGAGAATTTGGAACTGAAGCAAGAGGACGCGGCCCATCACCCGGAAGTAGCCAACGACATTCCGACCAAGTGTGTTCAAGTCACGCGCACGATGACGGTGAACGCGTCGGTCACGTACATAGATTTCGAAGGCAGGTCCGACGGGGAATCGTTGCAGAAGATTTTAGCGCAACTGAGACCGCGGAGGGTCGTGCTGGTCAGGGGGACTCCGATGGACACCGAGGTCTTGGCTCAGCAGGCCCAGAGCGCGGGCGCTCGAGTGTTCGTCCCGGGCAGAGGCGAGACGTTGGACGCCACGACGGAGACGCACATATATCAAGTTCGACTGACGGACGCTCTCGTCAGCGGTTTGAACTTCTCGAGGGGGAAAGGCGATTCGGAAGTGGCGTGGGTCGACGCGATGATAACTGCTCGCGATCAAGTTTGCCGAGACGCCGTCGCGAACACGGGGACGGACGACGTCGTAAATCAAAGCGACAAGATCCTCACTTTGGAACCGCTCCCAATCAACGAGGTACTACTACGGGAATATTCTCGACATGAAATTTTGACTCCGGTGTTCGTAATACAAATATGTTTGAACGTGCACGATATAGGTACCTGGACATCAGACGACGTTCATAAACGAACTGAAGCTCTCCGATTTCAAACAGATTCTGAACAAGAGCAACATTTCTTCGGAATTCAGTGGAGGAGTCTTGTGGTGTTGCAACAATACGATTGCCGTTAGAAGGGTTCGTACCGTTGACACGTCTGTCGATATAATTAATATCATTGACGACCCGTCGTATAATTTGACGTTCACAATGTTCTAGCACGAGGCTGGGAAAGTGATATTGGAAGGCTGCCTGTCGGAAGATTATTACAGGGTACGCGAATTGTTGTACGAACAGTATGCAATTGTATAGATTATATTCTTTTTACTGATAAATCTAAATTTAATATAAAAATCAACTGTGTTTCTCGTTTGAACCGGCTCAATCGTCCTTCCACGTTCAATCGTTTCCATCGTGAAACAGTTGACTTTTAGGGGGGAACTTTTTAAACATGCCTCTAAAGTTTTATCAAAATCGGTACGTCAAAAACCGAGATATTTGCATTTTTTTCGAAATCGTCTCGTTTTGTCTGGCATTTGAACATATGGCACCATCTAGCGGAATGAACTCGCGAACTAAGCGTTCTGGATTACGGAGTAAAAACAAGGCATGTTCAAGAAGGGTCTCTCTAAATGTCCCCTAAGTTTCATTAGGATATGTTAACGATTATGGTTGTAATAAATAAAAATCTAAATCGTTGCTGAAACTTGTCAGGAAAATTATTTCTTTTTGATCGCAAATCTAGAACGCTTAGTTGGCGACTTTATTCCATTAGATGGTGCCGAACGAAGTTGCCGGTGGAGAACTCGGTCCACTACGCGTGAGATAGTAGGCGAACAACGAGTCAACAAGTCGTTGCACACACCCTTGGCCAGCGATTACGTAAAATATTTTGAAAACATGAGAAAATACTACCAAGCCGGGCTGCTACTGATCGCGGTCGTGAGCCTCGTGTCGTTGTTGTTCTACAGGCACGAATACAACAAGTTGAGATACGTTTTAGAAGTGTTCAATTACTTCGGTAAGCCGAACCAAAGGAGTACCGAAACGAACTGTACTACAAACACAAACGACGTGCCAATGTTTATCGGCTCGAGACTCGGGGAGCCGACGTCCTCTTGGCAAAGACTGGAAAACGATTTGTATGTTTATTCCGCGTACAACATAAGGGACAAGGAGATCCAGGCAGTGGGTTTCGGTTCGCCTAACGTTGTTAAGAATGTACAGTGCGCAGTGCTGTTTGAAAATGCCGAGCAGCCGATCGTAGGAAACTTTAGTTCGACTCGTATCAAGAACGTCAAGAACGCTGATAAGGACCTCGATCAAAAGGCGTATCGTTTCTACTGTGCGTACGCGCGAAATGAAATACCCGTAGGGGTAATGTTCCTGACCGAATCCAATTCGAATCCGTTCGATTACGACGCCGCACCGATCCTGCCGGTCAAGACTCGGTCACAAAGTTCGAATCATACCAATACCGCGATTTGCGTGACACCGCCGCTCGCGAGACCTATACGGGGCTCTCAGATGTTCAGTTTCGTAAACTTTCACGACTTGATCGGCGTTGACAATTTCATAGTATACGACTTTGGTATTTCACACGAGCTCAACAGGGTGTTCAGGGAAATGGCGAGTAGTCAGACGTATTGGAAGTTCACGTACACGACCGTACCGTGGAACTTCCCATTTCCCAGGATCGATTTTTCTATAATAACAGATTTGATAGAGGCAGACTGCCTCTATCGTACATGGAACACGGTGATGTACGTCGCCGTGTTGTCTTGGGACGAATACATAGTCTTAGGGTATCATCGCACTCTCGCAGGTCTGATAAAAGATTACGAGAAGGCGACAACGAGAGCAAAGCGTTATAATTTACGTACGTTGACCTTTTGTACTCAACAGGTCGACAGTCCGGCTGTCACAAACGTGAGTTACGCGATATTTAAGAAGTTCAATTACTATCCAAACATTCGTGACAATCGACCGATTTATATTTTTGACCCTCACGAAGAATTGTCGACAAAGAACATTTATACACTGTACATCGGGAAGGATTTAGCCACCGTGAATCGTTATGTGCACTGTCCCGGAGATAAATTTGACGCGAGAACAGAGGTCGAAGACAAGTCGATCGCCAGGTTCGCCGAGGACATACAGAATTCGCAAATGTTCCGAACGTTCGTGAGAGAAAACAAATTGTCGCCGAGCGATCGACGATGATCGAGGGTTTCTGCCCGTATAGACGTATAAGAACATTGTAACACGAGTCGTACGGAGTATAAAGTGAGAACGATTTTATTCCAAACTTTACAAACGTTTCGAGATTTCACTTAAGTTTCGCGATGCATTTCTTACGGTTAGCGGAAACGAGAATAAAATAAATCGTGATTAAAATTAATAACAAGTGCCATTGAAACTGTCTGGAATCTGGTTACTTTCAAATGTTTCAATGTATTATTTAAGAATCGTCTAATTGATACATCGCAAGAACCTAGAAAAGAGATTTTTACTTCAGTCGTTGAATTATTGTTGTGTTCTGTAAACCGGCTTCTTCGATGGTTTTGTCCTCCGTGAGCTCCTTCGTGGGGTATGTCGTTAACAGACTGAATTCTCTCATGGCGTACTGAGGTCTCATGCTGAATCGCGATTAAGGAACGATCAAACACGAATTATACGTTTTAACGAGCGCTGTCGACGATCGAGAAAGGATACGTTGTTATGTACTGCCTCAGATCGTTCATCGTGTGAGTCAAATTGAATTGAGCTTTGACGCTGCTACCGTCGGCAAGACGAATTTGTAACGTCGTAACCGGCTTCGACTCGTCCAACTTTAACTTTTGCCTCGCCTCGGCCTCGTTCGCGGTCTGGTCCGCGAGATCCGTCGGCATCGTCATGCCGACCGTGGCCGGTGAAGGGCTGAACAAAAAGAACTGTATTCAATACATGTACAAAGAGAAGGTCGTTTTTCTCTAGAGAATATACACTACATACCTGCCCAACATGTGTCCTTTCCCGGTGAACGCTTTCACTTTGACCTTCGGAGGAACGTACGTTTCGTGGCGGTGGTCCTCCATGTCGAGGCGCGCCTCGGTACCTTGAATCTCTTGCCGGATCTCCGCCGGTATCTCGCCGCGTTTTATAGTCTCCAAGAACTCTCGGTTCTCCGGATCGGTGTACAACCGCAATTCGGAATCGTTGATGGTGAACCCGTCCTTCCACAATTTCAACGTGATCGATCCGGAGTTCGTTTGTTGGTGACTAGACGACGAGGCATTCACAACTGACGAAAACGAAAAGGACGTTTAATACGGTACACGTCTCTCGCGACGTGCAGCGGTAACTCGACGACGTACTTTCGGTGTCGGAACTAGTTTGACCTAACTTGTAACCAGTACCGCTGAAGGTGTTCGGCCTCTGCTGCCCACTCGCTTTCGGTTCTGCGATCGACTGTCTCTGACACGATTTAAACATATCGCCGACGATGTCCTTCTTCTTTCCCGGGCCCAGAATTTGCTGTCCGGTGTGTTTCGAACCGCCGGCATAGAACGCCTGTCCTTCCTCCTCCTCGGGGCTGCTCTCTCTGTCCTTGAAATCGTTGAGCACCGCGAACTTGGCCTTTGGCTTTCCCTTGTCCTTGGACGATTTCCCTTCCATCTCCGACGAGTTCACGCCTCTCGCGCTCTTCTCGGCGATATTGGCACGATCGTCTTCCGATGTCGAGCCTTCGGTGGGGTCATCGGAAGGTAAAGGGAGAGGACGGTAAAACGTGTCGAGAGCGACCTGAANGTACCGCTGAAGGTGTTCGGCCTCTGCTGCCCACTCGCTTTCGGTTCTGCGATCGACTGTCTCTGACACGATTTAAACATATCGCCGACGATGTCCTTCTTCTTTCCCGGGCCCAGAATTTGCTGTCCGGTGTGTTTCGAACCGCCGGCATAGAACGCCTGTCCTTCCTCCTCCTCGGGGCTGCTCTCTCTGTCCTTGAAATCGCTGAGCACAACGAACTTGCCCTTCGGCTTTCCCTTGTCCTTGGACGATTTCCCTTCCATCTCCGACGAGTTCACGCCTCTCGCGCTCTTCTCGGCGATATTGGCACGATCCTCTTCCGACGTCGAGCCTTCGGTGGGGTCATCGGAAGGTAAAGGGAGAGGACGGTAAAACGTGTCGAGAGCGACCTGAACGAGGCGACGACAAATAATTGACAAATACATCCAGAGGCGGGGGAGACGATAAAGAAATACTTAAAGATCGATCGCGTCCGCGGGAAGCGACGACGGGCGAGTAATTGGTCTTACAACTGATCGTATTTTTAGGCACCTATACCACCGTCATTGAGAATATTCCCAAAATAAAACGTCGAACGATTCGGATCGAAGCCGCGGCTACGCGCGTTCACACGTTCGTCAAGGCGAACTCGTTCGAAACGTCGGAATCGTTCAATTAAGCGTTGTAACGGTGTTTTAACGTTCGCACGACCTTCGAGGTTATGAACTTGTTCGCGTCGACGATGACACGAACGAAATTGCAGTAGGCAGGCGATCACGATCGACGCTCGCGAAAGAACGTATTATAACACGATATCTGCTGTCTCTCACCTCGAGCTGCCAGCCGGATAATTCGAGATAGAATTGCGCCTCCTCGGGCGCGACTCCGGTCGTTTCTATGAACTGCGAGACTAACTCGTCGTGGTTCGCCATTGAGAGCGATTGAGAAACCTCACGACGACGGTCAGCCCTTCTACGTATAGCTCCTGTTTTCGCTTATTCCCGTATACTTGTCCGTGGCAGCTAAAAAGACTCGTCCGTCCCGATGACTTCCTTTGTCCGGTTGTTCAACTTTACGTCAATCTCTTCAATTTACCTGTCATCCCTTCCATTCGCGCGTGGAACTGAACCGGATGCGTACCAGGGCACCAAAGCGAATCCGCGAGACGTTTGAATGCGCAGCTACTCGTCGCGATTACTTCGATTCGTCGATGGGTACGTGGGAAAACAGAGCCGTGCCACGTTTGATCCAGTGACTCTCGGCCAAATCGGTCCTCAACGGCACGCTAATTATATAATTTTTTATATACGAAGACCCGACCTCTCTTTGTCGAACGGCAGCCGCGAAAACGGGGCAGTGATAAACGTTGTCTGCCTCGTCTTCGTTCCGCGAACACTTGAGACGTATCGGCGGCATCTCTTGCCACGTTTCGTTCGTACAGTTCTCGATCAGTATTTTGTTCTCGAGATTCCAGCGCGCACCGCTCAACTGCAACCCTACAATTAAATACCCGTCCGCGTCTTCGTCGACCTCTTCCTCCGTCGTCACCTCGAAATTCAAGAAGGTCTGCTCGACGGACGTGTTATACTTTTTGGAGAACGTCAACAATATCGCGGAGACGAACGTTTTACAGTGGAAGAGCGCGTCGAACCGTACGACTCTCGGGCATCCTCGATCTGTCCAGTCTCTTAAAAAGTTCCCACGCCTCGCAAAATTCTCGACGTATCGCGCCAGATTCTCGGCAACGATATTCGTTTCTTTCCAAACGCTCGGCACTCTTTTCCGGTAGATCTCTTTCGCCAACTCTTTCATTGAATCATCAAAACGAACGGAACCGTTCAACGCCGACTTTAAATCGTGTAACGTCTGTGTAACGATCTTGAAAGCGCGTTTCAGCGATTCAATTTCGCGAAGGAAAACTCTTTGCAACGGCTCTTCCAGCATAGAACTGAGAGTGACTTGAAAGTCGATCTCCGTCGACTGACGCAATTTCTCATTTATGTCGTCGATCACATTTATCATCAGGTCCCGTTCTGGTTCTACGTCTACCGATTGCCTACCGGTGTTTACAGACGAGAGGGAAGACAAGAATTCGGCAGCTATCGCAGTGTTTCGGACGACGAGACCGTTTTTGTCGAATCCGAAAACTCGAGGAGGCAGACTCGGCGGGATCCTCTTGATGTGTTCGATTACAAAGTCGTACTCGCACCTCTGCGGGATCATCTGTTCTATATCGTTGGAAAACGTGTAACGATCGCTCTCGGCTATGTTAGAATTGCAATAATCGCTGAGAAGGTGTTTCAGACACCTGGCGTCGTGCCGATCTTCGATCCTCCCACCGTAATTGCACTCCCCGATCAGATACGACAAAACGCGAAAGGGTACGCGATCGGTGTCGTTTACGAAAGTCTGTAGCTGCGAAACAGATATTTGAAGATCGACGTGATCGAACTCGTACGGCGCGCTCCTCCATCCCCGAATCCCGAAATTTTTCCTCTCTTCCACGATTACGTGGAACAGACACAGACCGAAGAGGAGTTTCGAAAATACCTTGTCCTTGCCCGGGCAACCTTCGAAGAACTCCTTGTCGATCACGGGCTCAGACTGGTAAACGTCCAACAGCGCTTCTCTGACGTCCAAAGGACGATCTTGCGTTATCTTTATACTGTTTTCGAGAATACCGATTGGAAACTCTTTGATCGGATAACTGGACAACCACAGTCGAAAATCCAGAGGGACGTCGTCGGTACCGAAGCATTCACAGATTTTTTCCAGGCGAATCAGCCAGTCCGGCGCCAAGTGACAATTTTCCAAAAACACCCAACCGCCTTCTTTGACGGTTTTCTGTAAGAGAAGTTCGGCGTTTCTTTCTTGCCCTTTGCTCATAGACAGAGACGCGAACCTCGACGAATACCCCTTGGCACTCGCGTAGGCAAGAATCGAAGACAACGGCGTCAACCGCGATGGTAAAATGAATAGAATGGGAGTCAGGCAACTGGACTCGGCGTACGACTCGGACATCTTAATCCTCGGAGAACTTCTTGGTACGTTTCCTAACACGTCCTCTATTAATCGCGTTACTTTCGATAAAACCTCGTCGGGTCGCAGAATTTTTGTGACAATGAGTTTTTGGAACGTGGACAATTCGCTGAGCCACGGTTCCGGCATCGAGCGATCTTTGAGCGGTTCCGAAGAGCGATAGCGTTCCCAAGCTTCGCCGTCAGAACAGAGATCGTTGGGGAGACCGCGAAACGGAGGCAACGTTTCGCTGAGACGGCAAATGTTTGTCCAAGCGTCGGCCGGAAGCCACGTGCACGTGTGATTCGGAACCGCGTCGATCGAGGCCGGTGCCGTCATAAAATAGTTGATCTCTTCCTCGGTCGTTCGACGCTCGTTCAACATGATCTGCGAACACAATAGGAACGAGTACAACACCTTGTGCTTTTCTGACAACGATCTGCAGACGCTCGAGTGGAGATTCCGAGTGAAGGAACGCTTCAAGAAGTTCAGTCGCTTCTCCAAAACGGGACTCTTGTTCGACGTCTCGATCGACGTCCTGTACAATCGCATGAACCAGGCGAAAGAGAATCGGTACATGTGATTCATATTCGACAGAGAGTTTACTACGTTGAATAAATCTGCACAATATTTGACGAATTGCACATAAGAGTCTCGAAATCGATTTACTTCCAAGGACACCTCCTTCGCAGCTTCTTGTTTCTCGATCACGTTCAGCGAAAGAGTCTTCGAAGCGTCCAAGCTCTTTATAGCGACTTCGTCCTCGAGAACGTTCGTCGTCGTCGACGACAAGATGCCCAACACGACGTCCTCCTGTTGTTTCAATATCTTTTTATTGTCGGCGTCCTCCGCGAGCAGAGCTTCGAACTTCTCTTGAAGTTCCGGCTTCTCCTTCGAGACGATCAAGTCCAGCAGCTTGTCCTGAAGGGCCTCGTTCGGAATCGAGAAGTCGATTATAGTTAGTTTGCCGAACGCCTCGCACGAAAATTGGGGNCGTTTCGCTGAGACGGCAAATGTTTGTCCAAGCGTCGGCCGGAAGCCACGTGCACGTGTGATTCGGAACCGCGTCGATCGAGGCCGGTGCCGTCATAAAATAGTTGATCTCTTCCTCGGTCGTTCGACGCTCGTTCAACATGATCTGCGAACACAATAGGAACGAGTACAACACCTTGTGCTTTTCTGACAACGATCTGCAGACGCTCGAGTGGAGATTCCGAGTGAAGGAACGCTTCAAGAAGTTCAGTCGCTTCTCCAAAACGGGACTCTTGTTCGACGTCTCGATCGACGTCCTGTACAATCGCATGAACCAGGCGAAAGAGAATCGGTACATGTGATTCATATTCGACAGAGAGTTTACTACGTTGAATAAATCTGCACAATATTTGACGAATTGCACATAAGAGTCTCGAAATCGATTTACTTCCAAGGACACCTCCTTCGCAGCTTCTTGTTTCTCGATCACGTTCAGCGAAAGAGTCTTCGAAGCGTCCAAGCTCTTTATAGCGACTTCGTCCTCGAGAACGTTCGTCGTCGTCGACGACAAGATGCCCAACACGACGTCCTCCTGTTGTTTCAATATCTTTTTATTGTCGGCGTCCTCCGCGAGCAGAGCTTCGAACTTCTCTTGAAGTTCCGGCTTCTCCTTCGAGACGATCAAGTCCAGCAGCTTGTCCTGAAGGGCCTCGTTCGGAATCGAGAAGTCGATTATAGTTAGTTTGCCGAACGCCTCGCACGAAAATTGGGGATTCGGCAATTTCGACGTGATGTAGAGACGAAAGTCGAACGAATACTTTATGACGTTAGAACCGGTGTCCAAATAAGAAGACTTCCCGTCGTCGTAGATATTCTTCAACAGAAACGGGTCCAACGATACGTCTAGTTCTTCGCGAACGTTTTCGATCAACGTGGGAACGCCGTGTTCGGCGTTGAATTCAATCGTCGACAGGCAATCGGGATCGGTGAGCTTGACGACGCTCAGATTGTTCTTTTTCTCGATTCTCCTGATCCACTGGTTCGCTTCGTTCTGAGAGTCGACGAGCAAAGGCCAGAACTGGGAATTGTTCACGATGATCGCGTTCTCGATCGAAGACGAGTTCTTCGGCAAACCCGACAAGTGCCAGTAGTTGATGTCGTTCGCCTCTCCGAGTACAGCCGCGAGATCGAACTGTTTGCTGCGAGGTATCTTCAATTCGTCCACGTGACTTGTCCACCGCGCCAATATCTTCTCGCGAAACGGAACGTTGTACGGTCCCGCGTAACCGACGACTCCAGAGGCCAGTATCACGTCTCCCACGAGATTGTCGTAGTCCACTTTGAGATTGCTCGCGGACCGTGCCCACCGGTCCTTCTCCCCGCCCAAACTGGCCATCAGGTTCTCCGCCTTGCGGAGCTTCGCGGTACACTCCTCCACTTCTCTCTCCAACCGGACCTTCTGCCGTTGCGTCTCTCGCAAGCTGCCGTTCAACGCCGCGAGCTTGGCGTTCAACGCGTCGAGGGTCTCCCGCTTCTCCCTCAGAAACGCCTCGGCCTCGTCGCACTCCTTCTGAGCGATCAGCAGTTTCTCCTTCTTCGGCGCGACCGCCTTCGCCACCTCGTCGTAAGATACCATGGCTCTCACCCACTTGCAGAGCCCCTCCGCGGCGCTCGACGCCTTGGCGACGATGTGCGGCTTGAAACTGCTGTCCGACACGTACGTCTTCTTGACCACTTGCACGACGTTCGCCGGTATGTCGTCCTTGTCGTAGTCCTTCAGCGTCTGCAAGAAGTTCATGTCGCTCAGGACGCGCTTGCTGGGGGTCCAGTAGTCGACGTGCTTCTTCCCAGTGACCGGGTCGACGGCCTTGTCCGGTGGGACGTCGAGCATCACGCAGATCGCGGCCATCACCAGTTTCACGGTGTCCGGCGGGTTCTTCATGGCCTTCACCAGAGTTATGTCCGTAGGTTTCAACGTGTTCAACGCGGCCACGGCGTCCTCCAAGATCGGGATGGCCACCGCCAGATCCGTTTCGCACTCGGTCCTCAATCTCCCGGCGATTCCCGTCTTCTCGTTCGCCGTCTCCTTCTCTCGTTGCACCAGAGCCGTCGCCCTCTCCACGCTCGCGTTCTCGCTCTCGACCTCCCTCATGGTGACCGTCATCTTCTCCGCCGACGATTCCAACCGCGGTTTCAGCGTCGTCAACACGTTCTTCATCCTCTCCACTTGGCCGGCCGCCGACTCCAGTTTCTCCAAACCCGCCAAATATCCGTTTCTCGTCGCGACGACGTCCCTCTGCTTCTTGCCCAAGAGGTGGACGTACAGTTTCAACGTGTGCAGAAACGCGGGCAGAGCGACGTGATTCCTTATCCTCGTCTCCGCGTAATACTCGTCGCTCGCGTCGTGCATGTGTCCGTGGAATTTTACGCACGCCTTCGTCACGCTCGTCTTCAGGCTTTCGTCGACGTCGACCTCTTGGACGTATCTCGAACCGATCTGTAAGAAAGTGTCCGTGGGCCAGGTCTCGTACCAATTTATCGTACAATACTTTACCAGTTCCGGGTATTTGTGCAAGTTGGATCTGAGGGACGCGTTGGTCTCGTTGAAACAGATCAAGACGTGCAGTCTTTTGTTGCACTGTTCCGAGAAGTAATTCATCACCGCCCGATTGCTCATCTCCTCGTTCTTGTTCCCGCGTTGCGCGTCCAGCCGTACCTTTTCGACGATCTCGCGTTTCTCCGCAGCCGCGAACAGATCGGGTACTTCCCCGGTGGCCAGCAGANGAATTTTACGCACGCCTTCGTCACGCTCGTCTTCAGGCTTTCGTCGACGTCGACCTCTTGGACGTATCTCGAACCGATCTGTAAGAAAGTGTCCGTGGGCCAGGTCTCGTACCAATTTATCGTACAATACTTTACCAGTTCCGGGTATTTGTGCAAGTTGGATCTGAGGGACGCGTTGGTCTCGTTGAAACAGATCAAGACGTGCAGTCTTTTGTTGCACTGTTCCGAGAAGTAATTCATCACCGCCCGATTGCTCATCTCCTCGTTCTTGTTCCCGCGTTGCGCGTCCAGCCGTACCTTTTCGACGATCTCGCGTTTCTCCGCAGCCGCGAACAGATCGGGTACTTCCCCGGTGGCCAGCAGACAACTGACGTCGCGGAGAAGGGCGTCCTTCGTCCCCTCGTCTCTCAGGAACAATATCGAATCTCGTTTCAGCCCTCCGCACTTTCGTAAGACGGTCTTCAGGTCTCTTCTCCACGAGGAGAAGTCGCGATACGACCGGACGGGCGGTTCGAACAGTTCTTGACGCTGCACGAAAGCGGCGAGACCGGCCAACGATCTCCTCCCGAATCCGACGCCGGCGATCATCAACAAATTGCTTCCGGGTATGGTCAAGACTCGCGAGATCTTTATCAAACACTCCAAGACGTACTGCGACGTCACGAGGTCGATTCGTTTCTTATTACCGTCGTTGTACTCGTTCAGGTAGGAGAGGACTTTGTTCTTCAGCTTCTCGACGTGAACGACTTCTTCGTATCTCCCGTTCATTCCGTTCTTGTCGTTCACGAAGTTGCTGAACATCAGACTGTCGAAGCTGTCCTTGGTGATCTCGTTCTCGGACTTCGGCAAGTAGTCGAAGGCCGTCTCGAACGTGTCCTTGAAACGGCGTCTGCTGACTTCCCTGATCCGCGAGAACAGCCACTGCTTGTCGTCGCCGTCCGACATCCTGTCGCCGAACACGCGCCACACCTCGTGGGCCCAGATGCGAACGAACGTGACTCTGGTCTCCACCGACTCCTTGCAGAGCAGGCCGCACCCTTCGATCGCTCTGCTCACGTCTCTCAGACTGAATGAATACTGGAATTTCGCAGGAACCGGTCTGAGAGTCTCGATCACGGAGTTGTACACGTCGATTGTGGCGTTGGTCACGTTGGTCACGTTACTGAAAACATCGGCGGTAAAGGAATTTCGTTTCAAATTTTCGAAGAGCATGTTCGAAAATATTCTGAACACGTTGTCCGTCGTGGGCGCGTACACGGTGTAAAAACTGAAGTGTCTCAGAAATCTGGGGCACACCTCGATCGCGGAACTCTCGGCGATCGACAGCGAGAACAAGGTGTCGCGGAGATATACTTTTTCGGGCTCGTCGACGTCGTAGAAGTAGCCGCAACTGTGATACTGACGAACGAGTTCGAGGATAGCCTTCGTCTCCGATTCGTCGTCGTCGTATCTCTGGACGTTGAGGTCGTCTATGAAGTTGACGCAGAACTGGCCCTTCGGTGGACCATAACGCCTCTTCCCCGTCTTGTTCAATCTGGACAAAAACAATTTCTGGGTCGCGACGACTTTGCTCAACGAAATAAAATTGTAGAAATCGGAGCGCACCCCCTCGGGTAATTTGTTCTTCAAGAAATTTCTCACGAGCGTCGTTTTCCCGGTCGATGCGTCTCCGCAGAGTACGAACGGTCTCTTGTGTCTCACGTGTCTCGACAACGCGTGACCGTACTTTACGGTGTCGACGGTCGGCACGAAGATCTCGTCGTGATTAGGGCTGTCCGATATCCGTTCGTTCTTCAGGACGTCGACGCTCCCCCAGTACTTCCAATTGCCGGCCCCCTTGAACGTGTAGAAATTGTCCTGTATCAGACCCTCGTGGGGCAGCGGCACGTCAAAGTTCTTTATCGCTTCCGGTTTCGAGTACTCTTTGCCGCCCCAAAGCGAGAGGCAGAAGGAATCGAATTTGACGTGAGAATCTGCGTTCAGCTTACCCCCCAGTCCCCAGGCCATCGACGATATCAGAGCTGCCTGTGCCCATATTAAAAAATGACTCGTCTTCGCCCTCTCATCGCCGTTTTCCGCGAGCGCGTCGCTCAGATACATTTCGAACAAGTCCAACGTCGACGTCGCGCAGTGCAGTCGATCGGTGGCTAAAACCGCGGTACAGTTGTCTTGCAGAAATTGCAGCGCGGGCTCCATTGCCCAATCGAACAGGACGAACAACTGCTCTTCGTATTCATCGTAAATTTTGTTCTTGGAAAAATGAGCTTTGACGTACGGTCTCCAGTCGACGGAATCCGATTCGACGTAAATTACGCCGCAGGCCGACAGAACTGCTGGAGACACGTTTTCCACGTTCATCGTTTCGAAAATGACGGACACAGAGTCTGTATTAATATTCTCGCCCGATGCCAAATGCAGCGTTTTACTCTCGTCGACGACCGTGTGTAAACTGTCGATCCACGCGTCGTTCATGGGTCCGTCGAATATTATCCATTTCTTACTGGGAAGCTCGCTTCGAGAAAAGGAGCGAAACGCCTTGGAACACACCCCGTCCTTCCAAATATTAGTTCTCTGGTCGAAACGACCGAAGAGACGGTCGGCGTCGACCGCACCCGGGAATATTCTCTCCGACTCTATCTCGACGCCGAACTCGATGCCTCGTTCGTACAAAGAGAACAGGACCGCTCGGAGAACGTCCAACATTTCCGTTTTTCCTACCAAAGGCCTTCCGACGATTATCAGAGATCGACGGACGTAGACCGATTCGAACAATTGTACGATCTTCAACTTGAAGAAATCGTGATTCCAAATGGATTTCGATTCGCACACCGTCTCGAGAGCTTCTAAAAACGTCGCATAATCAGGAGGCAACAGATTGACGTCCGGAAACATGTTACGCATTAAGCTCGTAAAAACGTGCGCGTCGGTGCGACAGAGCCTCGGCAGATTGACGTCGATCAGCGATCGCAACAGCAATACGTTCTCGTCTTCCTCCGGACAGCTCCTCTTCAGGTAAATCGTACTTTTAACGATCGCTTTTATAGAACGCATATCGAACTTACTGCACGACTCGCACCACAGTTGATCGGACAGTATCTCGTGCAGCGCAATCAATTTCGAAGCCAATGACTTGGAATCGCACACGCCACCGGCAGAGAACTCGACCTCGGCGATCCTACGAGCGTCCGGGACCACCATGGACATTGTCCTAAACAAAACTTTCAGATTATCAGGTATGTCGGAACAACGAAGCGGATCGAGCTTCGTCACGACGACCAGGTGCCCGGTCGAGTTCATCCTCAACGAGACGCCTTCCAACGTCGCCGTGCTCAAATTCCTGGCCACGGCACGAGAGACGGTGGTCAAAGTTTGAGCGATCCTCGACGCGAGCTCGCCGGGCAGTCGGTCGAAGTTTTCGAGACAGAGCCACGCGCCGCAGGAGACGAACCCGCGAAACATTCGACACAGGAGATCGTGAGACGACGCGCTGGCACAGTCGAAAGATCGGAATTGCACTGCCACGGCTGTTGCCAAGCTCTTGACGGTCTCCGATTTTCCCGTGGCAGACGGTCCTACGACGGCTCCGTACAGGTGATAGTTGTACGCTTGCACGAGAGCGTGGAAGCACCTGTTCGTCAACGGAGTGTTGACCACGCGTTGCTCGTAATAACCGTACTCGTACCCGTACTTTACGTTCGCGTTGNTACGCTTGCACGAGAGCGTGGAAGCACCTGTTCGTCAACGGAGTGTTGACTACGCGTTGCTCGTGATAACCGTACTCGTACCCGTACTTTACGTTCGCGTTGAAGAAGGATACGTTTACGTGGTCCTCGAGCAAATAGTATCGCGGTTGCGCGACCCACTCGAAGTCCGTGAGCGCGCCGTTCTGCTCTGAAAGCGATCGAACGACGTCTCTCTGTTCGGTCGCTACGACGATCAAAGACGTCAACAGGTTTCTCAGTCTTCTCGTAAAACAATTTTTTAATCGAGCGATCAGACCGTTCNTCTCTCTGTTCGGTCGCTACGACGATCAAAGACGTCAACAGGTTTCTCAGTCTTCTCGTAGAACAATTTTTTAATCGAACGATCAGACCGTTTAGGTGATTGACGTGGTCCGAGTGTAGGGAACTCAGCGATCCAGAACCGAACGAGAGACATCCGTGTACCGCGGAGGTCCAGCGAAGTCGATAAGCGCAAACGATCGACATGCTCGGGAAATTTATGACGCTGCTCAAATCGAACGTGTCGCTGAAAATTCGATGGCACTCGGAAACGCTGTTTCTCACGGCGTTCTTCATCTCGACTTCCAAGCGTGTCAACCAGTCCTCTTCGGGGTAGCCGCGCGAATCGATCGTCCCTTTTAACTGCAGTTCCTCGCCGAGATCGCCGACGACGACGCACGTCTCTCTGTCACGTTTTATTCTCGATATTCCCTCGAAACATCTTCGCAAGTGCGGCGTCCGGGAATCGTTCGACTCGAACAGTACTTCGCGAACCTCTTTCTCGGAGAGAAAATATAATCTCGGGAAACGCAGCCTCTCGGTTTCTATGTAATCCTTTATTGCTTTGTTTACGCGCTCGACTCTTTCGACGACGTCGAACAGAGACTCTAACAAACGGACGTCGTCGATCTGCGCGAAAGTGGGATTCGCCGACAGTTTGTCTTGGACAGATCTCAAGCTGTTCTCCGCTGCTCGATACGAGAGAGACTCGTCGACCAGACGTCCTAACACGCCGGGACAATTGAAAACGGAGTTCAAAGAATTCAAAATCGTTTGTACGTAATTCCAGTGATCAATGATTTCGCGGATTCTGGTGAGAGATTCGGAGAAGTTCGTCAAGGTCGAAGCCATTTGTTCGATAAAATTGGAAGTCTTCATCTCTTCGATCGTCACGAGATGATGTTCCAGCAACAGTTCTATGTCGTCCGAACTGGAAAATACATTCGTCTCCGTTTCCTCGTCGAAACCGATGTCGAAGGAAACTCTGTCCCACTCCTCGATCATGTTCGACAACTTCTGTCGCAACTCCGACTCTCTGTTGGCACCTATACTAATAGCCGTGTACCTCTCGATGTCGTCCATCAGATCGAACGAAATTATCTTTCTCAAACTGGTCCCGGCGTTGGGCGCGAGGTCGAAGCCGCAGATCTCGGACATCTCTGCCCAGTGCCTCTTCCGCAGAGCCGGATTGCACACGCACGCGACCAGGGGCAGATACCGTTTGAACTCGTTCACGTCGTCGAGGGCTTGCCAGCAGAGCTTCAACGGGGCGGGTCGTTGCATCGGTTCCGGGTCGTCCGCGATGCCGGAGAACTTGAAGCACTTGTTCACCGACACGTCCGTCTTGATTCTCGTGCGAAACGTCTCGTTCATCTCAGTAATCTTGTGGAAGTAGTCGTACGTCTTGCTCTCTATGATACCGGCGTTCAGCCGTTCGAAGGGACCGTCCAACCACACCGCGCTGTCCTTCTTCCATCGATAAATTACGCGAATGAGTTCGTAGAAGGACACGATTATCTCGCGCACTTCGACCACGTTCGGAAACTCGGTTTCCGGAAATTTGAACAACGTCTCCTCCTCGTTGATCTCGCGCATCTCGCGGTCGATTCGATTCACCTGCTCGAGGAGTCCTTTGTAATGTTCAAAGTATTCCTCCGTCCTGTTCACGTCGTCCATCTCGTCCAGAACGGCGAGCCGAGGAACGAGACCGTCCACCCGAAGGTTCAAGTCGTTTATCCTCTTCTGCATCTCGTCCTCGATCTCGTTCTTCATCGCCTCGCACAACGCGTTGTTCTGTCTGAACACCGGCTCGATCTCGCTCAGCCAGTTGACGGTCTGCCTGTTCAGCTGAACGTGTTCCTCGGGCAAAATACATATTTCCAACAACGCGGCCAACATGAGCATCGAGTCTCGAATCCTGTTCTCCAGTTCGCCGATCAGTTCTCGCGACGCGTACGACATGTAGTCGGTCAGTTCGATCAGAGCCTTCGCGTTCCTCGGAATGTTGAACGCTTTCGACTTCAACTCCTCGAAGTCTGCGCAAATCGATCGATTGAATTCTCGGTGGTACTCGACGAGCTTGTTTAGAAAAGTGTTCACGACGTTACGGGATTCTCTTTTCAGAGCTTCCTTCGCCTCCCGTTGCTCTAATTTTCCTACCGCGTGGTAAGTGTTCGTCGCCATCGCACTCGCTCTCGTCGAGTAACCGTTGTACTTTTGCACGTGTCGGAGGTACAGATCGAACTTTACTTTTCCAAACGTCAGTATCATAATTCTCCTCTTTACGCTAGGTCCGCAGATCGGATAGAATTCTTCGACAATGTTCGCCGTGTGATCGTTCATAGGCTCAAATAGATCGTCCAGAATACGTTCTAGTTTCTCGTGGAACTCTTTCACGTAGCACTCCGGCAATTTTATTTTGATGTATTTAGAACTCGTTTTCACGTCGAGCCATTCTTCTAACGGGATCAGGTCCTGGGCGATCGACGCGATCTTTTCGATTACGTCGTGATAAGTGGAATATATCGTCTCGACGCTGGGACTGAGCAGCAGTTTTCCATCTTTCATGACGAGTTCAAATTTAATTTGGGGACAGCGGCGCTCGTTCCTCAGGCTGTTCAGCACGTGGTCTATAGACCTTATCATGATGTTCACGATCTGCTGTACAAAAACGTTTGTCACGCAGCGCATGACGCTCGACGATCTCCTCTTGGAAAAGTTCCTCAACGCTTCGCTCCCTGCCACGGTTCTGGACACCTCGGCGTAGTACTGATTAGTTATCGACGACGACACCTTTTTAACATCGCTGTTGACCACGTTTTCGAAATCGGTCAAAGACACGAGGCCGAGGTCGCAATAACGGTCGAAATTGCAGACGACTGCTGGAAGTTTGAGTTGGGCTCTGCTTATAATGAATCTTACCGGTTCCAAATGAAGATAATATATCTTCTCCAAAACTTTACGGTATCTTAAAAATTTTGACCGCGAACTCCTTTCGATCAAAGGTTTATAGTTTACGATATTGAAATAATTGAGAGATCGCTCCCCATTCCTTTCTGGATTCGACAATACCATTTGATTCAACAACCCTTGCATGTCTTTGACATACATATCCCTTATTTCCCTTAGTATCGAGTCGATTATTGAAAAATACTTTTTCTTATATTCTGACGGTAACAAGCTCAAAATACTGTTCTCCCAATCGTTCGGGAACTCTTTGAAATGAACATGCTTCAAATACATTTTCATTTCGCTTTTTATCGGAGTCAAACGAAACGATCGATGCTCGTCTGCCATACCTATTTCACGCCAATTTCGAAAACAGAGAATTATTCTTTTCCGCCGACACTCGACCAACTCGAACCTCGACACAATGCTCGGACACTACTCGGGTAGTCAAGGGATGTTTTGTCGATATTCGAACGTTGGCTCGAGCTCTCCTTTGGTACAGAATATGACATGAATTTAAATGTAATTGAATTAAGACTCACCAGAGCTGTTCCACCAAGTTATTTATTGATCCTTCGATTATTCACAATCACACTTTGTTTTGCCACTGATCTAACGAAATTCTGCACTGTAACTTCGATCTTTGATTACAGCTTCGATTCGATCTTCGATTCGGTCTTCGATTCGATCTTCGATCTTCGATTCGATTTTCGACTTATGAGAAGGAGGGAATCTCGAAATTTCGATTTGATTGACGTCGCGGCAGAGTATACACTGCAGTACACTGGGCTGCGCGTCCGTGACTTGTATTTATCAATAGAGAACATTATTAATAAAGAAGACTTACAAAGATGAGTAACATTTACATACAAGAGCCACCCACTTCGGGGAAGGTAAATATTCATTTGAAATATTTAAATCCGTCGTTCGTCTCGTAGAACCTAACCTATACTTGATGTTTACGATCGAATTCTCTGTATTAAAACATCGAATAAATCAATTTTAAACAGTATCGAGCTTCATCAAAATTTGGTGCGATCTTTGTGTACAGGTGGTGATGAAAACCACGGTCGGTGACATCGACTTAGAACTATGGGCCAAGGAGACTCCGAAAGCCTGCAGAAACTTCATACAATTGTGTATGGAAGGCTATTATGACAATACGATATTTCACAGAATTATCAAGGGGTTCATAGCGCAGGGTGGCGACCCGACGGGGACAGGGGAAGGTGGTGAGAGTATATACGAACAGCCGTTCAAAGTCAGTTTAAAGAATAGACCGATCACTACTCTTATTCCTTTGATTTCCAAATTATGGATCATCTTCATTTCTCAGGACGAATTTCATACAAGATTACGATTTTGCCGCCGAGGTTTATTGGCGATGGCCAATGCTGGAAAGGATGACAATGGTTCCCAATTTTTCTTCACCCTCGGTTCTACGCCAGAACTACAAAATAAACACACGATCTTCGGCAAAGTCACCGGGGAAACTGTGTACAACATGTTGAAACTCGAAGAGGCGCTCGTGGACGAGGTAAGTCGAAGAAAAATCTTTGTCAAGAGGATCGTTCGATCGACGGTACTTTTGGTTTTAGAACGACAGACCGCTTTATCCCCCGAAGATTATAAAAACGGAGATACTGAACAATCCGTTCCCAGACATCGAGCCGAGGGTAACGACGAAGAGAGGCGAAGAAATGAGAGACAGTTCGAAGAGTAAAAAAGCTGGAGTAAAGTAAGACGTTCGTACGACAGATTTCGTGTACCGTGCATGACCCGAACGTGTTTCAGGAATTTTAATCTTTTGTCGTTCGGCGAAGAAGCGGAGGAAGACGAGGAGGAGTCCGTGATATTGAACAAACAGTACAGCGGTAAAGGGAAGTCGGCTCACGATCGTTTGACCGATCCAAAACTGAGTGCACAGACGTCCGTCGAACCGGCTGGTCCGCCTAGTAAGAAAAAGAAGGAAGATCGCAGCAGCGATTGGGAGAGCGACGGCGAGGAGAAGACTCAAGAAGAATTGGAGGCCGCGAAAAGGGAGAAGGAGTAAGTTGAGATATATAAAATATTATAAAATAGAACACCATTTTACTCGTAACGTAATCGTTGATACAGCGCGATGAAAGAGAGAATCAAAAGTAAATTGAGAGACGCGAAGAAGGAGTCGAAGAAGGTGGAGAACTTCAGAGTAGACGACGAGGACGACAAGGAGGACGTAGAGGAGGAGACGTATTACCTCGGGAAAGACAGAGACGACGAACGTAAAAAAAAAGCGTAAGCATCTGTTGTCTCTGATCTCTTGGTCGATTTACAAAATAATATTTTAATATTCGCGATTTGTTGTCGCGCAGCGAAGAGATCAGGAAAGAGATTCGAGACTTGAAACGCGGTGTTCAAAACGAGAAGAAAGCGAAGGAGCTCGAAAAGAAGGTGCAACAGGAAAAGGAAGACAAGAAGGAATTAAAAACGGAAATAATGAAGGAGTACATCGAGACTCAGAAGAAGTACAAAGAGGTGAAGTCGAAATTGCCTAAGAAAGGGAAGAGCCGCGAGGACTTCACTATGGAACTACTGAGTAAATTTAAATCGAAGCTTCACAACGCCAAAGAGACGGTAAAAGACAGATCTCCGAGTCCACCGAAGAAGGAGGACGACAAGGACGAGGATTTCGATCCGAGCGACGAGTCGTGGATGGTACATTCCTTACGCTGCGAGGAGAAGGCACTGGTGCTCGCCAAAGACGCGAGCACGAAAGACGACGACTGGTTCGAGATCTACGATCCCCGAAATCCGCTCAACAAACGTCGGAGGGGCGAAAAATCGAAGGACGACAAAAGGCGGAGCGATTCTCGTCGTAAATAACGTCGTCGTTCTCGTACAATTGTACAAAATAATTTGTAAACTGTGTATAGTACGTTGAATATTATTTTATTAATATAAACCAGTGACGCAGTCCCGATTTCCATCCGAAATTCCGACGTTTTACAGTCGCGAGAGGGACGGAATCCGCGGGTACACGGTAATTCCGTACGATCGCGTTCTCTTTACGAGAGATAACGCCAATGTTTCGATGGCAAAGGCGGATATCGGTAGTGGCACGATTCCGTGCAAATAGAACTTTGCTTATCCCGAGCACAGTAAAACTTGATAAGGTGGCGATACAAACCGTGACACGTTCCCCCGCACTGATTCAGTCGATCTGTTGACAGCGAACGATACGCGTCGCTCATTTACACACGCAACTCCGCGATCTATTAAAGACCGCATACGTTCGTTCGATCAATTATACATGCGCGTAGACAAAAAACGAAAGACGAATTGACATAATAATTTAAATTAAGGTCGTTTTCACGGTCTTCTCGAGTGCGGTTCAAAGCGACTGAGAGAGAAGAGAAATTGGTTTGATTAAATTTTCGTCGTCGAGCTCTTTCGTTCGTTTTTTAATAAACTGCGCAGTTTTGTTTATCCGTGGATCGTGCGTAGTGGATATTATTTTGAACGTGGCCAAGTGCGAAGACAGAGCGATCCCGAGCGGGTTCTATCCGCGCGGAGAATGCCAACAACACCATTAAAAATAGATATGCTGGGTACGGTTCGTCTCTTCTTCAAATTTTATTTACGAGAACCGCGAGAGCTCCGCTTGAGCTATCTCTCGTCGATAAGTCACGCACTTCTCGTGAATCGTCACATTTTAATAAATATAAATCCGCTTCACGCGCTCGTTCACAGTGGCTCGCTAACGAGTCTAATAGTCTAACATATTCAAGCGACGGCGAGCTGCGCATTTAAAATCTTCCGCGAGCGTGCAACACTCGGTGCGTTCATCGCTCTTTTTCTTTGCCACGTGGTGAAACGATGCGTGAAGATTAAGCATTATACGTACGCTCGCGCGGAGATAGCTTAATCGAGAGCTTTAAATACGGTCCGTCAAAATCGTATTAGCATTGACAGACGAATCAACTGATTACACAATTACGGTATTTACTTGAGGAAATACACCGCCCCCTCGGGTCCCATTGATATATTCTTCTTTAATGTAGACCGTTTGATCTCAGCGGCTCTCCCCTCGTCGGACAGAGGATCCTCTATTTTATTACACTTATACATAGTATAAGAAACTGTTGAGCACGTTTCATAAATGGCAAAGGAGTCGGAAGGGCAATAAGTGAGAGATTCAGATGAAATAGACAGTATTATATATCGATTATTGTCGGAATTATTTTCTAGACGAAAACGCGGATAAAGCGGACGTCGCGATCTCGAGCAATTACGATTTGTNTCCTCTATTTTATTACACTTATACATAGTATAAGAAACTGTTGAGCACGTCTTATAAATGGCAAAGGAGTCGGAAGGGCAATAAACGAGAGATTCAGATGAAATAGACAGTATTATATATCGATTATTGTCGGAATTATTTTCTAGACGAAAACGCGGATAAAGCGGACGTCGCGATCTCGAGCAATTACGATTTGTTCGTAAATATTGAAACTGCAGATTCGATGGAACAATAGGAATTTTATAGGAAAGGGTTATCGATCCCGCTATCGGTGCAAAGGTGAACGATAAGGCCAATGCCCTCGCGTTTGTCGGGCCATCGCTTATTGTAATTCGAATTCCTACTGCTTTTTAATCACGCCACGAAATTACTTACCTATTTTTTGCAATCGGTTATCTACCCGTTTTGTTTATTGCGAATGCCTCATCGTTTCTTTTTTGTCTTCGAGCGATAATTCGCTCGATAAAAATCGTCTGATTGCAAATATCACTTCTCCTCTGTATGAATATTTAGTATTTACCGCGTTTGGACGTAAACGCGAATATATGTATACGTCACTGGAGGATTTAGCAATTTTCTTTAAAAATATTAAATTAGCTCCGAGCGAGTTCGCACAATTACGTAGACAACTATTTTGAACTTGTCGACTTATTACGAATAAGCACGGCCGTGTGAACAGATGGAAATTTATGCGTGCATCACGTATCAACAAAAACGAATTGTCCCGTCGACGCATTATACGACGTAACGATGAACGCTGTTGCACATTGTGTCATTCGAGATTATGAATTATCTATTAGCGATACTCGTCATGTAATAAAGAAAACGAATAAACGTTGTAAAATCCTGCGTAATAAAGTCTTCGCGTTTGTTAAAAACAGAAATATATTTTCATTTCGCTCCTTATATTTCTTAATAGCGATTGCACGTATAATAAGCTTCTACGTTTGAGTAGAGAATTTCCACACTCGTTCGACGGAATAATTTAATTACGAGAGTTTTGCAATTACCAGAGGACGGCGTCCGTCCGCGAGACTGGTACCCGCGCAGGTCTCAGTACAAGGTGCCACTGAGAATTCTGCGATTGTGTCTGATGGGAATAATTTTANTTGCAATTACCAGAGGACGGCGTCCGTCCGCGAGACTGGTACCCGCGCAGATCTCAGTACAAGGTGCCACTGAGAATTCTGCGATTGTGTCTGATGGGAATAATTTTGCCCGCGGTATTGGTCGCGGGCCCGATGTACTTGCGGTATCGCGTTTACTCCGAGCAGCTTTACCCGGTAGCCGTTTCCGATCAGAGGCTGATCGACGCCAGAGTGTCCACCACTTGGTGTCAGGTAAATAAATCCTTTTACAACAATTTAACGCCCGGACGTCGCCCGGGATTCGAGTACTTTTTAAGTATTAGTAAAATCGTGAGATTATCGTGGAACGATTTCTATCAGAGTCAACTGATCAAAGTCAACACGACGTTCAACGCGTATCTGATGAACGACGAGCCGAAGGTGGACGGCGAAGTGCTCCCGGTGTCCATGACGAGGCACCTGGTCCTGGAAGACGACATGAAGGAGTACTGGGGTTTCTACCTTCTTCGGGGTAGCAGCGTCACGGTCTCCACTTGCGTGAGGTAACGGATCGTGAGAAATGAAACGTAAGAGTAAGTCGGAAGAAAGATTCGGAAGGAATCGAATCGTCTCAAGTGGGAATGTTCGGTAGATGGCCCGGCGCCTCGTTGACGATAATTCGCGGTCACAAACACCTCCACGAGTGCGCGTTCATCGGGGACGACAGTAGCGAAGAGCTGGAAGAGCTGCTCGAAGTCGCGAAGGAGACCGGATTTCTGTCGGTGAACGGAACCGAGGTAAACAGATTTCGAGACTCGAAATCGGTGATTCGATTCTTAACGGAAGCGTAACGACTCTCGCGTGATCGTATAGAGTCCCAGCAACCAGCCGGAGAAGATGAAGAGGGCTCGTCAAGGCATACAGTTCCATCACAAGGATCACGAACACCTTCTGAACGGTACGAGGCACACGGCGGCGCACCATTACAACAGCCACGAATTGGACGCGAAAGCTATGAAGGCGATCCTCTCCGAGCTCTTCGTCAAGACCCTCGACACGAAGAAGAAGCAGAAGGAGAATCCTCATCACCACTACGAGGGCACCTTCGTGGAGACCGACAACATCGACAAACCGCCGGCTGCTTTCGAGCAACGGAACGAGAACGAGCAGGACGAGAGGAAACTGACGAAGAGTTTCGAAGCGATTCTGAAGAACGCGTCTACTTCTACGGTAGCCGCGAAGTTGTTGAAGAACTACGAGAAACTGAACGAGGGGAAGAACGTCTCGGAGATCGTTAAGGAAAATCGGAGCAGTGAGAAAGGGGTCGAAGGGGTCGAAGAGGTGCCGACGTCGGCCGAGGTGTTTCGAGACGTCCTGGACAAGATCAACTCCCTCGGGTATCGCGGTCAGAAGATACTGAAGAGGCTGATGGACGAAATCGAGAAAAAGGGACCGGAGGGTGAAGATTTGCGCCGGGCGGTGAACGAAACGATGAACGATCGGACGCTGTCGGACGCCGAGAAACGCAGAAGACGAAGAGACCTGGTCCTCTCCTCGCCTCTCCACGCCGAGTTGACGGAAGAGGACGAGGACGGAGATGCTGCCGTCGAAGAGGTAACGACGTTCTTACTTGTAACGCGAATCGATCGACGTCGTACGCGACGAGTCGAGAACTTTCCACGAAATTTTCCGCCGGAGGTTTCCACGGCGATAACGATCGTCACGCGATAAAGACCGAAATCGCGAGATCAGAGAGGAAGCGAGACTTTTGATCGTCGACTCGATCCCGGATCAAGTTTAGTAGTTCCGTCGGTCGTTAAACGTATCTCGTCGTTGAACGACGCCGGCTAATTTAATAGATGCTAATCGGTGCTTTGTCGCGATAGTTGCAGATGCCGGTCTTTATCGAAGATTAACAACGCGCGTAATTGCCGGTGTTTGCGACCGCCGAGAGTTCCCTTATCGGGGTATTTTCGAGAAACGTTAAATATTTGCGAGGGAACGCTTTCAAATCCTCGGTGCAACGGAGAATATGTATAATTGTTTGAGAAGCGTTCGATGTTTCATCGCGAGATAGGGAGTAATAATCGGTTTGCCGAGAAATAGGTGAAAAAGGCAGAATTCGCGTGTAAGTCGCGACGAACTAGGAAAGGAAATCCTTGAAAGGAAATGACGCTAATAGTAATAATTTACTGCGACCGTCTGTTTGAAAGTCACTGTTTTATTGTACAATTTCTGCCTATACATCAGGATATGTTGCATCCAGATGGGATAGCCGAGGACAGAGGCACGGTGAACGAGACGACGTTGAACGACAGGAGCAATTCCGAGTTCTGGAGTTCGTTCAGCAGCTCCGAGGAACGGCTCCTGGACTGCAAAGGACTGATCCTGAACCTGCCGTTGACGCCCCATCGGCGTTGCACGCCGAGACACGAGGACGAGCACTCGGCCGCCTCGTTCGCGAACACGGTCACTTACAGGTAGCTAGAATTTTAATTTTGACATCGGCGATAAGAGAGATAAACGAGATATCGGCGGATCCGATGCTCGATCGTTCTCGTCGAGTGTTTACCGACATTCCTCCGCTCTTTGTCGACCGCTCTATAATACACATCTCCAGATATCGGGAAAATGCCTCTTTTTCAGAGTTCCTACGAACGGATACTACTTCTTCGTGTTCAATTCCGAGAACGAGATTCAACCGAATTACTTACGAGTGCAATTCGACTTGTTGAAGACGGTTTACAACATTTCGAACGCGGTGTACGCGTGCAAGAACAGCACGTCCGAGTGTTCGTTACCGTTCCGAATCTTCAGCAACGAGAGAACGGTGTTGGAGTTGCCGTTGAGCGGGAACGACTCGCAGTGGAACGAAGAATACGTGGTGGTGTCGACCTGTGAGCCCAGGACCGCGGTTTACTTGCTGTGCATCATATCTGTTCCGCTGCTCATACTCATATTTGCGTTTTACTGACGAAGAATCGTGGACGCGAGACGGGGACGGTACTCTAATCTCGCCGACGAATGCTCACTTTGTAAATAGACTTTCAGACCGAGTCGATCGGAACGAAGGAGAAACAACCTTTGTTCGAACGACACAGTATTCACTCGCTCGTGACTCTAATTTTTGTGATGGTCAAGTATTCTTAGAGAAAGCGCAGACGGACTCGTCTGGTTCTGTACAGGGTACGCGAATTAACGCGAAACGGTTAAAGATTTTATCTATTTATAAAATAGTCTAATCAGAGTTTAATGTATAGCGACGTAATTCGATGTTGGAACTGCACGTGATACGAGATTAACTAATTAGCATAATCGCTTGTGTAAGACGTTTTTCTAGTTCGCCGTTAGACGCGCGCTTTATAGATTCGGTAGCACGTGGTTTGTACAGATAGATTAGGATCGTACGTTCGTTACGTCAACGGATAGTGAGATTTTTCCCTCTCTCTTCTTATCAGAAGATCGTTTTATCGTAGATACTCAAGTACCTACCTTTGTCTCGAATCGACGGCACGGTTTTGATGGACTTTCAACGATTCGACTCCCCCGAGAAATCAGTCGACCCTATTACGAAAAATTTTCCGTCGACGCGAGCTCGCGTCTCTCGACTGTCCTATTTATTATAGTCTTTTACGTATTTTTATCTGTGCGTGTCACGGAGTACGCTTATAATTAATGTATTTGTATCGTGATAAGGATGAGATTAACTTTGTATCGCGAAGATTTATATTTTCAATAAAAAACAAAAACAAATTCGAGAGAGTATCGAGTTGGTTCTCGTCCGAGCGAACGTCGATCGACGACGAGTTTAACGAGGCACTCCCCGGGCGTGACCGAGACGACGCCAATTAAGCATCCCCGGGTAATCCTTCGCGTCTCTCAACATCTTAAAAATTAATCTCCGTCCTATCTGTCCTCCTAATCCGCGAGATTAATACCTCGCGCCGGTGCCACCCGACGACTTGACCCCGCGATTCCATGGACGGTGTCGAGAGGACCGTTTCCGGGGGTACCCGGAGGCGGAGCAACCCTTATCAGCACGAAACACTCGGTCGCCCTCGCGCAGCCTCCGTCGGCTTCGAACGACTATTCCCCAGCCCAGGGATCCACCTCGCCCGGACATATCTCGGAATACTACCACCAAAGGATATCTTATCGGATCTCTCGGGTGCAAGTGAACACACAGACCTTCTTGCTACCTGCCGTTATTATTTGTGTATCGTACAAATAAAGTCTCGTGGAATTTTCTGTTTAACAAACTCGGTTTGACGTTGTTATTGCTCGAAGGAAACGTTCGAGATGCTCCGCAAACATCGGATGCAACAATTTTATTTGTATACAAAACGTCCCGCGTCTCCTTCGTCATTTTCGACGACGCGATCAGATTTTCNTATCGTACAAATAAAGTCTCGTGGAATTTTCTGTTTAACAAACTCGGTTTGACGTTGTTATTGCCCGAAGGAAACGTTCGAGATGCTCCGCAAACATCGGATGCAACAACTTTATTGTATACAAAACGTCCCGCGTCTCTTTTGTCGTTTTCGATGACGCGATCAGATTTGACATATTCTCGTAATGTTACGAGAGGACAAAAACGCGATCGCAGTCAGTTTAACGTCGCGGTTTAGGTTCGCTCGAGTTTCGTAGCGGAACTCTGACGATCGCGGGACGAGTGCCGACGACACTGTCTGGTAGGCACGTGGAAAACAAACACTAATAATGGGATTAATATGAAGCGGCTGGTTGACGGCGATAACGAAAATTGATTTCACCCCCCCGTGGCCCGCGGGACCCACCCCTGTCGTCGTTCCGAGTCCCTGGAACGGGGATCCCATTTAAACGGGTTCACGTTTCATGGGACACTGCGCAAACCCGGCGACACGCCTCTTCTCTATTGCCACGAGCCCGACGGCGATCATTTTTCTACGTACCCCACCATATTCCATTCCCGTTTCGACACTCCGTTCCTCGCCACATCCACGACGTACATTGTACGTCTTCCGTAAACATTTATAACGCTCCGGCTCCTTCCCATCTCTCGGTGAACATAGTATTTAAGATTCATACATACATAAATATAATAATAAAAAAAACCTTGGAGAATGCATATCTGCGACGTTGGACCGACGAGGGAAACGTCTGTCTAAAATGCGTCGTTCCTCCGGCGGTCGAGTTCCCAGACAATTAGATTCTTATTAGCCGAGGCCCGAAGTCAGGGGATAAAAAAGGAGATCGGAGGGTGAGTTGTTTAATATACATTAGGGGTCGGAAGCCCCCGTTGTCAAGTGGCCACCAGCCACGAGCTGTTTTATTGTGACACCTCCGGAGGGTGCTACAGATTTTCCACCGGGACGAGTTCCGGGGATGGGTGTCGTCCCGATTAAATGATCGGATCTCGCGATCGCGCGTGTTCGTTCGAGCGCTATTACCGGCCAATCTGCGTGGGAGCTGGCCTAAACTGCGAACGGAAAACTGTGAACAGTGGATGGACGGATATTCACCGCGATTATCGTTCGTCACCGGGAATCACGGGCGAATCGTTAATTATTCTAAATCGATCGGCCGCGAGGCTCGTCCAGACAAATATTTGTTAGGCAAGTGGAAAGACGGATCGCATAATCGCGAAATTTGCTCGTAGAAAATTGGAATGAACGATCGGAGACGAGAAAACGTTCGCTCGATAGCGGAAGATTAGATAAGGCTAGTACGGTTATTGTTTCTCGCGCAGCTGTGTGGGTAGCGTCTTCCACGTATGGACGTGTCAATGGGACGAAACAGGAAGGAGGTGGAGACAGATTCGGTCACGAGTCTCCGTGGCACATGACGAACGCCGATAACGAACGAAGGACTCCGTCGAGATCCACTGTCGTCGAGCCGAGCGACGGAACAAAGAAAGTCACCCGAGAAACTATTACTTTTCAGCGGTGGAAGCCGGCCTCCAGAATATTTTTTTAATACCACCATTAGGATCGCAGCTTTTTAACTTTATCGACGCCTTAATCTGAAAATAAAAGGCGTATAAACGACACGTGCGACGCGCTCTTGAATGCAGTCGCGTGCCGCTGATATTCGATGGGGTGACTTTTTTCTCACTCGTGGCTAATCCGTTATTGCGGCCGCATATGGTTCGCGATACTCCTGCGGTCGAGAAGTATCAATAAATCCATTGTAGGATATCAATAAATACGAAATTTATTTTATCAAGAAAATGTACGACGATCCACGACAATTAATCATCGTCTACGTATTACGCTTACATTAAAAAGTTTTGTACAAAATAAGGAGCAACGCGTTCTGTGAAAAGTCGTAATGTACAGGTCGTAAAATTTGATTTATACCTCAAAATCCGTGACAGGAACCTTTTGTAAAGATACTGTGATTTCCGACGCCGAGAAAAAGTTGCATGGGGCGAGATTCATAGCGGTTTCCCACAGATTTAGTAACGCACAGCTCAATTTGCGCGTGCCAACGAATACGAATTAGGTATCAGCGGTGTTCCTCGTGAAACATACTCCCTGTGGCCAGGCGGCGACGTCGATGAGATCTCCGATGCGTCCATTCATTGTTCGAGACCGTCGGTTTGCCGCATTGATAAAAAAAGCCAAAATGAAACGCGCAATTTTCATAAAATATCTTTGATCGCACTTTTGAAATATGATCGAGCACCATTTTTTATGGAGGTCGCGCGTGCAGTACGTGGAGTTGGGTATGTTTTTCGCTGGGAATCGGAGAGAATCGATATTTCTTTCGACGGCCGGGGGTCCGTCGGCGACGTAAGGGCGTTCAGAGGGATGCTGGAACACGGAGCAGTAGGGGACGGTACAGGGTGCAGCTCCACCCACGAAGCCTGCGCTCCGCCTACGCAAAATTCATTTTCCCGGGGGTTGTACACCGGTAGCTTTCTATTAGTTAAATCGGCCCGTCGGGGCTCGTCGGTCTGTTTAACATCGGCTACAATCGTAACTTCGACGACTCGTATCCGTTTCCACGAGCCGACTTTTGGATCGTTAGAAGTTCGTCGACGAGTGACCCCGTTCGATTTTGCAACATGGTAAGATCGCATTCTACCGTGAATTTGTTTAAACTAGTTTCGAGTGTCTATGGTGCGACGTTCTGGATTTACGACGTCATAGCAAGTTTCTCGTGATCGAGTGTCAATCGGATTTAAACGACCGCAGCGGAGGATTCTCTTTTTAATTGATTTAAAAAATTCGGAGACTNCGCGATTGAATAACGCTGTGATCGCGCGTGGATCATAGAAACGTCACGAACATAAAGTCNTGAAGAATTTATCGACGTACGTGCATATTTATCGAATGTCAGGGACGAGAACGAAGAGGGAGGTCGGAAGATAAGAGCATCCTGTTGGCGCCTATGTAGGATAACTTCGTTCCTGATAATTCATTTAGATCGCATCTTTTGTCATTCATCGTTTGATCTTTGAATACTACGAACCGTACAAGTCGAGTCACGTCTTTCCGTTCGCGTCGTCCACTTCGGTATCGTTTCAAAAGTGTCGCGACAAATGACGCGTATCAAGTCCAGGCTGAGTCGTCAAAAATTGGCTTGTCAGAAAACCAATAGACAAATCAAAATCGTAAGTTCCGTCGACCGTGATAAAATACACGTAAATTATTTTTTATAAGTTTTAGTGATACGAATAAAGTTTTAAACGAATCGTCGAGTGCGTTAAAACACGAATTTATCTGTAATAAAAATGTAACGTCTCTACAAAATCTGAGAGCTAAAATCGAGCGTCCCAAAGTTGTTAACGAACGAGTTCTTATTAACGCGACCGAGTATTCGCCTGGTTTGAATTTACCAGAATTAAATAAATTGTAGTCGATGACGTACAACAATGGCTGTTCCGGCGACACCGAGAACGGGTCACCGGCGGAGTCGATCTTGTCCGGCGAGGGAGAACTCGGGGAAGAGGCTGGAGATTCGCCGGGTACCCTGAGGGACACGGAAGTGGAAGCGTTGCTCTCGGACGAGTTCTATGCCCACGACACCGACGACGAGGAGGAGCAAGGAAAGAGGCGAAGGGACCGCGCCAACTCCGTGAGTGCGCTCACAATCATTCTGAATCGTCTCCATTTGTTCTTCAATTTTTTATGCAGTATTTCGAGCACAGAAATAGGGATCATTTTCTTATGTCATTCGCTTAATATGTTTCTTTAATTAATACTTTAATTTTCTGTTCTGATACCGACTGCATTCGAGAATTGATAAATGAATTATCGTACGATTCTCGAGAATTGTTAAAATCCGTAATAATTTCATAGCTAGATGGCATTTCGTCTGGCCACCTCGGTTCGCCGATTCCCCAAGTAGGAACGCTCGGAGTTCGAAAATTATTCACCAACAGCCGTGAACGTTGGCGGCAGCAGAACGTCAGCGGTGCGTTCGCCGAACTTAGAAAATTGGTACCTACTCATCCGCCGGATAAAAAATTGTCAAAGAACGAGATCCTGCGCATAGCCATTCGGTAATCCAAACGAACGAAAGAAAAATAATTGTTTCGAACTCCTCGAATTGAGCGACGATATTTTTTCTAGGTATATACAACTTCTGAGCGACGTTCTGAAGTGGCAGAAGGCGCAAGAGCGAAACGAGGCGGCGCAGCACGAGGTTCGAATCAAGTGCGAGCCGAATTTCAACCCCCAGAACTCGACGCACTATCACGCCAAGTCTACGGTGGCGTACCTGAAGCAGGAGAAGCAGATGAACGAGGGTCACGGGTACAGGACGAGCTTCGCGGGCCAGAAGCAGGTGCAGCATTCGATCTCTCACGTCGTGTGCGACAAGAACGGGAATAATTTGCTGATGATCGCGCCCAGCGGTCACGGCGGGTCGAGCGACGTTAAGAGGAGCGCGACGCCGCAGAGTCAACTTCCCGGTCCGATGAACAACGCCAGCGTACGTCCGCAGATCTGTTCTCGGCCTTCGAACTTCCCCAAATCTCCGCAGATCAATTCGCAAGTCGTCACCGGCTCGAGTCTGCTGACGAATTGTTCGTCGAGCGCGTCGACGACGAGCAACGCTTCTGCGATTAACGGAAGTGCGTCGAGCTGCGGTCAAAAGAGGCTGAAGTTGGAGAAGGAGGAGGAGGAACAGTCCGGGCAGAGCAGGGAGTGTAGAAGTTTGACGTCCTCGGTTCACGGAGTGCCCGTCAGGAAAAGAGTCAAGGTGACGTTCGTCAAAGACTCGAATTCGGGGTTTCGAAACGACTTTCGAGACCGCAAATAAAAAGGACCGTGAATTTTTTTTATGTAAAAAATGTCCAACGTTTGACAAGTGCAATCTACTCTAAGTAGAGTAGAGATTCTACGTTCTGTTTCGACTTTGGTCAGTGAGAACTCGTCGCTCTCTCGAAGAATATTTTATTATAGTCAATCCGTGTTACATCGTTTGTACATTTGGCGACGATCTCGTCGCAATTCCCAGTTGCACGTACGACGCGATTACACCGATTATTAAAAAATCAATATTAGTTCGCGGCTCAGGTCGGATCAAAGCTCGTCGAGCTGTTGATTACTCTTCTCGCGATTGAATAACGCTGTGATCGCGCGTGGATCATAGAAACGTCACGAACATAAAGTCGAACGTCGAAACGGATGGTGAACTCTGAACAACTACTAGCGTCTAACACTTGATTAGGATAATTGCCTTACCGCGGACCGAACCGAATAAAACGGACGACGCACTCACTGTGCGNCGAACGTCGAAACGGATGGTGAACTCTGAACAACTACTAGCGTCTAACACGTGATTAGGATAATTGCCTTACCGCGGACCGAACCGAATAAAACGGACGACGCACTCACCTTTCGCGATCTCTCTTCTTCGTTTCTCGGTTCCATTCGAAATTCTATCAATCTCACTGAGTCACCGTTTACGTCAAATACACTTTGTACCTGGTGCTGTCCCTCTCTTCTCTGTTCTCGGCGATTTCCTTCAGACGAGCAGCCGCGTACCGATCGTCGTTCCATTCGACGGGCGGAACGGGCGCCGCCGGTCTCTCCTCCGATTGACTGAAAGCCCTTCGCGGCGGGACTTGTACCATCTTCCCGGTACCCTTCACGTCCATGCTCGCCCGTTTCCCCGCGCCCTTCGCCGGCGCTTCGCCGCTGCTGCTCGAATCTCTTTTCGCGATCGTCGCGTCTCTTCTGCGCGAATCTTTTTTCGCACAAGTCTCGGCGGCGTAAACCGCCTTCGATTTGACGCCGACCTCGGACATCNGCTTGCCCGTTTCCCCGCGCCCTTCGCCGGCGCTTCGCCGCTGCTGCTCGGATCTCTTTTCGCGATCGTCGCGTCTCTTCTGCGCGAATCTTTTTTCGCACAAGTCTCGGCGGCGTGAACCGCCTTCGATTTGACGCCGACCTCGGGCATTCTCTTCTTCTCCACCGGAGAACGAGTGGTGTCCTGCGATTTGGAACTTTCCGAACGCGCGGACCGAGTGGAACGGACGGAAGCCTCTTGCTTCAAAGAACTCTCGACGCGAGCAGAACGCGTCGAGGCTCGCCGTTTCTGCTCGTAATCGTCCGAGTACGTGCGTCGCTCCTTCAGCTTCGGTTTCGTCGTGCCGAGATCCTCGCTGTATCGCAGGCGATCGTTGAACTTCCTCAAACGCTCCTCGTACTCGCTGTTGAAGGTTTCCGTGTACTGGTCTTCTTTCGGCACGCGCTTCTCTTCGGTCGACTTCACTTTCGTGTCCTTCAGCTGAAACGAATCGGGAAATCGAATACGCGTTATTTTTTAAAGTCTACACTTGTTCGGTCGTTCGTTCGATTTTCGCCTGACCTTGATCAGCTTTGCTCTGTCGTTGAACTCCAAATCTTGACTGTTCCTCCGACCTGGCCGAGCGTTCTTGTCGTCCTCGCTACCGCTCTTACTGATCCACGCGATCCCGCGACCGGCGTTGACCGCCCTCTTCGGCCACTCGTTCTCCGTCTTGAAATCGTACAAGTCTCGCATTCTCTGCTTCAGCCGTCTCGACTGCTCGGCGTCCGGCGAACGCTTCGTCAGTATCTCTCTGTTCGGCTCCGGTTCGTCTGCAATTTTTCGATCTCAATTCCACGTTAATTCACGAGTCGGCGGTAATAAATCGATTGATCGCTCACCTCGCTTCGGGCTGGACTCGGCGCTGGCCCTCGGAACGAATTTCCTAGTGGGTTCCCATCTGGGCGACTCTTTCTTAGCCTGTCCAAGGGGCGACCCGTCTCTCGGTGACTCGGGGGGCGTTTCCGTCGCGGACGGCTTTCGCACCAAGTCGATTCGCGACGACGACGTATTCTTGACGAACGTCATCCAGCGGGACGCCGCGCTTTTCGTAATCTCGCAGCTCCTCGCGAACGGCGACGACGACACGTCGTACCGGAACTTTGAGGTGTCAATTTGCGGTAGCCACCTAAAGGTATTCGGTACTACTCAGAAATCCGGTCAGTCGCGACAGACGATATAGATTCGATTTCGATATTACGGTCGGTCAATTAACAACGAGACTTCGTTTCTTTGTTTTACCCCTCGTATATTTAAGTTCGTACGTAGATTATAAATATTATCACCTTTATATACGTGTATATTGTATATATATTATGTATATATATATATATTTACCGGAGAAACGAGAGCTGCGTTTCGTATTGATCATGCCATTTAATACATATTCTCTATCCACACAACGACCGACACCGAACGACTACTGTATTTAATTCTATGTAATATGTACATGTATAATAATTGGCGTGGCGACACGACTGCCGTCGTCGTAATTGTTACAATTAGTGCGACTATTTCGTNTCTCTATCCACACAACGACCGACACCGAACGACTACTGTATTTAATTCTACGTAATATGTACATGTATAATAATTGGCGTGGCGACACGACTGCCGTCGTCGTAATTGTTACAATTAGTGCGACTATTTCGTTATTTCGTTATTTCGTTCAGAACGTTAGGATACGCGGACTTTCACGGAAACGGTCTCTTTTTGACTAAGAAAATGTGCTCGGTCAACCTCGTCGCGATCGCTCTCGAGTCGCTGCACTCCGTGTTCCTTCGTTCCTCGCCCGGTTTCTCTTTCTTCGCGCGGCCCACGTCAGCGCTGTGACTCCTGCCGGCCGCCTGCCTGTACGTCGCCGGCGACGGAGTCTCGCTCTTCTCCTGCTGCTCCTTGGCCCCGTCTTCCTCTCTCGTCGCCGGCAGTTTCCTCGGGGTGGTGCTCGTCGTCCTCTCCTCCGGCTCGTCCGACACCGACCGTCTCTTCTCTTCGTCCTTCGACGACTGCGGCGACTTCTTCGACGCCGGCTGGACCCGCGTTATGTTTTTCGGCAGTGGTATCCATCGCGTGGGATCGAGCTTGCTCGTGTCCGGTACTTCCGTGTGCCTTCTCTCTTCTACGCGCCTCTCCGTGTACTTCTTTAAACAGTCCACGTCCGCGCTGCGGCTCCTCTGACTTCGAGGAGACCGCGAGGGTCTTCGCTGACAAGTTGTGCCCAACGGGCCGGCCCTTTCCTGTGCATCGACAAAAAACGTCTGACTCCTAATGGACACTGAATTTTTCGGCTACTTTGTACTTCCGATGGAATTCAGACGGTGGGAATGACTCGTTCAAACGGTGAAGTAACTCACCTAAGCGAGGTGTAGCTTCGCGTAATCCGATATGTGCAAAATGCCGTGCTGCGCGGACGCGACGTGCAAGCTGGCACCGCAGGCACGCGGGTTTATCCTGGAGGTATGCAATTCGGCGACTTGAGTACTGCAGGCCGCCGCGGGGTCTCCGCTGCTCGACAGAGCCCCGGCCCAGAACTCGTTCCCTAATCGAATGATGACAATTAGCTTCGAACTCCTTCAGACTTTAATCGCTAATCGTCCGATTACCTGACAACGAGTTGCCGTCCCAAGCGTACGACACTACCAACAGTTTATTCGTGTCCGACGGTCGAAACAGTCTGCTGTGCGGTTCCTTCAGCGAGAAGTGGATTTTGATATCTGGAAAATGGTTACGTTATTCGTGCGCGCGACGACGTAGACAAAATCGGTCGAAGTTTAAGAGTCAACGAACCACCGAGGTAATCTCCGTTTCCGGCGTCGCCGCATTTCTGATGGTGGAAGTACGCGAACATTATATCGGAAACGTGTCGAAGTTTCTTGTTCATTTTCCTCAGAGCGATTTCAAACGTTTTCAAAAAGTATATCTCCTGGTCTTGAACTATCCTCCATACTCCTGAAAGATTTAGTTTACGCGATAAAGACGTCAAACGGTATTTCTAAACGTCTCCACTGACCGAGACCAAAACCGACGACGTGAAGGAAAGCGGTCGTGTTCTGCTTCTCCGCCCGGGTGTTCGCCTCGAGGAGTAGAATCTCTACGGTGAGCAGAGTTCTCTTCATGTAATTTTCAACGTCGAAGACGGTCTCACTGTCCAACGGTAGATATCTCCTGTTGTCTTTCGATTTGGTCTTCTTCAGGGTCTCCTCGTACAGCGGCAGGTACTGCTCCCCGTAGAACTTGGCCCATACGACTCTCAGACCACGTTTCTCTTCCGAACTCCCGCTCGCGTGCGGCCCGTATCTGTGATCACCGCGAAAAGAATACAGGAAACGTCGATAAAACGACCGGGCCGTGTTTGAAATATTTTTCATTCCTTACCCGTTGTCGGCCGTATTTTGCTCGGGCGTAATCAGAATGTCTTGATACTCCATGACGCGCGGTCGCTCGAATCTACGAACGAACAATCGGTTGAAGTTTTATTTCCGATCGAAGGTTTGTATCGAACTCGGTTTCGTCGACGCGCGTAGGTCTTAAATAAACGTATAAAACCTTGTTCCCACGACTCCTATGATGACTCCCCTCGGCTGTACGGAGTCCGGGTCGGTGCTGACGACGCCTCTGTTGTCCCGCGAGCCGTCGTTTATGAACTCCGTGTGGGAGGACACCGCCATCATCGACGACAACTTGATCTCGTCGTACGACAAACATTTCGTCAACACCTGTTCACAGCGAAAAGAAAGACGATCAATCTCTCGTCTCGCGAGATTATTATTCGCGCGCACTGCCCGTGTGCGGCGTTCTACTATTAGAGTCGAGGGACACCGACCAGGGGTTCCTTCTCGTGATCGGTCCCGACGTTCTCCCACCCCTCGACGCCCGTTTTACCGTCGATCAATTTCCATCGATCACTGGGACCGTAAAAGTGCACCGCCCTTTTCTCCAGCAAACGATGAATGAACTGCACCAGTCCCATGTCCTTGTACATAGACCTTTCTATGGCGCTGCCGTTCAGCCGTTTGTGCTTCAGCCATTGAGCGAGCAACGGTAACATCGCCTCGTGTATCAAAGGGTACACCGAATTCGCGTTCCTCTGAAAATTCAAGTCTTCAAACGACCGATCGATAAAAAATATATAAAGTGCCCTCGCGGAATACTAATTGCCTTTTCTTTATATAATTTTATAAAAAGAAAATCGCGTTACGCTCGGTCTTTAATAGAGTACCTCGAGGATCTCCGTGGGAATTCCTCTGTCCTTGAGCGCGAAGCATCTTACGGTCTTAATTGGGAAGTTTATAGGGAAGGCCTCGCTTCGCTTCATGATTTGTGCCAGGGTCGTGGGCGTCGGCGTCGAGACGTCGATGCATTTCCTGAGGAGCTCCTTCGTGTCGTCGTCGAAGGGCACGCCGTCCGGCGCTCCCAACGTGTTCTCCCACGATATCTCGGGCGGTTCCTTCAGCACCGCTTGCTGACGCTCGTCGAGCCGACCGTGACCCTGTACATTTTTAAAGATCGATGGGTCGATCTCGTCGCGGTGTGGAACGGTAACAATTGTAATTCGCGTTTTATGCGTAACACGGAATTCGATTAGGAATACGAGCGGACGACACGCGGTGATCTCTGCTGGTAAACTTGACCCGCGCAGCCTGTTCTCGAAATAAAAAAGGGATTCGCTTAAAATTGATCCCTTCCGTCACGGTGAAACGCGCGGACCGTTCCCTCGCGATCGAGAGGGACCCTCGATATCAGAGGTAAGTATCGTCGATTTATTTTCGTCGGACTTTCTTCGGGGCCAGGACGATCCAGGTAGACTCGACGGTTCTAAGAAAACGTTCAAAACCAAAGTCGCGTTCTATTAATACGGGAACGTTGATTAGAGCAAGGGCGCGGATCTCTTTGACACTTGAGCATGAAATCCGTTAAGTAGCGGAAAATGTAACCGTTCACCCTAGCGAGTTACGTCGGACGCGGGAAACCCTCTGCCCCTGTCGGGGCGTAGGTACCCGCAACGTCCAAGTTAACTCCAGTTTTTCTGTTTACCGATTCTGCCACCTGAGCGACAGGGGTGAGCAAGAATTAAGGTTAGCCCGCGGCCATGGGAAAATCGACACGGCGCTTACTCTTTTTTTTTTTTTTTAATTTTCTGGTAAACAAGACTCGTCCGACCCAAGGCTCATTTGCACAATTCGTTAATTACGACGTGCATCAGATATGCGAATCGCGTCAAAGCATTTCCACAGTAGCAATTCCGTCCTAAAGGCATTGCGACTTCGTCATTGTCGTGCGTACCGGTATAATTTCCTAAATGGTCTTCGCGGTTTAATTCCGACTAAACGTATGGTAATACGTATCTGTGTACGTATGACGTAAAACCTCGAGACTCCTCTTAGAGATATTTCCGTGGCGGTCGTAATTGTTCATACGCTTTGACGCGATTATGTGTTATCAGTCTATATTACCTTCCAAATTCTCTTCGGCATTTGGTTTGCTCTACCGTACGAAATTGATCAATATTTAATTTCTCCCCGCAGTCGTAGACGTCGGTTTCACAAAAGGAATCTACTCGCAATGAGCTTCGGATCGCCCCACCATCGGTTATATACCGAATACACGTATGTACGTGTAACACACGGACGACCACGTTCTGAGAAACGGTATCGAAAATAGAGATAACTGCCAATAATGCGCGACGAACAATTGGACGGCTAAAAAATTGCATAAATTAAAAAATACGCTTTAGTAAGTGATGGGAACAATTGCTCTTAAGATTGTTGCGTATCATATGGCTATCACGTGCTCACGCGTCTACGACTGTTGCATCCGGACTACTGAAATCGGAAAAATTGCATCGTGTCGACGAGGAGACGGCTTCCCCAAAAATCTGCCAAATCTCGAACACGTGATTGAAAACGTTAAGATCTCTCGTTTGAATCTCTCTCTCTGCTTCCGTAGTCGTGAAATGTTGCTAACAAAACGTTGCACGTTTATGCACAGTCTTAAAATAGTCGGCGCATAAGTACGCGCCATGAACCGATGACTCACTGGTCGTCGTTCGACGGCGATCGGGTTTAACCAGTGAGTCGCGGAGGCGGGATCGAGGAAGACTCACCCGACGCATACAACAGGCGAACAGCGACATGCCCAGAACGATTGAGTTCGGGATGTTAGCGCGCAGAGAATGACCGGAAGTCGCGTGGAAACGGCGCCGGAATACGGTGTGCTGGTGCCGGTGGTTTCCGGCTGTTTCATTCACGCGGCTCTACGAAATCCCGCGGCCACGATCGGTGCTCGGGTCCCGGGGATACGATCGGCGCGTCCGAACGAAACGAGTCACGATACAGAACTCGTTTAGTCACGGTATCTCCAGTACACATGCGTTCTCTCGGGAGAGGCGCTTGCGCCGATGGGTTTCCCGTAGAAACGGCGGAAGAATTCGTCTCCTGACGAAACGCGAAATTCCATCTCCTTGAGGGAACGAATTTTCACCGATACGAAGAATATTGCATCATTTATTTTGAATCTGATTATCGACGATTGAAAGATCAATCGAAGTTCTATCACGCAAACGGTGGCTATTTATAGGGATTAATTAAACGACAAAGATAAGACTGATCCTTGGTTTGTACACAACGATAAGCACTGACTAAAGATAAGATACGCTCTTCTCGCCTCGCAATGACATTTAAATGCCAGATACGTAGGATGGTAATGAACGTGTTGTAATCAGCATTTCCGAAGAAAAACTGGCCTTTATATTACAATACCGTTGAGGAAATAACGAGTGCTATACATATACAGTCGCGATACAAGTTCGTCGCGTTTTCTTTGTCAAACTCATCGACTTTGGCAACGTTCCTTTGTCAACGTCTCCTCCTCGGAGGTACTGTTCAAGGAATCGTATACGCTGGAGCGTAGAACGCGAGATCAATCGACGACGTCGTTTATAATATTTTTATAAAAAAAAAGGAGTTGAAAAGTGGTCTAGTGAATTTCAACGACGTACACGCGTGGGTTTCCTTTAATCGCGCAAACGGTTCTTTACGTCACGAAGAGAGCGTTAAAAGAGTACATGGTCATACTTTGAAAGCCAATAACGTCACTCTTTTTGCGCGCGACACAAAGAACTCTTATTTTTCATTAAAGTGTAATAAACACTCGCCTTTCTATTCTCGTGCGAGTTAATAAACTAAAGGAGAAATAGTGAAGTTACAAATATCTCGCGCGAGTATTAAAACGAACTTAAAGAGTCGACGGTATTCCGTTTAGATTTCTTTTCTCGACTGTACTCTTAATTATTTTCATTACCGCAACGACAGTTACAAAAGTCGGACGAAGTTCCTCAATAATTTAGACGAATTCTCAGAGGAATTTGCAAAGGGATCGGTCGCTTCGTTTCGCGGGTTACACTGGAGTTCCATCTAACGAATCCCTCGACAACGTCGACTGTACCGACGACGCCGCGAGATCAATATTAGAACAACGATTCGAAAATGCACTGGAGGACTATCGTCCGAGGAACGAACGAGCTTATCGCGCGAGTCCGTCGCGGCGCGTGCCCCTTCATTCTCGAAATTTTTCGGGACGCGCAGTCTTTAAAACCGGTTCCACGATTTACGCTCCGGAGTACCGGTAAATGCAAACCGTGACGTTCCTTCGCCGAGCATTCACAGAAGAGACGACGTACTCTGACGAACGAGCGGAGAGACGTCGATACAAAAAAGTGTAATAAAAATAACGCTATGAGGAGATGCTTGCGTAACGTGGACGATGGATCGTCGCGCGATCGGTAGAAATGGTTTGAGAGCGATTTTTTGGACGACTCGAACGCGGTTTAATTCGCATGGTACGTCAGTGAATTATTCGAGGTCGGCGGCGCGTTATCGGGCGAGGGATGGAAAGGTATGCGTCGGACGGACGGGCGTTCAGGTATCACTGGAGAACGGCGCGAGAGAGAAAGGGACGGGGGCGAGACAAAGAGGAGATGATAAAAATACGTCGATAAAACTGAGGTGAACGCCGCGGCGCACGGTGAACGTACGGTACCCCCGTTTTGGATCCGAGAGTGGTCGTAGGCCGGTCCCTCTCTCTTTACGACGAGTCAGGGACGGCTCGAGATCGGAGACACCGACCGACCGACTCTTGAATCATTCCTTCTTCCAGCCACGCCGGCTGACTACTAATTATTCACTGCCGGGCATAACGGGTCTATCGAAAAATTTCATCGGTGCACTCCCCCTCGTGACCTCCATCCTTCGTCCGTTCCGAGCGAAATAATAATTATTACGCAACGGTAAAACGTTTTTTTAACGCTCGTACGAGCGAGAGAATGAAAATGTTCAGGAATAAAACAACGAAACCATCCGATCCATGCGTTTCGTAGACGTCGTTCGATGGTCGTTGGACGCGCCGGGAGAAACCCGGCAGCTCGAGAGCAGCAGCGGGTCATCCGATGCCCCCGTGCACTTCACCTCGATATTCGATAGTTTCCTCTTTAGTTTCACCTTGAATCGGTACACGCTCGTTTCGGCGTCTTCCCTCGATCGCTTCCTCTATGTAAAACCTATAACGCGGAGCACCGTTCTCTAGATTCAGGCGTGGCCTCGAATCAACCGATCCCGCTGACCTTTTGCAGAATCCATTCTGCGCGTTGCACGAGGAATTTAATATTCGGCGATCATTCCCACGAGCAGAAGAGNATCAATATTAGAACAACGATTCGAAAATGCACTGGAGGACTATCGTCCGAGGAACGAACGAGCTTATCGCGCGAGTCCGTCGCGGCGCGTGCCCCTTCATTCTCGAAATTTTTCGGGACGCGCAGTCTTTAAAACCGGTTCCACGATTTACGCTCCGGAGTACCGGTAAATGCAAACCGTGACGTTCCTTCGCCGAGCATTCACAGAAGAGACGACGTACTCTGACGAACGAGCGGAGAGACGTCGATACAAAAAAGTGTAATAAAAATAACGCTATGAGGAGATGCTTGCGTAACGTGGACGATGGATCGTCGCGCGATCGGTAGAAATGGTTTGAGAGCGATTTTTTGGACGACTCGAACGCGGTTTAATTCGCATGGTACGTCAGTGAATTATTCGAGGTCGGCGGCGCGTTATCGGGCGAGGGATGGAAAGGTATGCGTCGGACGGACGGGCGTTCAGGTATCACTGGAGAACGGCGCGAGAGAGAAAGGGACGGGGGCGAGACAAAGAGGAGATGATAAAAATACGTCGATAAAACTGAGGTGAACGCCGCGGCGCACGGTGAACGTACGGTACCCCCGTTTTGGATCCGAGAGTGGTCGTAGGCCGGTCCCTCTCTCTTTACGACGAGTCAGGGACGGCTCGAGATCGGAGACACCGACCGACCGACTCTTGAATCATTCCTTCTTCCAGCCACGCCGGCTGACTACTAATTATTCACTGCCGGGCATAACGGGTCTATCGAAAAATTTCATCGGTGCACTCCCCCTCGTGACCTCCATCCTTCGTCCGTTCCGAGCGAAATAATAATTATTACGCAACGGTAAAACGTTTTTTTAACGCTCGTACGAGCGAGAGAATGAAAATGTTCAGGAATAAAACAACGAAACCATCCGATCCATGCGTTTCGTAGACGTCGTTCGATGGTCGTTGGACGCGCCGGGAGAAACCCGGCAGCTCGAGAGCAGCAGCGGGTCATCCGATGCCCCCGTGCACTTCACCTCGATATTCGATAGTTTCCTCTTTAGTTTCACCTTGAATCGGTACACGCTCGTTTCGGCGTCTTCCCTCGATCGCTTCCTCTATGTAAAACCTATAACGCGGAGCACCGTTCTCTAGATTCAGGCGTGGCCTCGAATCAACCGATCCCGCTGACCTTTTGCAGAATCCATTCTGCGCGTTGCACGAGGAATTTAATATTCGGCGATCATTCCCACGAGCAGAAGAGCCCGAACCAGATTTCGGGAAAAGAGGGATCGACCGCTCATCGTACGAGAGTAATTTGCGCGTTTAGCCAGGACGCATCTCTGGTTTGATGAACATCAGAGAAAGTCTCTCGTCGCTTCCTGTCCAGATTCAAGGTTCTGAGAGCGTGTTCGCGTGTTGCATTCCTTAAAATCGATTGAGCGTACACCGATACGTTATGAAATTGAATTAGAAATGTAAATGACGAATTGCGATCTGGAATTCGATCTCGATATGTATCCGTTGAATTATGCGAGGGGGCTAGGAATATATGTATGTCCTTGGCCAAGTGAGTTCATGAATGGGAGATCGCGCAGGATCCGACGACGGTATCAATAAAATTCTCTGATTATACGACTATGCCATTCTGTTGGATTCATTTTTACCTGTTGAGAAGGAACGCGCGTAATTTCTCTTTTCAGTGGTCGGCGGAACGGTTCGGAGAAACGGTGTAGCCGTAGAACGATCCGAAGGAAGTCGGATCGATGGCGCACGGGTACCGTTTCGTAGATACGGACCTGGTACGGTCTCACGGGCGAGGGCCTTTCAACTCGATCTCCGTATATCCACTACAGTCTCTCGTAAGGTGTGGTTCTCGGCGTTCTGGTCAGAACTATGCTCGTCCGGAATCAACAAGTGCTTCTCGAGACTACGCCGGGAAAACACTTGACCTAACCGAACTCTCCTCAGTGGCAAAACAGCTTTTTCCTCGTCGGCCGGCAATTTCGAAATAGCGCGTACCCGGCCTCCACCAGTCGACTATAGACGCGCGTCGCTAGAGATCGGCGTGCCGCGTTAACAATTTTGTGACAAAACGGTCGAATCGTATCGTAAAAGTTCGCTCGTTACGTCGCAATCGCTGGACCAGGAATTTTGTGCGAATTTATTTCTCGGTAATGATCGACGGATCGATGAATCATCGGTTTTTACCCGCGAGGACGCCGATGTGACGCGCGCGCACGCTTCGACTCTCGGATCGAGCAGAACGATCCTTCGCTCGCGTATATGTCGCCTACCTGCCACCGGAGTTCCGCTACACGTGACTTCTTTACGGCCTGCCGAACGCCTGCACACTTGCGAATTACGATCCGGTGATAATAAAGAAACCGCGAGGTCCGAGGGAAATCAAGAGTTACCGCGAGTGAGTACCGTTCTCCACAGTTTACACCGTAATTAACGACACCGAGCGAGGAGCGTCGGCCGTCCCTGGACTGTCTTCGTCGTACCCAGTGACACACGTCAAACGATTCGTTGGAATTATTAATGACTACGTATACATATAAACGTACGTTTGACACGATTTTATTGCTTCGCTCGATCGGCCGCGTTTGGTTTTGGTTCCTCGAGTTCGTGACGGCTGCCTCTGTCGACAGCCTCTGTCGTCGGTGGGAACGCTCGCCAATTTACTGCAGTTGACGAAATATGAATTACGAAAGTCCCGACGTAACTCGACGATTCGATGCATTGTCCGAGTTCGAATTAGGAAATCAAACTTCGACATTTATTCGGCGGCAGACGGTTTAATCGAAATGTCCGTCAAAAGCGTTTTTAAACAATCGCACGAAATAGGCAATCGACGTTCATAAATATAATTGAAGATCTATCGATGTTTCCAATAGTTAAATGCGTCGACGGAGGAAACCGGTCGGTGTTATTAAAAGTATGACGAATAAAAGCGCAAGGTGTGCTTTAGTCCTCGGGGACTTAAAAAACGAGTTTCCCGTGCACCTGTCACCGAACCGTTTCCTAGCTACCACGTGGCACGGTCAAGCGGCTGGATCGTCACACTCGGAATCGATTTTACATTTACGGGCAGGGTTCGCGAGGGGCAATTAAGAACTAACGCGTCGCGATAATATTTTAGAAAGTTTTGAAAGTCCCGGTGAACTTTCTTTCTTCGGCAACCGATTCGAAATCGATTATCGATAACGCACCGCGTCGGACGCTGTTCCAACTTTCAATCGTCAGACCGTTTTCGAGTTTCCCGATTCGCGACCGAACGAACAGGAATCAATATCTATTAATAGGAAAGAAAATGAAAAGTATATACCACGTATCAAGATTCTGACGAGTAGCGCGAATTCGACGTAGTATCTACTGAAAGGTGTGTAAAGATCGTATTTTAGATCGCGCGCGGATACAGAAACGTATGAATTTTTTATTTTCGTTGTGTATAAAAATTCGGAATCTCTGGCAGCGACGGCGTCTCTCGGTGCTCGTTGCAATGGACCAGTATTGAAGTTTAGATTGCGCGCGATAAATCAGTTCGAGGCGTGACGCGCTAACGTAAGAATCTGGGAACAATGCCGAAGACGGAATTCCCGGGAGGAATGCGGGCATAAATAAAGGACGCGGCGAGGAACGTATAAAATAATCGACTCGCACGAGGCTCAACTTATTCGACGCAGGAATCTAGGTACAGTACGTACGCCGGCGTTGAACGAGGAATTTCTAGGACAGGAGAGTAACGTTACTATAGTTACACGTTCGCCAAACACGGAGCTAGGATTCGATTTTATAAAGAAATACTTTGACCGTTCGCGCGAGCCGAATAACGCAATGTAAATATGCGTGTAGTCTTCCGTGATTAGCAGCTACAGTTCGATCAGTTCTTATTGATTTAGTGGTAGCTGAATTAGCGAGGAAAATAAATGTTTATTCAACCGATGCACAGTTGACTCACACGATTCTATCATGTATAATTCATGAACGCACGGCATTACGGTAGAACAGTATACATTTTCATTTCAATCGTGTTCTATCGTTTGGGGCTCTGCGTTCTTGTGTCACGCGTAAAAATATCCTTGTCACGAACGATGATCGTCTATATAAGTAGAAACAAATAGCAGTTTTTAATTGTCTTCAGTCATTCCGAACGCTTACGTTCGACCCGATTTATCGTGTCGAAGGAGATCTGTGTCGTCGTAACACGTACAGGACCCATCTCTCGAGAGATAGTAAAATGTAAAAGAGAAATGGCTCCTTTTACTTCGGTTAACACAGTTTTCGCTCGCGTTCAGAGATTTTCCCTGCGCGTTCGACGGGCGCACCGAGGCTAGCTTCGATTCGTAGATCGGTGCGTGATCGCCGATAACGAACGCTCTAGCCGCAGAACGCGACGCTGGAAGCCTTGTGCCCGTTTCTCGAACAATACCGCAACGACACATGATAATAACCGGCGAACCGTGATTACCTCTTAACTCCTCGTCTGTCATTCCAATTATTTTCTCTTTCCATAAATACGTTTTCATATAGTTGATGCTCGTTGCTAAGAACGGCCTGAAAAGCGTTAAGAATAGACTCGGTACCTTCGGTCGTCGCGAGTATCGTAAAACGTTTCTGCACTCGACGAGTTCCGACAGCGGCTTAAGCTTCTAACAAATTGCTGGTAATTAATCATTTAAGCTGATGTATTCATTAGTTTAATAGCTCCGGGAGATCGTTATCTTGTTGAACAATAAGCTCTGCTAAAATAATTGATGCGTTTAACGCGTATTGCGTGTGGAATATCTCGCTTTTAGACTCTCTGCTATCAGATCATTAATATCACGTACAAATTGATCATCATAATAGCTAATCGTATACTGTCCGTTCTGATACCGAACTCGGACATTCGGATTTGAACTTTTCAAACAAATCTACACGAGGAAATTTTCTGTTTCCGTGTAATTAATTATACCGAGAATTAAATGACATAATCCGAACGAAAAAGCNTCGTCTGTCATTCCAATTATTTTCTCTTTCCATAAATACGTTTTCATATAGTTGATGCTCGTTGCTAAGAACGGCCTGAAAAGCGTTAAGAATAGACTCGGTACCTTCGGTCGTCGCGAGTATCGTAAAACGTTTCTGCACTCGACGAGTTCCGACAGCGGCTTAAGCTTCTAACAAATTGCTGGTAATTAATCATTTAAGCTGATGTATTCATTAGTTTAATAGCTCCGGGAGATCGTTATCTTGTTGAACAATAAGCTCTGCTAAAATAATTGATGCGTTTAACGCGTATTGCGTGTGGAATATCTCGCTTTTAGACTCTCTGCTATCAGATCATTAATATCACGTACAAATTGATCATCATAATAGCTAATCGTATACTGTCCGTTCTGATACCGAACTCGGACATTCGGATTTGAACTTTTCAAACAAATCTACACGAGGAAATTTTCTGTTTCCGTGTAATTAATTATACCGAGAATTAAATGACATAATCCGAACGAAAAAGCGTCTCGCATTGTTCGAGACTGCGGTGTAATTTCGATTTAAGGCGTGACGAGAAACATAAACTCGTGCCTGCTCACGCATCGCGTTTCGCAACGATTCTCCGTTCTTCCTCGCGAATCGAGCGCGTGCACCGTGATATTGGCGACTGTACTTTATCGCGTTTAGACGCCGCCGTCGAAAAGAGCGAAGAGAGACGATTTCGCGGGGGACGAGAAACTCGAACGGGTAGTTCGATAGAGTATATTAAATTCGTCGAGATTCGAGCCGGGTTCAAGTATCTCCGCGGAACGGAACGCCGCGCCGCGTCCGTCTAGCAGACGTTTACATGCAGTCTTTTAGAGATTTCTCTTCGGTTTCACTCGGAGATCGCCGCGTAGAGATATTCCCGGTAACGAGCCGTACCACGGTTTCCAGCCTGCGCAAAACCGAGGCGAATCCGTTTTATTTACATATCAAAACGTTCGGCCTTCGGCTTCAGAATTTGTCAATAGGACTCTTTCGAATTGGAAAGTTCCCCCGCGATAATTTGGCGCCGTGCGAACTCGGCAGGTGGCTAGGAATTCTTGGAGGTATCCGGGAAATTTTAGGCTAACCGAGGATCTTGGCAAATTTTCCGAGCAACTTTTCGAGGTCTAGAAAAATACGGGAACTTGCGGGTTCCCCGGGGATCCTAGACCGTCTGCTAAACTTACGGAATTCTAGGAACTTCTACCGAGATTTCAAACTTCCTCAGTATCTTTAACGTTCTCCACATCGAGTTCCAGCTCTCAATATGTTTGTCTTGTCCCCGCGTTGCCCGTATACAGGAATTGGTTATTTTCAATAACGATGTAGAATGAGTCACGTCTCACAGTAGATTTCCCTGTACCGGGTCGGCGCGTGCCGCAATTCGTTGCAATAGCACAAATGTACCGTGACCAGCGGACCGTGCGTCGACCTTGCCTCCGTAAAACAGCTCTTTCCTAACTGTCCTTTATAAAATTACTCTGATCGCCGCCTCGTTTAATATAATCGACGGTAGGATTTCTCTTTTAAACGAGAGTACGACAACGAACGCGATTGCGATCGTATAGAAAAATGATATCGTTTAACGTTATAAGCTTGTATATTTGAAATAGCACGTAAAATTGCACGATGCGCTGTTCAGTCGTCTATGATGACTCAAGGCGCGGAGTGAACGACTTGGTGTGCATCCCACGCACGACAGACGCCGACTTTCACCCATTGGGTTCTAGTGGACGGGCCCACGAGATTTCTTTGCCGACGTATTTCCAAACGATACTGAAACCTCGTCTCGTTCGATGTTATGCAATCGGTTTTTATCGCGTTGACCCTCGCCGTTAATCGGTTGCTTAACGGATTTCGCAAACATTTTTCACTCGTAATTATACACTCCGGAAATCTATTAATATTAATAGCAGTGTATAAATATATATAATAAAATGTCGACAGACCTCGTAATCGACACGTCATTATTAATTATAGTTAGGAGCAGCGTGCGTCTACGCCGAAACCGAATGTACTTATTTAATTGACTGTAAGACATCGATTAGATGTCGTGCGATATCCAATATGGATTGAGATTAGAAGAGAATTCCTAACGGGTTACTACAATTTCAAGCGTAAGAGAGCTTTCAGCCTTCTTTACTTTTCGCATCTCGAAAATTCCCGAGGAATTTTTCATCCCCCGTTACAAGATTATGGAAGCGTCGGAAGGCTGGCTCGTAGGTAACCAGCCAGCCATCCAGTTTGCGAGGATAACACGGATCAAAAATTTTCCCGAGCTCCCCCAAAGGAAAGCTAATTAAAAGCTGAAAAGTGCGCGGTTGAACTTCGCGATCTTCTCGCCGCCTTTCATCGCTTTTTCTTATCTGACAATAACTATTACCCGAGGTAACCCTTTCTATTAGAATTTCAACGTCGTCGTAGAATTTCGCTTGTTAATCCACGGTAAAATTACGACGGAGACGGGCCCCGTCGTCGCTCGATCGAAACGAGACCGGTATCAGTTCCAAAAATGAAATTGCAATTTTTCCTACGACACGCCCGAAGCAGATCTACAAATCCGATGATCTGTACTATCCTTTTGAGCCACGGTGATCCATCAAGCAGTATGATCTGCGGATTAACGGCGATACGAAACGGCCGATGGGATTGGAACTCGGTCAGTATAAAACGTGACTAACGCCTGACATTTCAGTGTTAAACTGTTCAATAGGCGCGAGTGACGTACGCGGAAAAGCAGCCGTGCCGTTCGCGGCCAATAAATTAGAGAAGGCAGCGAGATAGAAAAATCAGTCCCGCGCAGTGGTAGGCACATACCGAGTCGGGTTCCTGGAACCGGAACGACATCCTTGTACCTCTGGTGTCTTCTTAGCAATTATTCCCGCGGCACCGGACAAAAACCGGATCGAATAATGCCCGTCCGTCCGTCGTATAAGGACAGATCGTCGGTGGTGTCCGCTCTTCTCGGCGAACTAGTTTCAGTTTATGCGATCGTCAGCGTGACCCGACTTTGATGCCCGTTGATTAGTGTCCGTTCGTTATCGAGGAGATCCGGTAAAAAGGTGGACGCGAGTTTCGGTGACTTTAAATATCGAAAAGCCGATTTCAAATCGTATTTGATAGACGATCGGTGTCTCTGACGAAAAACGAACACGATTTTTACAGAAATGAAGGGTGCGTTTTTGATCGTCGCGAGCGTGCTCTGTGCGAGGACGTTCGGTCTGCCGGACGGCGCGCCTCAGGACTCGTGCAACGACCTGACGCCTCGTCATCCCGGGGTCTCGAACCAGGAGAGCTACCCGCCCCCTTACCAGGTCCTGCCGGCCGCCGGCCAGGGAAGAGTCCGGTTGATCTTGGGAAGCCCGCAGGGTCTCGCCTACCAGGGCTTCATGATACTCGCCCGGGACGCGGACACCGGCGAATTGGTCGGGGAATTCGCGAATCTGCCAGACACCGCGAAGATCGTCGAGTGCACGCGAGGCGTCAAGGTAACCGACTCGTTACACGGCTATTGCGCGAAACGCGGCTCGATCGCTATCGTCGCTATTGTACTTTAATCGAGTCGACGAGAGACCGAAATTAATATAGGAATTCAATTTTTAATTGAACGATTATATTATAAATAACGGTGGAACGATCGCGCGAGCGAGATAAANCGGTGATCCATCAAGCAGTATGATCTGCGGATTAACGGCGATACGAAACGGCCGATGGGATTGGAACTCGGTCAGTATAAAACGTGACTAACGCCTGACATTTCAGTGTTAAACTGTTCAATAGGCGCGAGTGACGTACGCGGAAAAGCAGCCGTGCCGTTCGCGGCCAATAAATTAGAGAAGGCAGCGAGATAGAAAAATCAGTCCCGCGTAGGCACATACCGAGTCGGGTTCCTGGAACCGGAACGACATCCTTGTACCTCTGGTGTCTTCTTAGCAATTATTCCCGCGGCACCGGACAAAAACCGGATCGAATAATGCCCGTCCGTCCGTCGTATAAGGACAGATCGTCGGTGGTGTCCGCTCTTCTCGGCGAACTAGTTTCAGTTTATGCGATCGTCAGCGTGACCCGACTTTGATGCCCGTTGATTAGTGTCCGTTCGTTATCGAGGAGATCCGGTAAAAAGGTGGACGCGAGTTTCGGTGACTTTAAATATCGAAAAGCCGATTTCAAATCGTATTTGATAGACGATCGGTGTCTCTGACGAAAAACGAACACGATTTTTACAGAAATGAAGGGTGCGTTTTTGATCGTCGCGAGCGTGCTCTGTGCGAGGACGTTCGGTCTGCCGGACGGCGCGCCTCAGGACTCGTGCAACGACCTGACGCCTCGTCATCCCGGGGTCTCGAACCAGGAGAGCTACCCGCCCCCTTACCAGGTCCTGCCGGCCGCCGGCCAGGGAAGAGTCCGGTTGATCTTGGGAAGCCCGCAGGGTCTCGCCTACCAGGGCTTCATGATACTCGCCCGGGACGCGGACACCGGCGAATTGGTCGGGGAATTCGCGAATCTGCCAGACACCGCGAAGATCGTCGAGTGCACGCGAGGCGTCAAGGTAACCGACTCGTTACACGGCTATTGCGCGAAACGCGGCTCGATCGCTATCGTCGCTATTGTACTTTAATCGAGTCGACGAGAGACCGAAATTAATATAGGAATTCAATTTTTAATTGAACGATTATATTATAAATAACGGTGGAACGATCGCGCGAGCGAGATAAAACGTTGAAAAGTTGCGCGATGGGAATCGTAGTTAATTAGGCAATCAAGGCTAAGTGATTCACGTGTCGCATGTTTTTAGAAGGACGTCGCGCGTTGCCACGATTAAAACGTTTTTTCCTTTTCCTTTTGTTAAGAACGCGGTGACTCACACGAACACCAGCAAGAAGCACAACCTCGAGCTCGACTGGGAGGCACCCGTCGATTACGAAGGCACCATTGTCTTCAGGTGAGTATCGAATTGATTGATTCGAGGAATCGGGACGCGTGTCAATGAAAAGCGAACTGAATTTTACGCTTCGACGTTCTGAAGGCGATACGCTCGGCCGTGCAAAGGGAACGAGGAACGCGGAAGCGAACTGGATCGAGTCACGAAAATCCGCTGTACTTTCACATTAAATTCCCTCATAATCCGCGTCGGACCGTCACGACTCGCGGCGCTCAAAGGTCTCTCGATCTCGTCGTCCCTCGCCAATTCCGACGGAATTGCAATTACAATCGCGTTTCGTGCCATTTATTAGATCCCCTTCTCTCGAGTTTGCAGAACTTCTTATCATATTCAAAGTACCTGTGTCATTTTTCTTCCTCGAGTCTCGTGGATCCAGGTGTCATAAAACGGGAGTATACTGTCTCTGGTAAAATGAATGCGGACGCGTGTTCGTTCTAACGCCGGTCGTATAAGTGAATCGCATGTTCAATTTCTGGGACGCACGCGTGTCTATACGTGATCTGTCCGCGTATGAATTACGATTAGAAACGAACGCGTGCTACACGGAACGCCGGCCCCGTGCATAGAATAAGATATAAAGTAACGGGTCGGGTCGTTCGTCTTACGCTTTTCCGCTCGGTGCCAATTCTCGAACGGCCGCGAAACAATGCGGCGGCGTTACGTTTTCATTAGAAATTTATAACTAGAAACAGCTCGCAGAAACAACCCCCGTTTTCTTGTGGGATTCGAACGGTTTCCTTTCGCTATCCGGTCACGATTTTTCAACATTAGCGGCCGGATCGTTTATTCGTTCTCAACATTGTTATCTTTTGTTCCCACGCCTGCACCGGCTGGTTGCATCACGTCTGACCCGGAAGACCGTAATTTATACGCTTATCTGCCGAGATGTTCGTATACGAATCAGCGTTCCCTTTTTTTCTTCTTATTATTATCCTCTTAAAAAGCAGGAACGGCGAACAGGTTCGTGACTGACTATGATACACCATTTGTAAGATGGTTAAATGGAACTCCTGCGACGTTTAAGCGTTTCATTCCGCGCGACGGCGGCACAACTTTCCAGTTTCTCTTAATGTTCTATTGGTATTTAGAATTCGCATCGGGCATGATCGGACTGCTTAAACGAAACGTACTTTTCAAGCGTTCGACGTGTCACTCGGTCATTAGGACTTCCGTTTTACTTACGACGGTACAATGAACTTTTCTCCAGTAATTTCGATTCTCAGTTCTACGAAGAACATTAACGAGCACTTCGTAAGTTCGCTCGCCAAGGATCCTGGTAATAACGTAATGCGTTACACGATCCGAACCTTCGTGCATTATACCAATTATGTATTATACTCCGAGGTGTACGAGTGCATCTAGATCAACCACTCGATACGCCTTCCGTCTTTCTAATTCACCGCAAACAAGGCAGCGCAATTATTATAAACACGAGCGCTCCGCAATTTCCTATCGGTCATGTCTGACCGAGACGTTCTCATTTCCCTTTCACCGGGCCAGGGTTCGATCCCAGGTACATCCTCGCGCATAAATGTTTTACGTTCTGTAAGATGTGACGAAACGATTTTTATACAGGAGTAGCATTGAAAAAGCGAGATAGACTTATTATTATTCTTGAATTTTGTCTTAGGGGAAATTGACGCCAGCCCAAGCTGGCCAGGAATCGTATACAATTTTGCCGGGACTATTAAAATGTTCTTGATTCAACGAATAAGGACTCGCGAAGAGGATCGTCTAATTTTTTGTTCATTTTCCAGATCGACGTTCGCTCAGGATTACAATACGTACTGGGTCGGCGTTGAATCGCCGCGAGTTAACGTTCGCAAGCGATTCATCGACGTGTTGACCTCGTCCACCCCGGCCACCACTCAGCGAGCCACAACGCCGCCCTATTACAGTCCGACCGTTGATTACGAGGTAAGTATTCTCTCCCCATTACTTTCCCGACTGTTGATCACGAGGCAAGCGCGGTTTTCACACCCGATAATCACGCTCGTGGCCTGATCGTCGTCTTTCCAAGAATCCGCAACAGCGAAATAATTCAACCCTTGACCCTTTGATCCGTCTGTTTGCGTTTAACGATCGAACGGACACCGGTGGCCCGTGAGATTCGCCGGAATTACCCAAATTTATTGTTTCAACAACGAGATATATTCCAAATTTTAACGATAAAAGTCAGAATTTGAAATACAATCCGATTTTTATCTTGTTACGAGTAAAAGTCAGGTATTTTAGAAACCCAGTTCCAGAGAAACTAGAAATAATTAATGATATCTTGCGTTAAGATAAAGTCTACAAGCTGTAATTAATCAAGGAGTCTATTGATAAACGGCGAGCGTACGTTAACGAGCAAAACAAGCTCGCGTTTATATCGGTTCTCGATGCACACGTGCATCGCCAGTTAATCGTATGCGAATGCATAATTTCCAGTAACGATAAAGGATACGCTCTCGGTTTAATGCTTTCGCCGTTCACTTTCGAGGATCGAACGACCGCGCCCGTTTACATTTTTACTGACGTCGCTCCATTGTGAATTTATTTTCACGCGATTGTATCTTCATTGTTCCGAGGCTCCTAACTGGGACGGCTAGCGAAACGTTTTGAATTATTGTAGTATCGCTTATTTATTATAGCCGTTTAAACCTGACGCAAAACTATACGTGGTTTATCAAACGTAAATAGAAAGAGATTTTCTTTTACTAGATGGCTCCGAACAGTGGAATGAAAACGAACGTATCCCACGATCCTCACACGCGTTCGTTTCATCTTTATTCAACAAGCAATTAAAGTAATTACGAGTCCAATTACGTCGCGCGGTCGAGAGGATCAAACGAGTGCAGAACTTAATGAAAATGAAAAAGAGTTTAGAAATAACAGCAGAGCTCTGCTAATAGCCTAAGCACCGATTATTCTTCTGTAACCGAGAGTTGAAGGGCGGTCAATCTGACAAAATATCGTTCTATCCTCCGTATTTATAGTGTATAATTTTATACGTCTGTTTATTTTATAATACGCCGTAGCATTTCGATTATCGAAGCAAAGGATNCGCCGTTCACTTTCGAGGATCGAACGACCGCGCCCGTTTACATTTTTACTGACGTCGCTCCATTGTGAATTTATTTTCACGCGATTGTATCTTCATTGTTCCGAGGCTCCTAACTGGGACGGCTAGCGAAACGTTTTGAATTATTGTAGTATCGCTTATTTATTATAGCCGTTTAAACCTGACGCAAAACTATACGTGGTTTATCAAACGTAAATAGAAAGAGATTTTCTTTTACTAGATGGCTCCGAACAGTGGAATGAAAACGAACGTATCCCACGATCCTCACACGCGTTCGTTTCATCTTTATTCAACAAGCAATTAAAGTAATTACGAGTCCAATTACGTCGCGCGGTCGAGAGGATCAAACGAGTGCAGAACTTAATGAAAATGAAAAAGAGTTTAGAAATAACAGCAGAGCTCTGCTAATAGCCTAAGCACCGATTATTCTTCTGTAACCGAGAGTTGAAGGGCGGTCAATCTGACAAAATATCGTTCTATCCTCCGTATTTATAGTGTATAATTTTATACGTCTGTTTATTTTATAATACGCCGTAGCATTTCGGTTATCGAAGCAAAGTATTGTAGAAGTGAAAAGCCCTTTTGGCAAGGTACTCGCTTCCGCCCACTTCGTTATCTGTATCGTAATTAACAAGGTACGAAAATCATCAGCTGTCGCAGACACCTTTAAACGGCGTTAATTGCTGCGGTCGTTTTCAAACGTCGACCCGTTCTCGTTTGAAGGTTTCGACTCGAGTGTCACGGCAGCCCGATTGGCGCCCGCGATAAATGAAAAGATACAGGTCGACGCCGCCGTTTCTTCTACTCTTTTTTTCCCCGGTCCGCGTATCGTCCTCGTTACCGGTCCACTTTCGAAATGAGATCAGCGTGAGAAAAGGCGGCGCGCGTGAATGAATCCGTGCCGGGGCTGCTCGCTCGGAAACTTGGTCCAACGTCGCGCGGAATTATACCGTGCTCTCTCGGAACTACCCCATTAACGCGCGCGCGCCACCCGATTGCTCTGTCGCGTCTTGCGATTTTCGATTAATCCGAGTACCTCTCGAAAATTTGCGACAATCGCCGATGGACCACCGCCGTGGCAATTTTCCTGATCGCTTTACATATTCATATTAATATTTTACACGACAACGGAATTCGAAAATGTGTACTATAAGTTTCGAAGGGCGAAACGGATCTCTATTTTCATCTTGCATTAAAAACTGTTCTCTAGACAAAGAACGTGGAGGATCCTTTCTACACCGGATGTGGTTCGACGAAGAATTGCTTCGGTACCTCGCCGGGATGCGTAGAGACGAAAAATTGCGTGGCGGCGGTCACCGTGCTCGTTCGGGGAGAACGATACCTGTTCGAGCTGCAAGCTCGCGACACCAGTAAATACGTTGCCGTCGGTCTGTCCGACGACAGCAAAATGGTAATTTTATAAGTTAGAAATCTGTTGGACGATCGTTGAACGTTTTATCTGCCGGGCAGGGCGACGACAGCGTGGTCGAATGTACGAACGAAAATGGAGAAATCGGACTGCACATGTCTTGGAACAGTGGAAAGACGAACACCCGCCAGCCCATGGTACGCATCTGACTTTTTACTGCGCGTTAGACGAATATGAGTTTCGCTAACGCGTAGCATTTCTGGGACCGACCTTGGTTCAATCTTTTTTACTTCCCTCGTAGCAAGAAGGAGCCGTCCAATTGGAGGCTGGTTCCATCAAGGACGACGCGATCACGTGCAAATTTTGGAGGGAGAAGACCACGGTCGTCCAGGGCCGCGAGTTCGACCTCGTCAACAAGCCTTACAATCTCCTAATCGCCGCCGGAAAGGACTTGAGGAGTACGCGATCCGTTTAAATGTCTTCCGCTTCGCTTTCCTATGTTTTAAATGAAATTTCGCTCGACGAAAGCGGAGACGAGAACAGCGCTTTCAGTAGCGCTGGGTGCTCCTTTAATCCGTTCAGAGCAACCTCTTTTCCCTAAACGCGTTCGTTCTATGAGAGGAGCTGTCAAAGAAGCAAGCTTTGTTCGTGATTTAGGTAACGGTGTCGGGTTCCACGACGTCGCTTACGACGCGACCGGAGGTGCGAAGCTGTTGTCCGACGTGGGCGGTTTCACGACGGCGAGCAACGTACTGATTCGAGTGCACGGCGCTCTGATGCTCGCTTCTTGGATCGGCACGGCGTCCGTCGGCATCCTTTTGGCCAGATACTACAGGCAGACCTGGGTCGGGTCGCAGTTGTGCGGAAAGGACCATTGGTTCGCCGTAAGTGCCCAATTTTTCTGGTAATCGAGGTGCCGTCCAAGCCCGGTGCAGGCTCCGCCGGAACTAACGACCTCCGGGGTGATGCCACCTATTTGGCGGGTCGATGCGCCCGTCGGCGAGTCGCCGTTATCGGGGTTAATCGGGATAACCGCGAGTAGAAAGGCAATTTGATAACGTCACGGGGTCTTTCTCCTACAAAATTAACAGCCGATCGCAATTTAAATCGAGTGCGTTAATCATTTCGCGTAATCAGATTTTAATTGGTACGTATTTGAACGGGCGAAACTGCGCCCGTGACACGTACAGGGAATCGTGTTTGCTTTTTGGCGAACGGTCCCTAAAAATAGTATTTGGTCCAGAAAAATCGACTATAACGAAGAACGCTCTTATACGTCTGGCCGATGTCCAACGATAATATTGAACTTATCTTAGACGGTTCAAGGATACTTGTTACTCTTTAAAAATCGCTCGACGGTCTTTAGATCGACATCGTTACTCAGTTACAAACGTTTTAACCGAGTATCATTCTTTTTCAGTGGCACAGATTCTTCATGATATTGACGTGGTCGATGACGATCGCCGCTTTCGTGATAATATTCGTCGAGTTAGGCGAATGGAGCTCCGAGGTGATCCACGCGTCTTTGGGTCTGGCGACGACGATTCTGGCGTTCGTTCAACCGTTCATGGCGGCGATGAGACCGCATCCAGGGGCGCCTCGAAGACCTCTCTTCAATTGGGCCCATTGGTTCGTCGGGAACGCGGCGCAAATTTGCGGCAGTGAGTTCCGCTTCGAGATGACAAAAATAATCGAGCGTACCTTTTTGTTTCTAACGATTTAATTGAATTTGTTCCATTAGTAATTGCGATCTTCTTCGCGGTGAGATTAAACAAGGCGAAACTCCCCGAGTGGGTAGACTGGATTCTAGTCGCCTACGTCGTATTCCACATTCTGACTCACCTCGTTCTGACGGTAAGAAATTTGATTCCTTTGGGACACCGTACCGTACACCTGTCCGCCGGTGCACGAGTTCAAGCGGGATTTTCGACTAGTAGGCGTCCAGTTTAATCTATAAATGGACACCGCGTGGGAAATAGGGATCAAATGAAATCTTGATACCGAACGAATGCGTGGAAGTTCACGTCGTTAACGGACAGCTCTGACAATCGATCTCGGCTATCGGGCCATTGTTTAACGAACGGAATTGATCGTGTTACAGTTCGTGGGATGCGCGTCTGACAGGCAGGCGAGTCAGAGGGTAAACTCGTTCCCGATGAAAGACATGCACTCCCGCGGTTCGATGGTGCACCCAGACGCGAGGCAGGACGCTCCCGTAAGTATCTCATGTGCTTCACGATTTTTAATTCCTTTACCAGCGACCGTGTCGAATTCGATTTTCTTTTTGATCCAGCACGCCGGAGTAAGGAAATTCATCTTCGGCGTGTACTTCGTGGCGATCGTCCTGTTCACCGCTGCCCTGATCGTGATCACCGTGCTGGCGCCCATCGAGGACACTTGGGTCACCATAACGAACACCATTAAAAATTATTAAGACGCCCTTCGATCGATTTGCGCGATCGGGCGTACGACGATTCGAACGCGTCGCGATAAATTTGGAATCGCCTGGCACGCTCTCGGGTGACTGTTTATATGCAAATTCGGCCCTGATTCGAGATAAATCATCGTTCACGGCAATTACGTGACAATGGAGCGTACACAGGCGAGATTATCTGGCCGTGACATATTTAATTAACGTCGAAGTCGAAGTTGCCGACTGTTCAATTGTAATTCACATTATCATAAACGTTGATTAACATATTCCGAATGGGGCCGCGTTCCATTCGGCAATTACGCGAGACGAATTAAATGCATACCGGTTGCGTCTGGTCGGGTATCTTTAATCGCGTCTGCAATTGTACTGAGTAACGGGCCGTTCGAAATTTGGCTTTTAGACGAGCAAACGTAGGAGTATATTTTTAAAGGTAGTAAGTTTGTAATAAGAAGTGTGTTCATATCGACGTAATTTCATTTCTTCCGGGCATGTCCGAATCGCTGTTTTAAGGACGGAAGCGCTCCCGCGTGGACATGCCCGATCTTCTCTTCCGTCTGTCTCCGATGCTTTTTCTAACATGCCAGACTGATTTTTCACGATTGAGAAAAACGACATTCGCACAAGTTATTCGTACAAACGTCCGTCTATAATACCGTAAGGAGATAACTTAAATATTTTTTTAAACATTAGACATCGTTCGCAGCATGTACTTCGTTGTTCGGTGCTTTTTAAACGTAAGTTTCCATTGAACCAGTTAAGATTACATATTTATGATAACGTTTACAGTATTAGCTTTTGTAACGTGTTTTCCCGACTTTTTACACGCGTTTAGATTTATTTTTTACGACGATAAGTGTTGTTCTGCATACGCTCGTGCGTCGAGCGTCGCACAGAGACTAGCGCTTAATTAATAACCGGTATAAAAATGTTTTTACATGTTATNAACATTTATGGGCGAACGAGAAGAGCCGTACGGTTAACGAGGCGACTACTCACGAAACCGTGACTTCGTAGTAGCAGTTCTGTCATCGGGGAAGCTGCGTTCGGGGCGGAATGTTTTCGAGAGCAAGGGAAAAATAGCAAGGGAAATTGTGAAAAAAAATATGGCGGCCGATCGAAGGCGGTGGCGTCACGACGCATGCCGCTGTGCGATGCTCGGCGTCCTTCGGCGGCGCCACCGTCGACCAACCCCCGCAGTTCGATTGGAGACACCGGCCGGTGTCGACGGCTGTCGCGCAGCTCCTTCGAACACGGTTTCGCGTGTGCGTTTCTCAAGTAATTCGGACCGTATTCAGTTTCGCCTCCTCGTCGGACGACGAACGTGAGATCGTTCTGCACAGGTACGACAAACCATTGCTTCCGTTCTTCTCGCTCCTCGACACTTTTACCCTTCGCCCTTTGCGTCACGAGTACGCCTCGCTCTTCTTGCCTCGCTTCGAAGATAAAATATCAGGGTATCGCGTGGAACGCGCACCCCTTTAACGTTTTCCTCGAATTCGTGCGGTCTTTCGATCGCGGCGAGCCGCGTACGCGGATTCGGTCTCGACCGGTACCATCGTTGGTCGTTGAACTTTGCCAAGATTAAGGGAACAGAGTTCAACGTCGGCTCGGTAGTCGATAGTTGACATACGAGCTTAAGAACTCGACGTCGGATCGAAATAATCTTGCTTTGATACTCGAGTTCCTCGTCGTGCACCGAAGCGCGGTGGTTAACCTCGGTGTAATCAAATAATCGCGAGCGACACGATCTCTCCTCGGTTTCAATCGAAATTCGCCTCGGACCGAAGGAAGGACCGAGAACCGGTTTCTTTCGTTATGAGATACGCGTATCGATACGCAAACGTCGATTGAATTTGCATCGGGGTAAATAGAGACCGTGTTCGATATCTCGCCGATGGGTAACGGGAACGGCAAATATCGGTAAGGGAACTCGTTACGTGCACAATTGAATATTAAACTGCACGTAGTTACGTGCACTCTTAGTGCGTTTTGTTGTCTATCGGCGAATAAAGGTTGATCGAGGCGCACGATATACGCGACCGTGACGAGCGTATACGCGACCGAGATGATTCCGTGATAAACATACATGTTTACACGGTACTCTCCTTATTTGGTCAGCGAGCTATCATTATTGTTCACACTTTCATGAAACAGTATGAAAAATCGTGTTATAAAAGGAAACTTTCCTCTTTACGTTTCTATTTTTGATACAGGCTTTCGTATTGCATTGGGGTAGAATTTCTGTCGATTGAACTACATCGTATTTCACGAGAGTAATGAAATTCCTTGATAAATAGTTTTCATCAGACTTCCGATGAAATACGTTCGAAAAGAATTACGCGTTTTCAGACGATGAATTAAGAATTTCATAAAATGTCAACGAGTCAGCGAACATCGATACGACTCGAGTAAATAATCGACTAGAGAATATTACAGTTGGATGAATTATTTTAGAAAATTGAACACGTTTAGTCTGAGCAGTGATTCGCTCGTAACGTTACGAGTAATTCGTTAATATCGGGGTAGTTTTCGTAGTCGCGGTCGGAGGCGATTTTCGGTTAGGAGAAAAGGACAGTCGCGGTATCAAACGCGGTGTACTCGATACGGGCACGAGTACGTCTCCTTGACACGGCCTCTCCCTTTCCGAGAATTTCGATCTCACGCTCGCGTTCCGGGCCACTTGACCGAGTGCCTTCGCATTGTTCGCGCAAAGAAGTGTTTTCGCGCAGCTCACACAGTGTTTCCACAGTGCTCGTTACGCTCGAATCCCCCCAATTTCGTAGAGAATCCAACCCGGCCCGGGGCGCATCGGGTATAATAGAAGTGTCATCGACCGGCTGAGTGCGCGTCGCGACGTCGTCGGCTCGACCGCGAGGATCGATCGCCGATCCATATCCGAGTTCCGCGAGAAATGCGAACGTGAACACTCGCCGAGGTCGAAGCGTCGTGCATGTTCATCGCGGGACGATGGCCGGACTCCGTGCTTGCTGGATTCTCGTGATCCTCGGTCACCTGGCGGTCACGACGCTCGCCCAGAATCCCATCGAGGAGAAGACCACCTTCGAGGCCGCTTTCCAAGGTGAGTCGATCGATCTTTCTCTTACACCGCAATTTCGCGTGCAGCTAGAAGAACGTTCGTAGGTCGCGTGTCTCGCGACTCGACGCCGTTTCAACCCTTTCGCTACGGCCGGGTTCTCCGCTGCGGTACTCTAAGGTAATATGTACATATGTTTACATTGAAATTTCAATGTGTCCCGCTAGTGGACACGAACATAAGCCGGAGCTGGCTAAGAATAATTGTTATTACGTATAAATAATTGTACGATACGCGGAATTTTATGTAGGAGCGACAACAGTCACCCGTAGTAGATCAGTGGCATGTTATGCAGGGCGACAGTAGCGAAAGGGTTAACGAGAACGTTCGAACTNAATTCGTTAATATCGGGGTAGTTTTCGTAGTCGCGGTCGGAGGCGATTTTCGGTTAGGAGAAAAGGACAGTCGCGGTATCAAACGCGGTGTACTCGATACGGGCACGAGTACGTCTCCTTGACACGGCCTCTCCCTTTCCGAGAATTTCGATCTCACGCTCGCGTTCCGGGCCACTTGACCGAGTGCCTTCGCATTGTTCGCGCAAAGAAGTGTTTTCGCGCAGCTCACACAGTGTTTCCACAGTGCTCGTTACGCTCGAATCCCCCCAATTTCGTAGAGAATCCAACCCGGCCCGGGGCGCATCGGGTATAATAGAAGTGTCATCGACCGGCTGAGTGCGCGTCGCGACGTCGTCGGCTCGACCGCGAGGATCGATCGCCGATCCATATCCGAGTTCCGCGAGAAATGCGAACGTGAACACTCGCCGAGGTCGAAGCGTCGTGCATGTTCATCGCGGGACGATGGCCGGACTCCGTGCTTGCTGGATTCTCGTGATCCTCGGTCACCTGGCGGTCACGACGCTCGCCCAGAATCCCATCGAGGAGAAGACCACCTTCGAGGCCGCTTTCCAAGGTGAGTCGATCGATCTTTCTCTTACACCGCAATTTCGCGTGCAGCTAGAAGAACGTTCGTAGGTCGCGTGTCTCGCGACTCGACGCCGTTTCAACCCTTTCGCTACGGCCGGGTTCTCCGCTGCGGTACTCTAAGGTAATATGTACATATGTTTACATTGAAATTTCAATGTGTCCCGCTAGTGGACACGAACATAAGCCGGAGCTGGCTAAGAATAATTGTTATTACGTATAAATAATTGTACGATACGCGGAATTTTATGTAGGAGCGACAACAGTCACCCGTAGTAGATCAGTGGCATGTTATGCAGGGCGACAGTAGCGAAAGGGTTAACGAGAACGTTCGAACTGGTACATGAAACGGTCGTAAAAACTGGCATCGATTGAAAACAAAAATTGACGACGCCCCTGTTTACTCGAAAATACGTAATACCGACGTTTGCAACGAGCGGTGGACATCCGATGTTATTAATTGTTACGGCAAATATTCCGGGTTAAACGCGTTTGTATTACACTCGAAAATTTATTTCGACCGTGTTTTTGCTCGGCATCACGAATTCACCCGATGCACCTCCATTACCGATCCATTTGTCAGCGCGCCGGACGGCGTTCGGTAACATTTTTATAATACAGTCGTGTACACGGTCGAAACTTAATTAACGTTTGCATATTTGCCGACGGTGGGAGGTCCCCGTCCGCGAACGAATCCGTATTGACAAAGTCGATTCGGATGCATTAACAAATTCTCGAAACTATTTGGAATACGCGGCGCCGGCCCGCTCGCGAATAGGTGAAAACGTTTGTTCGGCTCGAATCTGCGAACATTTTCATACCGCGTCGTTTTCATAGCACGTTTGTGCGCACGTGTACGTATACGACCGACGCGATATCAATTCGATGATCGAAGCTCCTCGCTGCATTCATTTTAATGCGCGTTTGTCACGAGATGAAAAATATCTCGGATCGCTCGTGTTGCTTTCTCGACTCTCAATGTTTTTCCCGTTTCACCGAGCAGCGCCAATGTTTTTATTGAACACTTCGTTATAATCGCGTTGCGCTTTATCACCAGCAGAATTTTCAATGATTCGTCGATGATATTCGCGTCGAATTCAAAGTTCGTGATCGAGTTCGTCGACGCTCGTATCTCGATCTTGTTTTTCTCGGCTAAGTAGTTCGTCTATGGAGTTTAGGGCGACGTGTTTACGTTATGAGGACGGGATATGTCGCGTCGCCGTTAATGGCGAACGAGGGAGGCAGCCGCTCCCTTTGCGATATCTCTGCGGGCTCATTTGCTAATAGCCAGAAAGCAATTAATATCACGGTCAGTTGCTACCCTTTAGACTAGTCACGTTGCGTACTGAACCGGTTACCGTACGTTCCGACGATCGGACGTAATTCTAATAAAATGACTCGTTAGCGAACTCAAAATCTCGTTCGCCATTCAGACGCGCGCTTTGATATTCCATGCGTTTTCGCATAGATTACGTGCAATACTCAACGATTTTGTCGCGACGAAGAGGAATGTACAATTTTTTGCCGCGCATTCAACCGAGATTCGTTAAGAATCTCGCATTCATCAGCGCATTGTTTTCGGCGTGACTGGTTCGTTCCATTGTCTAAGCGAGTTACACCGAACCTATTCACCGTTTGAAAAGGGTGTTGAATAAAATAACAGTCCATCGCTGTAGTTTAGGCGAATTCGGGAAGCCGCGTAAATTCGCCCATATTCCGGTATTCGTTGAGCGCGGCCCTTAAACAATAGGCACGATGTAAAGAATAAAGCGAGATTAAGGAATCGATCGATTTAGTTGGCGGCGCAAACAGACGTGAATTATGTATTTTCAAGTAGGCGAGCCGAGACGTGCCTTCCGCCAAACGAACGAATTTCCCTCGGCCGCCTTCTTGTTTGCTCACGGGCTTCCTTGCTTCTCTCCTTCGTTTATTCCCCCTTCGCTCGTCTCGCTTTCCGCGAGAACCTACATAGCAAAAGGACAACATCGTCCATCCTACGATCTTCCCCACTTATTTCTCGCTCTCCTATCTCTGGCAGAGGGTCGTTCGAACATGATACCAGGCTCGCAAATGCACCCGTGAAGAGTTCCGCGACGATGAAATCCCTTTCGGAGTTCCGAGAACGCGAGATTTTCCACTCAAGGAAATCGTGCGTTCATAAGCCCGAGCACGTTCCCGGAAATTTCACGAGCACCGTAATTATTAGACATCGTCAATTGAAAGATCATATATAATCGGAATCACGAGTCTCGATGAAGAATCTAACGACTTCAATGAGTATTTGATCCGTGTAATTTCGCAAACGGTATAGTCAGATCTATGCGGGAATCGATGTTTCTGTAAAAGTTTTATTGGGTAATGTTCATGGCCGCAGCGGATCGATCGCTCATGCGAGCGAGTGAATAATGGAATAGGCTGTTGTAGGAGAATTTAAATTGCGTTCCGTGTCCGATGCCACTGTTTCGTGTTCGTCGTATATTATAGTCGAGAACTCGTGTGACCTTAACACGGTCGTTACGCGAGTGCTCCCTCGCGAAGAAACGATCAGCTGAAGCAATTAATTTATATTTTCGAACAAAATACGCGACCGATCCGATACCTCGCGTATGCGAGCAGTACGAAAATCGAACAAACGTGCGAAGTTGAATTACGGAAAATCTCGGAGCGACGAGAGTCGACGCGGTTCGTAAGACGTTGAAACGACGACGCGAGGACGGATCGCCGGAGAAAAATATTTGCGCAGGAGAGAACGTTGATCCGTTGCAATTATTTCGAAAGCATTACCGGGTTTCATCGTATCGCGTTGCGGGCGCAGTGCGGCGGTGATTAATGCCGGGATTCAATTATTTAACGCATCATCTCGGTTCGTTTGGGTCTATTTACGATTCAGTTGTTGATTAATGATCTCGGGGGCAGCGGCGCGAACAGCACGCGTGGCTCGTATCATAGAAACACCTATTAATCTTACTAAGGTCTGTCCATTGTAACCGAACAACGGTCCGCACTGCGTTAAGGTATGACCTGATACTTGGGCGCGTTTAGTGGCCGCGCAGGTGCACGTTAACGTTCGCCATCGCCACCGATTCGATTCGTATACATACATATGCATACACCCTCTGCGAACGGCTGTACGTCGCGTTTAGGTGAACGCGACCCCCCCGGTTCGAACTTAAGGCAATGGTACACAGTTTGCGCCGCTGTATACACACAATGCTTGTCCATACGCAGCCCGCCGGAGGCCTGTGTGTACTCTCTGATTGCCTGATTCGCTGTCTATCGGACAATCAGTCCTATTATCGATTTTTATCGAAGCGATTTAGTGGAGCGGTCGGCCGATCGATCGCGTCGTTACGCTAAACGATCTCGTAAAAATTGATGATTTCGTAGAGCAATCGCGAACGCAACGGTCGACACGGTATATTCGATATGGCGTTTCACAGATCGTTTGATACGGCAGCTCATATATTGTTTGGTGGCAGTTTTCTGACGGTCACTGTGTCACCGTACATTAATTATGTAAATGAGCTAATGGGTTTCAATGTTTCCCAGAGGTTTTTGTTTCGATCTGAATATATCGGGTCTCTCCTAAATTGATAGACGTGCCTAATGGATTGGATAATGGTTCGCCTCGTCTAATACCCTGTATCCCGAAATAATCGTAAACGAGATCTACTCTTTCACGGTGATAATCGTTTAACCAATAGTTCATTAATCGTATCGGGTAATAATCGTTCAGATATTTCGAAAATCGTCGGGATAAACCGTTCCACGAAACGGACTCTAATTGAAGATATTTATCAAGGATTACATATGACGAATTTCACCCCCGTTAACCGCGATATGAATTATTTCACAGTTATTACGTATCGTATTTCGCGTTCCATCTGTACCGCTCCTTTATAACGCGAATCTACTTTTTTTTCCTGTCCTATTTTCCCACGGTTCTTAACTGTTTCGCAAACTTTTATCAGGAGTTTGCTTTTAAAATTGCCCTGAACACGTGTGCCGCTGGTACTTATTAAAATGATAATTAGACCGTGTGTTCTCGTGCACTTTTTAATAGAACGGTTAAATATGTGGAGGAAGGTCATGTAAGATTAAACGATTCGAGATGCGGCACTCGATCACGCGTAAACCGTGAAATGTTACTTCGCGTCTTTTCTTGCTGATGTTTATAGAAACCTTAATTTGCATAGACATCAGTATTACTTTTTGACGACCGATCTCGAGAGAGACGAAACGAACAATTGACTCCTCCTACGTCGGAGTCGTTCGGTAGTAGGTAACTGTCGAGTTAATAAATGTTTTAAACACGCCGCCGTCGGCCACTTCCTAGTGGGATTATTTCTGAACAGATTTAAGCCAAGGGTGAGCAGCCTCTAGTACTCTATTTTGCAAAACCGTTTAGTTCGGAATGGGTCTAGTGTAGTCCAGCGCGCGTAGCCTTAGTTAGCTTTTAATTACGTCCGAGGATCTGTTTAATCGCGAGGAGGTAAAAATGTGCCGGCTCTTGTGAGCCGCGCGAGCGAGTGTTGGCATTTGAGAAAAGTTAGTCGAGCGTCGAGCCCCGCCGTGAAAGGGAAAGGTCACGAGATTCACGAGAATAGAAGGGACTCGGGAGAGTGACCTTTTACAATTATATTTAATTTGTCCGCTTCTCAACCTCCTCTTTTTCCGATTCTCCGGTTTCGCTCTCTCTCTCTCTCTCTCTCTCTCTCTCTCTCTCTCTCTCTCTCGCCCGTTACAAATATGTAATTCACCCGCGTTATTTCCGACGCTCCACTCGTTTGCACAGGCCCTCTTTTTTTCGCGAGAATACTTTTTCAAAGAAACGCGCCGAACGCGAACGGCGCCGGTAGAGTTTTTAAAAATCGTTCTACGGTAACAAAGGGGAAACTCGGCGAGGTGTTAACCGATATTTTTCCGCTCTCCCGGTTGATCCTGCGCGAAGGAACGCGCCTCGCTCGAAATTTCTGTTTCCAATTTTCTTTCTCGCGTCGCGGACAACCGACGTTGGAAATCGGCAACCAAGTTCGCCAGCTGCCACTTCCACAGACCGATCGTTCCGCTTTGACGTCGTAAAAAAATGTAAAGCTGGCCCGCGTTCTTCTACCGAAGCTTTTCCACGATTCGTGCTCGACCGCGCCTTTTGCGTTTCTAAGCAGGTTTTTCGAAATCGAGTGTCGGCGCACGGATATCGCGTCTCGTCGACGGGTCGAACACCGCGAATCGCGTTATACGCTAATATTTATGCTGGAGATCGTATTACCCTCGCGCGGCTAATATATTCGGTGGCACAATATAATTATGTCCTGGTTCGAAGTTCAATATAATTATGTCAATATCGGGCGTGGGTATTAGACGTTCCGCCGGTTGACGCGAATTGACAGACGACGCCTGCAATCGACAGACGCTCCATACCGGAAATGCGCTCCCTTAACCCTCGATCTCCGCAAAATCGTTCGTATTCATTCTGCTCGTCGATTTCGATTAATTCATTGAAAATATGAATGCAGTTCCTCGCGCGAAAACCTATTTATAATTATCGAGTTATGGATTTTTATGTAAATATTAATAGAAGAATACGTCCAGAGAGTACATGAAAATCTGTTGGATCGTAAATGCTTAAATGATTAGATAAATTTAGATATTTCCTGAAATTCGGGCAATTATCTCGATTCCTCGTAGCGTTCATTTCTGATAAATGGACATGTGATTCTTGTCGCGTTTCCCATAACATCCCTCGTTAACGAACGTACCCTCGAACGGGGTTTCATTACCACCGGGCCGGCAGTTGTTATCCAAGCGTTTCGCCCGGGATAATGATTCTGAATAACGAAATAAACGAGAGAAAAAGAAAATCGAGGTAATAAACGCGTTTCGCGGAAAAGAGGGCAGCGGCTCGTCGAACACTGTCAGCAATTAAATGGACGACTGCAGACGTATAGGATTTCCAATTAAATTGCAGAAGTCGTACTTGTAATCACTCGTTTGGTTTCCTATGGATAATGGCCGCGTAATTGTTGTTTCATAAATCTGGTCACGAACGGAAACGAGACACTGATTGCTTAAATCATCTTTGATGGCCAAAGAAATTCCTCTGATTCGATCGGTCTGTAATTTCTTTATAAAGTCGACGCTCGTTCAAAAAGTTAAATCGACGTTTGTCTGGCGACGTACGCGGAACGTAAGTTTCCACTCGAGTCGTACAGAAAGAGAAGTTTATTAATCTTAAGACGGAGGAGTAAACGTGAACAGATTTATTCTGTTTTAATTAATGAAGCGAAGTGATAAAGTTTCATTTAAAATCTGACGTTTAAAATATTTTCCCTGGCAGGAATCGATGGAACGGCGAGCTTGATAACCCAGCTACGAATTTCGCGCGTCACGAGTGATCCATGTTCGATTTGCTTACTAATTGCGCTCGATTTCTCGCTCGAAACTCGTCCGTGCAAACTACATGCTTGGTTTGAATAATCGCACGCTCTGAACATCGTTTCCCATTTTTATTCGGATCGAACCCTGCGACGAATAATATTCTAATTGCGTCTATTACAGTTTCCGCGATGAGCGAGTAAAAAATTGTATCCTCTTCAAACATAAAAATAGTTCGAAATGATTGACAGTTCTTTTGTTTCGTGGAAGGAAGTTTTGTGTCAATCTTGTGCTAAATTTTTGACAGACTCGAAACGTCCCGAACACCGATCACGACTTTTAATACCGTCGTAGAAACGAAGTGTAATAATTGTGGAAGAATATGTCTCGTTCTCGTCGTCGCCGATCCGGTGAATCGATGCTCGCGGGTGTAACGCCCTCGTATCTAGGTTACTCCATTCAGCTTCTTTTTCGGGCGTAATATCGATTCCCGAACCGTAAGACGTCGATGCGGCCCGTTACGTGAATACAGATCCGCGGAAATATAAGGTGTCTCGACTCCAGAGCTAGAATGGAATATTACGCCCGTTGTGGGGCTCGCGAGGGCTGCCGAACACCCGATCTAGTCAGATTTCTCGTCAGATATTAGCCTCCTGTCAAAACGAATGCCTTTATAAATCTGAGATGTGTAACTCGATATCGGTTCGGCGTTCAGTTCAATACGAGTAGGTTCGCCGCATCGAAAAGTGTATTAATTATTATTGACGGTAGCGAAAAATGTTGTATACGGAAGTTGTAGGCATCGACGTCATCTACAAGAAAGGTTCTATGCGTTTTTCTCCTCCGGACGGTTTCGCTCTACTGTCGTACTGTCTGCCTCAACGTTGAGCTATACTACTGAAACGAGCAAGTCGTCGTCGGCTCCTTAACATCTTTCCGTTTCGTAAGAATTTTCCAAATCTAATCCGACTCAAAGCGGCATGTATCGGCGACATCTTATCAAAATTTTCTGTCAACTAACAAATTGCAGTTAATTTCGTTCGTCTGGTTTCGCGTCGAGACGTGTCAGAGAAAGAGAAAGAAGTAAATCGTTAAGACTTCTTATCCGGTTTATCCACGGCGTTCGAAGACGGGAAACGTTGCACGGTTTCCCTGTTGGCCGCGGCGAAGCGGCAGGATTCATCGATCAGTGGAAGAGGCTAATGACGAGGCCGGCGTTCGGTCGATGGCCGAGTTCGTTTCTCATTCGCGTCGCGGAAGAAAACGAGTCCCCGGGAACCGAAGTTTGCTAACTCGATCGGCCGAAACTAATAGAAACTCGATGCGTCCCGCGGATAAAGAGACCCGGTCGTTTTCCCGTGCTGCCTAATGAACCGTGCTCTCGAGACCGGGATCTGATATTCCAGCCCGATATTTCGCCATCCATCCTGCGGCGGAGTTTAGGATCCGACTCCGCGCATAATTATCCTACTTTCCGAAAGTATTACCGCTCTGTTTCGTAACGGAGCCTTGCGCCGCGTTTTGTCGTTCGTTCAACGCCGACCTGGTCAAACGAAATACCGAACGAACGCCGCCGTTTATGTAAAAATAAATTTTCATAAACGGGACGCGACGATCGCGCTCCTTCGAACGTCATTAGAATAATCGAATCGCTCGTGGAGCTCGCGATAAGTTCATTCGTCCGAGTTCGAACGGTACAATAGAAATAACGAACGACACGTTCGGCGATTATTAAATTACGCGTCGACCCGATACGGAATATAATATTCCGAGGTGGCCGTAGAAATTCATTATCGACCTTCGGACGCCTCTGTGTTTTCGTCCGACAATCAATTAACGAATTGTAAAATTCGAAACGATATTTGCGGTCCGGTCAGCGACGACGCGAGCACCGCCGGCAATTAACCAGAAAATACTCAGATTCTTATTTCACGGAAACTCGAACGTTGACGATGAAAAAAATGTCTCCCTCGTTTCTTTGTGCCTCGTCGGCTCGTTAATTAACGGGTTCCTCGACAGTTTCATCGAATATAGAATTACATATTCAGGAGAACAGTAACCCATTTACGTTATTAGTGTATATACGCGCGAATCACGTATGTATATATCACAAATTACTATTGGAAACCTGATGCTGATTAGTGCACGAATTATTGCATCAAGTATTGCGTACATCATTACGCAGGATCGAACGTCGTAAAAAGCAATTATCGAATGAAACACTGTATTAAATTTTATTAGGATATTTATGGCCGGCTCGTCATGCGAGTGGGTTAACCTTATGGCACGTAAGCGAATACATTTTATATACGTTACATTCGGGGAGGGATTTATGCTCCGGTCTTAAAATTCGAGAAACGCTCCTGGGACCGATAGGGGAGGATCGACGATCCTCTCGTTCGCCGGGATTAATTGAAAAAGAAGATGACAGAAAAGGATGAATGTCTACCCTTCGCGGTCGGACGGCATGGATCAATCGATTAAGGCAATTAGTTACTGTTGTCTCCTTTCATTACTTCCATCAAATTCGATTTACCACGGTCTTTACCTAATGGCCTTTCATTCGAGGATACCGATTCAGGAAAGTTCGTACATTTTTGTAGACAGGACGGTAATTAGTTTTTATCAGAGGATAACAGAGACCAATAGGTAATTAGCTGACAACAAAGAGTCTGATCTGTACGTCATCGGTGGCTGAATGGATATCGTATCCGCGATGAAAATTCTGAATGGCGATCGATGGAACGATCATTCGAATACATCGTATCGGGGATGCAGCGTTTCCTTTTTTATTCCTCGTTCGCGTCGCAGTGAAAAATGACGAGGCAATTACTTTTGAAAACAGTAACGGTGCGAATCGTCCTCGGAGAGTTCGTCGAACGGGTGAATTGAACGCGAGCCATCGACGACAATTACAAATGAATCGGGAAGAAAGGTTTCGCGGAAGAATGCGGCTTTCGTTGTTCATGAATATGTAGGGAGCGAGGCGCACCGGTCAGAGCGCGAATATTTTTGTATCTCCGGGAACGATCGTTGCTCCTCTGTTCCAGTCAGCCGGTGTTACTCGAAATTCCTGGACGCGGGGCAGGTTAAAAGTAACGATTCAAATGATAACGAAGCGCCACCGGGCTCTTGGCGCGATAATATTCCGTCCGCGAACGGAATTTTAATGGCCGGCCGGGTTTCTTTATTTACGTTGCGACCTAGTTCGATTTATGACGCCGCCGCTAACAGTGCCGCTGGATCGCTCATCCTGGCTATTAGCGGCAGGTAATCAGACGCTCTGTAGTTTACGCCGCAGGTAAACGTCGCACGCCGAGAATCGCGCGGGATCTTCTCTTTTATTTTTCTTCATTTTTACGGGAATGCGTTTCACCTCTCTCTCAGAGAAATTAAAGTCGATACCGTTTTTTCTTAAAATCTAACGGATGCACTTTCGTTTATTTGGCAATAATTAATGAGCAGAATGGCTGGCGCGGAGAGCGGGCGAACTGTTGGGAAACTCGAATGAAAAACTCGTCTGTTTTGCGCGGCGGCCGCATTATTAATGAGAAAGGAACTTGGTTAAAAGCGTTTGGATTTGACTAATTGGCCAATTTACTGGTTATTATGAAAGTGGTGCAAAAGTTATTCGTCCAGGTTTTCGTTGCTTCAAAAGTATTTACAATCGTAACGAAACGCACGGTACGTTTGACGTATCGCCAAGTTCCGCGGTGAGAATAAAAATTCTTTTTGTTTTTTCTACCGAAACGATGCGAAGTACGGAAAGGATTTGAAGAGCAACGATGTTAGCGAGGGGTCTTCGGTAGGGATTCACCCTCGGTTATAATTAGAGCGGGTATTTAATGAAACTCGAGCCAAGTCGATCGCGCAGCAGCCGACGTATGAAAACGATTTTAATTAGCCCCCTCGTTTCCCCTCGCGAGTCGAAACGCAGTTCGCTTAATTTTGTCGTCCACTTAACATCAAAATTGAGCAACGACCCTGACTTCCTGCGTCAGTTGGCTCGCTCGTTAAGAGGATCCGTGCTGCGGACTTCTTTGCCTCCCGGCCGCGCCGCTCCACGAACCTACGTCGTCCTCCGATCAAATTCTGAGTATTTCGACCGAATCGATCTCGGAAACGACGTCGTCCGTCAAACGACGGCCGCTCGACGAAGTCGCGGGGTAATTCGAGCCAACGACGGTTCGGTAATTCTAATTCCGATGGTAAGCGCCTAATCCAGAAGTTCCGGGTGAATTTCTGAATAATGCATACCGCCCGGCCCTTAAGCAGCGAATTGTACTATTTACAAGCATAATGCCGCGGAGAGCTCGTCCGCACTCTCCGTACGATTTTCTAGTATTCGCATCCCGGCCGCGTTCCCTTTTCTTCCATTATTCTATTCAACCCCGTTGCATATTACAGATCATTTACGTGTAAGGTACGGTTACGCGGGAGCAAAAGGCTAGCAACGCCGAGCCACTTTAGCCTAGCTTTCAGCCCGGTGAAAACCCGCTATCATTCTCGTTTTCATTATAACGTTTCCCGTATCCGTTCCATTCGCCTGGCTCGCATCCAACCGAACACCGTTCGCAGATCTAACGAGCCGCTTTTCAAGAATAATGGCTAAAAAATTTCGCCGATCGTCCGTTCGCTTTGATCCCCTCGATCGGACCCGTTTTTTTTTTTTTCGCGGTCGGAACGCACGGTGGATTCTCGCTCGTGCGTACACATAATCTTCGAGCAGAAGAACGCGGGCGTCGACGCGCGTTGTTAGAATTATTAAAGCAGAATCAGCTCGTTAATCGTCCACGGTTAAATCCTTTCGGCGCGTTTAATCAATGCTACCTTTCGCCGTGGATTAATTATGAACAAATATGGAGGGAGTGTTTAGAGGAGCGCGTCGCGTCAGTCGGGACCGACGTTTCAGCTTGGTTAACGACATAACGGCCGGGGAACTTTCTAATGGGATACAGAAAGCTACGGGGCGGGCACCTACAGCTCGGGGCTAGCCGAGCGAGTCTCGACGAGAGGCGACGCAAGTATCCCCGACGCTCGCGTTTAAAGACAGACGGAGACGGACGGGGTGCTCGAACAAAGAGTGAGAAGAAAAAGAGGGTGACGTCCGAGGATTGGTCTCGGTCGACGGCCGAAACGGAGACGCGGGACAGACGTTCCACTCGTCGGGGTAAGAATCGGGACGGGGAAACGTTCGGCGGAGCGAACGAAATTGAAAAACGCACGAATGCTCGCAGGGACGATGATAAGTGTTCCCGTTTTCGATTCCCTCTGTTTGCATATTTTCACCGCGCCGAATAATTTCAATTTGGAAATTATTCACGTGAAATTCTTTCGGTCCTTACGAGGTGCATGTATCGCGTGCCTTCGGTAAAAGAATTTCAATAGAATTTAGGGGTAGATATTCCTTATACCTCCCCGAGAAGAGAATCATTCTTTTAAACTTCGATTGACAGAGCGAGTTGGAAATCGAATCGTTCTACGTCATTATTAATAAAATAAATGTCTACTTATTTTTTCGTTCACGTCTTCGGGAACGTAGTTGTTTGGTTATACGCGTCACGAAGTTTTAGTTACCTCGAGGGTAGAATAGGACGTCTGAAGTAAAACAACGGGACGGGGATGGGGCTCACGTTTCGACAAAGTGTCTAATTGGGCTACAATGAATCATGAAGTTTGCTCGGTCGCGGTTTCGAACGGGTATCGATTCGAGTCTTCTCTCTACCGATCACAAGAATTCGTCCGTCTAGCTCCACGGATTTAATGAGTTTCGGTCATCGAGACGTTTTTACGATTAACCGGTAATTAGTATGCAGATACCACAGTCAGTTTGGCTACGCGCTGTTTGGCTTCTAGAACTGCGAGTATATCCGAGCGTTGCAATAATACAGCGAGGTGTATTTGAACGCTCGCCTGTTTATTCGCCATGAGATATCTGTTCTATCTTTTTGACGAAAATAACGTGACGCCGACTATTCGCTCGACTCTCTTCGTCCGTGCCACTTTATATTGAGAATAAATTCGACTTTTGTGCCCGTCACTGTGACCCTTTCACGTCCACAATATTAAATTACGTTTAGAAAGGAGTTTTTTCTATGCACCGTAACGTAGACCTATAGTGTGAGTAACGTCGCGTATACTCGCGAGAGAATCGTACAAAGCACATTTACGACCGAAACAATTGCAATAATCCCACGTCGCGGCCGCGTAACACGTGTCTCGAACTTCGCGTCGCGTACTTTCTTCAACGGGGTGTAGTACGCGCGCACGTCGTTACCCGCGCCGTGCACAGAAGTTGAAAAGAACACCGAGCCGTACGTGTACATACGTACGCGGCTACACGAGCCTCGCAACTATTTGTTAACCGGGAACGGTTTCTATAAAACTTTGGAGCATCGAGCCGAATTGTACACGTTTCGTTCGTGTTTGTTTTTCTATTTCACCGTTTTTTCCTTTTCACTGGGAAATACCCGATTTCCGTAGTCGTGGCAAAACTCGTCTGATATTTACGTCCGAACGAATTAAATATGAAATTTATCCGACGGATCCGAGGCAAATATTCCAAATTAATGATCGGTTTAATTGAGAAATTCTAATCGTAAATAATTTCAATAAAATAGCAGCGGGTAGGGAAATATCTGTTTGGTGCGTTCAAACGTTTGAACTTAAACTCCGGATTTATTCTAATAATAAAACTGGTGGTCGCTCGTAACGAGTCACTCTATACATTTTCGTTTTTGCGGGAGCAGGGTTCGATCGCGTTTTGTAGGTAACAGTACAGCGTTTCCGCGACACGTTGCACGCCGAAAATAATACCCGGCCGGTCCCTCTTTTCTCGCTCGACATCGGTGAACCAATTTTTTTTCGGCGCGGCCCACAAAACGCGACACGCGCACGCTCGGATATTGGACCGAGCACTGTACAACCATAAAAGAATCGAACCGTGCCGGGAACCCGTGATGCGACCAGCTGCGCGATATCTGCCCCGGTGCTCGACTGACGACGAGCCTNTACATAATCTTTGACGTTTAATCTGTGTGAACAGTAATCCGGAAGGACGTTCAATTTTATCACGCCTTTTTCATCGTGAAACCGATCACAATTAAATTCGTCCTTTGTCGTTCACCGCGCTTTTCTCTACGGCATTTGCAAACACTAAACGCGCCCGCTTCGTATAAATGCTATTGCGTTAGATTAATGACTCGTGGAAGCGATGCNACCGCCGCCGCCGTACGTACGTACGCGGCTCGCAGACCGGCTTAGAATGGGTCAATGCACGATTACGGGTCGACGGCATTTTATCGACCTTATTCGGCCCGTTTCCGAAGTACCACTTGCAANATTTTTGTAGACAGGACGGTAATTAGTTTTTATCAGAGGATAACAGAGACTAGGGATAGGTAATTAGCTGACAACAAAGAGTCTNCCTTCGATTCGATGTTTCTCGTAATTTCGACGCTAATTTTTTCCGGGGATTTCCCGTTAACGGTGTCATATGGGATATACTGCGAGACAATCGAATCGCGAATTCGCTTTGTTCTCGGTACGGGGATCGAGACGGTGATTATTGCAATTCGCACGGGGTCCCAGTAGAATAGATCGAATTACACGCTTAATTTCGGAGTCAGCTATCGGAGAATCAGTCGTCGCGTACGTACGGAAAAGTTGGCTCGAACGTGGTCGCTCNATCAGAGTTTTTCGCGTTCCGTCGAACGGCGGCGTCGTTCGCGCGAGTCATGTTTCGTTCGCGTAGACATTATAATCCCGTCCCGCGGTTAGAATCAATTATTTACGACGATTCGAGTCAAAAGAATGAATGACGCGACCAGAAATCCTAAATTTATATCGAAACGCCGGCCTACCTTCGATTCGATGTTTCTCGTAATTTCGACGCTAATTTTTTCCGGGGATTTCCCGTTAACGGTGTCATATGGGATATACTGCGAGACAATCGAATCGCGAATTCGCTTTGTTCTCGGTACGGGGATCGAGACGGTGATTATTGCAATTCGCACGGGGTCCCAGTAGAATAGATCGAATTACACGCTTAATTTCGGAGTCAGCTATCGGAGAATCAGTCGTCGCGTACGTACGGAAAAGTTGGCTCGAACGTGGTCGCTCGCCGTAATTACACGCGGGTCGATATTGTATAAGTGTTCTCTCTCTCTCTCTTTCCCCGCTTCGTCGTATTTCCGCGGACTGTTTTAATATTAGATTATTAGAAAACAGAACAGTCTTTTTTAATCGTCTCTCCGCCGATTCGTAGGGAAGCCGTTAATTATTAGAGAAACGAGGTACGCGTTCGCGTTGATTAACTTCTGCGCTTCCTCGAGATTGATTAAGGAGCAAATTAGCAATGCTTGATTAACTCGGAGTGTGTTTTAATTTTACTGATTAGAATAGCTTCGAATCTTATGTCCCGATTCCTCCGATTTTAAATAGATTCGACAGCAGGTGACATATTTACTCGCTAAAATAGCTTTTTCGTCAATTTCTCGGCCGATTAATATTTAAAATCTAATTTCAAACGTAGGTATTAATATCTGCTGCGATCAATAATTGCAATTCGACCTGCGTCTATAATTTTCACTCGGAGATATGAACGTCCATAAAATATTGAAGATCCGTGAAACAAAGCGTCGAGCCGAGCATCTAGACCTTAATTCGAACGTCAAGCTCGTTTTCGACGTTCCGAGCCGAAAGTCGCAAAAGTATTGTTCTCATCTTTCCCGTTTGTCCTCCAGCTTTCGCGTTACTTCTTTATTCTGGTTCTATCCGATTGTCGATGGCACAGGAATCGAGTACGCGAAACCCACCGTATATGACAGAACGTCGTTGTTATGTTCCAATAATTCTCTCGTTCATTTCGGGATGCAGATTTTTATTGTCAGGAAAATACGTGACGAACGAGGTAAATAAATGAAACGCCTCCTCGGAATTATAGTGAGAAATATAATTTTTCTTGGACTCTGTACGTCGGAACGAACCGTGCGCTTAAATCTATTGATTTTTAAAACAGTTCCTTGCGTAGGATATTTTGAACACGCGAGGCCATGGGAAACTTCGTTCCCGCGCCGTTCTAACACGGGAAAGATTGATTTTATGTTTCCCCGCTGCCATCTTTGCACTCCTGCCCGCCTTGTTATAACTTCATTCTTTCCGGGGCCCGTATTGGATCTCTTCTGACGTCTCAATTTGTTTCCCGTTCTTCAAAGTCGAGGCACGTACGACACGTATTTCACTGGAGCGAAACAGTAGGACCCCGCGGGCTCCTAATAAATATATTATTGAACAGCTTGCGAATAACTAACGCGAAACTCTCGTTTATCGTCCGGCTCCCCGTCCCTCGCACAGGAATAAAATTAAAAATGTATTCGCCCTCTCTACGATCTAATTTAATAAGCGGCAAAGAATTTTATCGACCTACGCGGGATCGGCCGAGCAGAAAATTAGATCTCGTCGATCGAAGAAAAAGTTTTGTCAATGCAATAGCCAACGTCGACGGAACGAAGGATTAATACCCATTGTGATAAGACGTATTCTATAGTTAATAAACTTGCTTTCGCATTTGACGACCGGTCCTTCGAATTAAATCGTTTCTTATTCCTAACTCAATTTGTAATTCACAACCGGTTCCACAACGGATTTTAACAGAAATTAAAGAAAAAACGAAGGGACGCAAGAGCTGTTTTCTGACGAGCGTCTCCAATATTAACGGATCAAACAAGCTGTTCGCGCGTCACCGTTGAAACATGCACGGACCACCAGGGGGTTTCCTTACGATCCATAAATCTCGTTGAACGACACTCGTTTGTCTCGCGCCGATACATCCTCCCGGTTCCCAGCGGTCATCGTTGACCCGGATATGCTTGTTTTCCCATGGAAGATCCGGGAGCTCGTTGCCCGGCTCGTGGTCCGCGCTCGCTAAACCGACGGGAAACACGTAGCTCGGATCAACGCGCTTGGATCAAATTATTTCCGGATAATCCGTTCGGAAAAAGCTCGTGTCCCCGGTCCGCGTCATAATCGTGTGTCGTCCGCAATAGCAGAGAGTTATCGTTTAAAATAACGAGACGTCGTCGCGACGTAGCGAGTTCGCATAAGGAAATCTTGTCCCGAAACGGGAGGTTTTAAAGGACGATCGTGGAATTCTGGTGCACGCCGGCGGGAGACGTCAGAGAGGATTTAATCCGGTGGGAGAGGTTTTTCGAGGCGGTATCGCGTCGGTCGGGCGAGGTTCAACAAGTGCTACGAGAGAACACGCGCCGGTGACGCACAAAATGGCCTCTGCTCTTTTGACGTTCGACCAGAGGTCTAGAGTGTGCGGAGTGGACCGTGTGCTTGAAAAGTCTAGCCGAAGCTCGGAGCGGCAGCGGCGGCGTCTGACCTGAGAAAGATCGCGCATGCCTCGCCTTTCCGCGGTTAATTAACCGTTTATTTTAATTACGGCCTTCCTCCCGCGAACAGGGGGAATCTGATTAAATACATCGAGCCGTCACAGGATTCTCGGTAACCACCGGCGGTCGAAAACTTTGAAATATGTGTATACGGTCGCAGGCCGAATAGGAACTAACTACGTATATTTTATTGGATGGCGATGGCGTCGAATCGCAGAGGGATTGCGGCCGATTAAAGTCGAAACGTTCGGCTCGTGGACAGTGAGTTAATGAAATGTTTGGTTCGCGCGTGGACGAGTCGGATTTAATTTAAATTTACCCACTGGAAAACGGGTCGCGACGGAATTCCGGGAAATATTTAATTCGTTGTAAATAACAAATGAGACGAACAGATAAAGTAATGAGGTCCCGCATCGTACTAATATAAAATCGCATTTTGATTTGAAAAATTATGCGACGCAGGTCCGCGTCGTTAATCAGACCGAGTGCGTAGCGAAACGATCTCGGGAAAAATCAGACGCGGCGCAAATATTTGTATTCGATTATCGATCGAGAGAGTAGCCCTACCGTCGTAATATGTTCCGAATATCGTAATTTGACGTCCACTGAAATCGGGTAAATACGGGTCGCGAACGGGAAGAGCGATTTTGTTTGACGTGCGCCTGTATTATCGCGACGAATTAACGAGGAATCGTCGAACGAGCGTGTCCGAGATTTAAAAAGGATTCGTCGGTTGCCGACGATCTCGATAGGAAGCGAGTCTGGTCTCTTAAAAGGATATTGATCCGCCGTGAGAAATGGCGATGCTTAAAAAGAAGAGCAAACACGTTTTCCCTCCCGGTGGTGTTTAACTATTTGGCAAGAGGATAAGCTAATTTGGACGAGACCGGATTATTAGTAACCTAAACAACGAGGCTGAAAGGGTTCCGCCCTCGTCCGGTCCTCAATTAAATAAATCCTCGTTCCCTCGGGAATCCTTTTGATCTCATAAATGATCCCGATACACTTTGTATAAGAAGTATTGTAATTAATTCACAAAGAACGTCTTGGGAACTGAATTGCTAGAGAGAATCGAGCATCAGATTGATTAAGAATGAAAGACTATTCATTTTCTGTAAGTAGCCAATATTATCAAGCTTCAGAGAAAGAGAGGGCGGAGGAAGTGCTTCCGCCGTCGGAGAGAAGGATTCCGGAAGTGGTAGAGACGGAATGGAACGGTCACTTTCTTGACCGTCGATCGAGGAAACGGAAGAACCGAGGAGTATGTTTAAAGAAAATAAGAGAGAACGAAAGAGCAGTTTTCTTTTCGCGAGGCAAATCCGAACGAAGGGTAAAGCCAATTAAATTTTGAATAGAATCCTGTTACCGTCCAAGGTAACGACTGCCCCAGGAAATTTTTCCTTCCACGGTAATTCTTAAACCTCCCGCAACAGTTTCTCTCTCTCTCTCTCCTACTTCCCTGAGAAAGATCTCCGAGACGCTGTGCGAATTTAAATATGTACGCGTATGAAATACGGAAATCGAATTGTAGAGTTTGACGAGAAAACTTTGAATCCCATCTGAATCGTTATAAAATTATTGGACCCCGGAATCCGAACAGATTTCGAAAATAGGAAAATGCTCGTTCGCGCGTAGGGGAATGATTCATCATCGCAACAAGTCACATTAGCGCGCGTTAATTGGGAAAAGGGGTTCCTCGTACCGACGCAGCGCGGTACGCAAACGCCACGAGGCTCGCTGAATATTGCAAAACGCAATGGTTCGGCTTGTTGTAACGGTTTCGGGAATCAGGTCGACCGCGGTTTTCGGTGGGAAAATCAGCCCTCGCGTCGTCGCTCGCCGCCCAACCGTCACGCCCTACTTCACCCCGTGAAAATACTCCCATCGCATTTCCCGATGGACGCCGATTCTCTTCCTTCGTTTTCTTACCTGCTCCCGACCGTCCGCCCTTCTCGGGCTTCGAATAATCTCGCTGAAAGCTCATTCCGATCTTCCGAACGTCGCGATCTGCGCGGCTTTATTTTTCTCAGACTCAGAGATTTTATGTGATTCGCTTAACGCGGGACGCGACGATTCCTCGTTATTTAATATACGTGGAACGAAGCGCGATCGTCGTTCGCCTCGATTTCGCGTGCACATTTGTTTACATACATATTTTAGAACGATCTCTAATAGAAAGTATAATAGCTCACGGACATTTGAAATGCATGAGTTTCGAGGAGCGCGGGCGGATTTTCGGACGGGTTTGTAAATGCGATTAGGACGAATCGTTTGCCCGTATCGTCGAACCGGTTATAGATTGAACTGTTTAATTTTGTCAGCCGCCTCCATCCCCTTCCCGATTTCCGCGCAGATAATTGTTTTGACGTTCGCGTGATGCATCGCGAGCACAATAAATTGACACGTCGATCCAGATATATGCGCGCCGCATTGTATGCAGCTCGTTACGCCCGCTAACTTAGTACTGGAAATATCGCCGAGTTTGCTAATCAATGGATCGCAAAATTGGCCCGGGTACCGTGTTACGCGTACTATATGCGTTTGCCAAGGATATCTCATAAAATGTTATATCAATCCAGCCGTGCGGTGTGTGAAATTCAATGCACATACGTGATTCATGCACGCGCCACATGAAATTCAATGTACGCGTATGATTCATGTACGCGATATGTGAAATTCGATGTACATATATGATTCATGTACATAATCTTTGACGTTTAATCTGTGTGAACAGTAATCCGGAAGGACGTGCAATTTTATCACGCCTCTTTCGTCGTGAAACTGATCACAATTAAATTCGTCCTTTGTCGTTCACCGCGCTTTTCTCTACGGCATTCGCAAACACTAAACGCGCCCGCTTCGTATAAATGCTATTGCGTTAGATTAATGACTCGTGGAAGCGATGTAATTTCTTGTGCATTCCTATATTCGTCTCTATTTTCGCGGAGTTTTAAAAGACTTGACGAGGCGTTCGCACACGGTGGGCAGACGTCCAGCGTGATTAATTGCGCCGGGTAGACAGGGGTGAAAGTAACCATCGGAGGCTCGTAAAGCGGCCATCGATCCGTGTTGAACAGACGCGTACTGTCGCGGCTGCTACCATTAACCGTTACTTTTTATTACTTCCAAGACTCCTCTTTTCACTCTCGACCTCGGGCTCAACGTGGAATTCGACCATCGCCGTTAACAACCCCGCCACGTTCATGCTCGTAACGTAATTACTCGTTCACTAGGTCGTAAACCGGGGACCGGTCGAGGGAAATGGAGTGGAACGGCTCGCATACATTCTCTAAGAGAATGGAACGCGAGATTTTTTAACAGGTTTAATCACGAGTTTCCGAGGAATTCGTCTTGTCCTTAAAAAATTTCATTTACGAGGATTTCGCGTGAGAAGTTCCAGGACGAGAGGAAAGCGCGAGCTTCGACGATTTTTGCGGGGATTCCTGTTTGTCAAATAATAAATAGCTTACTCTCGGGGTAACTTCGGATGGCTGAAGTTTGAACGTCTCTAAGATTGACTATTTAACTAGAAGCTAGATTGCTTCGCAGTCGAACTGCGGATACGCTCGAACCGCTCGATTGCTTTTGATTCCAGCCGAGCGGAAGTTAGTGACTAATTGCCGCGTGGCAGTGAACTTTCGGCCCTTGCTTTCAATTTCACCGGACTCGCGCCAATCGGATCGTCCGTGAATTATCGCGTTGTCGTCGGCCCGTCTTTGTCGGATCGAGAAATTAAAATTCGCGACGGACGAGGTTTCCGGTTGAAACGCGGGGAGATTCCGATCGTTTACGAACGCGGACCCGTCGGAGTCAGAGGATCACGAGGCTCCTCGAGTCCGATTGAACGAGAGTAACCGGGTGTGAAGTAGTGTCTGCCGGTCGTTCTCCTTTTCATCGTGCGCGCGGTGAAACGGAAGTCGCTCGAAACTTGTTGCGCCGACAATCTGAAATTCCCTGCCCGGGGCCGAGCCTGATGAAAAGTAGATGCGGAGCCGGGGTATGAGAGTGACCGCACAAAAAAGGGGCCACGCTCCGAGAAGTTGCGAGACAACAGATTTTTCTCAGATTTCAAAGAGAATGTAAGAGCAGATGGAAAATGAAGATATGAAGCCTGCAAGACTAGAAGGAACTCTTTGAATATTAAGGAAAGATACGCGTTCCTCGTCTACGGTTCGTTCTTTGTCCTCTTTTGTTTTTAATACGTTTCGAGCGTGGGTCACGAACGGATACGTAGGTTAATTAATAAATATTTATGCAGTAAAGAAGAAACGAGGGAACGGCGGCGCTCGTTTCTGTGAAGTGATAGGCACTCGGGCGACGAGCTCGCGCTCCATTACCGGTGAATTCAGAGCCTGATGCGCGTCTGAACGACTTTTTCATCGACCGATTGTACGCTTTTTGTGCGGCGCCACGTCGCGTCGGCCCGCCGAATGAAAGGATCGTTCAATATCGTTCTCGATGAGAGTAATTAGGAGGCTAATTTGTAGCCGATCCCGCGTAAGCCCTGCCCGAGTTCGCAAATTCACCAACGTGAAAGAGTTAATTAGGGTTTTATTGCTGCCCGCGCGCGCGCGTCCAATGACCATGTGACTTATTAATAGACCGCGGATTTTTATTCGAAATAAAACATTCACGACGTAAGTCTAAAAAAAACGAGTTCGACATTCCTCTCGCGTTTAGAACGTTGAAGTGTCCACTCGGCTTTCAACGGTCTGAATAGTTTCGCGGATTATAACATTTATAATTTCTGCACGTGGAATTCCTTCATAAATGCATATCTACTCTCATTAACCAGGGTTTGTCTTCTCTTCGTCGTTAATTTTATGTCCAGTTATGACCGTCTTTAAAGAGATACGAGACGGACCGCGTAAAGAATCGTCCGATCTGTTTCACTTAGCTCTTGGCAGTGTTTTTTTTTTTTATTAAAAACGGGGATGAAATATCGAGGATCGGTTCGCAAATTTGCCGCGCGATCAAGCATCCTCAGCGGCGGTGCGCGAGACGCGCGGTCATTATTCATCGAGTGCACCCCCCCGCGTTTTCAACGACACGTTCCTACGCACGAGTGCTTTATCCGTTTCACTTCCGAACAGCTGGCACTCGTATTTGTTCGCCGCGTCGTCTGTTCGCGATGGGAATCGCGCGGCTGATTCATCCGTTTCTTACGTCGAATCTCCCCGGGACCGGGGCGCACGCACGTGCGTGCGTCGCACATGCGCCTCTTCTCGATCGATCGCGAACAGTATACTTTCTTATTCGATGACTTACGATCGGTTTGGTTTTCACATAAAAGTATCTGGACTTTTTACGAGTAGGAACATCTTCCATTTTTTATGAAAGATGCATTGCTTCGCTTTTTATTATAGACATTGATCGCAGAAAACAGGTAATAAATNTTCACATAAAAGTATCTGGACTTTTTACGAGTAGGAACATCTTCCATTTTTTATGAAAGGTGCATTGCTTCGCTTTTTATTATAGACATTGATCGCAGAAAACAGGTAATAAATGCACTGGTCTTAATTATAAACACTTGAACGGTCAATCGAGGGAATTAAAAATTGAATCGATTGATCTTAATTACCGTAGTTATCATATCGAGCTTTAATGGCTCTTAGATATTCTTCAATTACTTGGCTTCGATAGTGAATCGTCCTCGAGTAGCCCGTCAATAAAATGCGTATAAATATGGAGAATCATTTTTACCTGAGAATTTGTGAACGATCGACTTGCGCGCCGGAGTCATTCTCCACTGTTTGCACGAATCCTGGCACGAGTTCGAGGTTCGGTTGATCCTGCGAGCCGTTAATCGGCACACGCCTTTGGGTTCGGGATTAACGATCTGAGGTTCTAAAACAAACATTCACGGCCGGTGGCGGCTGTGTCAGCAGCCGTATGTGACGATTGAGACCCGGGCTGACTGGAAGCTCCTCCGGATTTCCGTTCGCCGGACCCGGCTGCCTTCCCCGTCCCAGACATGATAATTCAATTCGCTCGCCCTCTTCGTGCCGTTCGACGCTGCCTCGCCTCTCGGAGGTTTTTCATCAAATTGAATCTCCGAGGGAATCTGCAAGATTTGTAATATCAAAGAGGCCGTAGATCAGATGATCATTTTACGAAGGGACGTCGTCGGACGGGACGGTTCCCGATCCGAGTTTCTCATACAATTATTTTCTGTATAAAAATGGCGAGAATATCTTTCTGGGAAAGATTAAATCGAAGGACTCTCGAAATTCTCTGTTAGTTTCCGATCGACGTTCAGAACGAATTTATTTCGGCGACGGGAGGGATTGATTAGTAAAAATGGCAAACGGAATCGTTTGACGCGTTGATCACCGGGCGAAGCCGAAATTTCCTGCGAGGCTCCTGCGTTTAACCACCGATCGATATTCCCCGTTTCCGATAGTAGCTGCCGCGCGTCGCCTGGCCGCTGCTCCTGCCCCCCTGCACCGCGCCCGGCTTTCGGTTTCCTCGTTTTCACGGGGTTAAAAAAAGGGCGACGAGGGATCACCGCGATTAACCGTCGACGACGATGTCGGTACCGGAACACGGGCCCGGTACCGGGCTCGCTCCGAAATCGGCCGATATACTAAATACCGGCGGGTTCGAGAGCCAGACGACGTGTCCGAGAGAGAGTAGCGCGTTGCTATAGAAACGTACCAGCGGCGGGCCGTTGTGGCGCGGGCGACCGGTGGGTGGCAGCGGTTCTCAAAACGCGTCGCGACGCGACGCGTCGGCCTCCGGGCGAGGGTCGACCGCTCGATCGAACGCCCAAAATCTGACGCGAAAGAAGACGAAAGAGCTCTCTCGATGCCTGTGGCGTAGGTGCGAACCGGACGATGCGTCGACGACGAGCGAACCGGCAAGAATCGTTTGCGCCCGGCACGACGAGATTATTCTCGTTTATCGACGTTCCACGATCCACGAGCGTGTGCGGCCGTAGATTCGTTTACGGGTCGATGATACTTCTAGGGAATAAATCATGGAGGTTCGCGGATGAGATGTACTGGTAGCGTTAGAGGCCGTTGAACCTTGAAATACAGTGGCCACAAAAAGTATTTCCGCGCGTGAACGCACGTTTACGCATTAATTAGCCGGAGCGTATTAAAATTTGCTCGATACGTGCTCGCGTAAAGAGTCGCGTTAGTTAATTACATCTTATTTCGGAGGGAAAAGCAGGTCTCGCGTAAATAGATCGGTGTTTGTGCGTAATTTTCGACTCGGAAATAGAAATCGTTCGCGTTAATGGAACCAGTGTCACGCGGTCTTCCACGTCTAATTACGTATAAAGTGGTCTCGAACGGAACACGTCCCGATGTTATTCTGTCCACTTTATTGACTCGAATAACGTTTTAAATCGGAACCGAATCGAAGCTTCGATTTAGTCGTCCCGTGAAAATCCCCGGCGAGATTCGAAAATACCGTCACGTAGTCGGGGGCGGCTATAAGAAGTAGGACAAAGTAGTCAAACATCCGGCGGAACGGCGCGGCGCGGCGCGGCGTAGAATTTCCCTCGAATTGAATGTCCCTTCGTCATCGGGGCATTTCCTCGCCGGATCGATGCAGTCCCGAGATGAGGCGATAAGAACGGCCGAGGGGAAGGCAGTTCCGTTCGGAATCCCGGGAAAATCTGTCACGGTTAACAGACGCGCGCCGCCGTCTCCGAGATGATCCGTCTCTTTCATCCCTGAAAACTCGACTTATTTGTCCGCCGGATAAGAGTTAGCGTTCACTCGGTCGAACAATCGGATCGGAGCTGGTAAAGGAGTTTCTTCGCCGATTTCCCTGGGAACCCGTTCCCGGCCAATCTAAATGGTACCGGCGACGGGACGCGCCGGCCGGGGTCACGGGCTCATCGTCGGCCTGGCTTTCGACCCTTCGCCTTCGCCGACTTCCGCGCGTGTACCGCGATAAACCCGGAGACGGAGGAGGTCGGAACCCCGTATTTACGGTCTCGTTCCTTAAACCGGATCCGCCTTATCTTTTAATAAATACGCCGATCCGTTTAGAAAGAACAACGGTTGACGGCGTGGCCAACGGTAATTAATAGTTTAATCGATTTTTACCGGCGAGCTCGAAACACGCTCGACTTCGTTTTATTCATTAAAGATCGACCGAACCCCGTTTCGGTAGAATACCGAATAACTTTGTTCAAAAATTGACCGTACTTTTCAACTTTGTTTTTACGAGACACAGAAAGGGATTGTTTCCCGCTCGCATTTGTTTCCCCGTTGCTTTTGTTCCTCCCGCGTTGCCTCACTATTTTTTCTATTTTATTCGGTCACGAACTTTTGTCGATCCCCTTTCTTTCACGTCGTCACGAATCGACGGAGGTTTCTTTGCGAGATCAATGCGCGAGTCCTATGAAATTGGTCTCCCTCGATGCACCGGTTTTTTTCATACTCGCGCCGCCGCGCCGGATGTAATAGCGATGCAAAAATCATGGGAGGGTATAAATTTCGAGTTACGAAAAATAAACGCGGAAATTCGTTCTCCGCTGTGTTTCAATGATGAATTCGTCGAGCCATTTAGAAGATTGAAAGTCTTTCACTTCCCCTGTCATCCGAAAAATAGATGTACCCCGACTTTTAATACCGAATCGAAGTTAATTTTTATTACAAAAGCACCTCTTTCGCTTTTATTCGCTTGGGAACAGCGGCCAAATATACGGTTTAACGAACAAACACTTGTGAAATTGTAAATACGAAAAATTTCATATCGATTCGTTCGACGGCGGCGTAATAAAAAATCGTACAAATAAAAAACCAGACGGGTTCGAAAACGTTCGTTCCGTGGGAATTTTGTTTTCGACGTATTAAGATCGAAACGGTGCTCGAACTTGGACGACGGCGCGGCAGTTCGACGTCGGTAGAGCGAAGTCTAATAAGGACGGATACGTGTTCTTGTTGGTGATCCTATCAATCAGGTTTCTGTACGGGACGTCTCATTACGAGTTTAGACGGCACGGGCTGGAACAGCTTTGTGCACGTTTACACGCGTGTCACTGGGCTAATATGGGTTAATCAGCGCATCCATTGCACCCCGGGCCCTGCTTCCTCTATTGCCCCGACCCGTCTGCTGCCTGACTCACGCTTACCACTCGACGTCGCGAAATCCGATTTTCATTTCAACGCCAATAGCGTTCGGTAGTTCCTCGTATGAGCAACGATTCATAAACGGTCGCGATCGATCCGTGCGCGATCCCTCAAATTTCTACGGGGACCAAACGATATCTCCGAAAGCGTTCGAAAGCGGCGGAGTCAAGAGGGACGTAAAGCCGTAGCGCCGAGGAAATAGTAATCCTACAGGAAGTTGGCGGTTAACGTGAATAATTCCATCGGTTTCGTCGATCGAACGTCGCGACGCGCCGCGTCGTCGTCGTCGTCGCCGGTGGAAAATCCTTAAAGCGTGAAAGCGGCGACGCTGAACCAGCGTTTCGATGAAGCCACCGAATAATTCAAAGGCAAATGAACCGCTTTCTCTCTCTCTCCCCCGGAGTCTCGGCTGTTTCAACCCAGGGACACGGTCGTACGTATAATCGGGCTAGATTTATTTGCTCTCCGAGAAATAAGGTCCTTTCGACCGGTGACTTAATAAATTTCGAATCGCGCCGTTCAACGCGATTAACGAACCCCCCATGAATACGCGTCGATTAATTACCGAAGAATTTCTGATAACGTTTGCGTTAGACAATAGTTTATTGCGACCTATTATGACCGCGCCGTTGGCCATTGACCATTTTGTAACGTAATAACGATCGCCGCAATAGTTTCGGAACGCGAAATCACGAATTCCATCGCGCATTTCCGTCGCTTTACTTTCGTCGTAACGAGATCTCGCCCCTCGATACCGCGATATTTCTGAATACGTCGTATGCGGGGTCTGAAAATCTGTTTACACGTCGGGAACATTGTTTCCCCCGGATGGGGGTGCGCCGGGGTGACCGAGCCCCCGGCCGGGGCTGAATTTATTCGAAAAGTCCCGGGCACGTAAATGCGCCATAAATCCGCGAAAGTGAAGAAAAATGGACGATTCGGTAGCTGCCGACCCGGGGGGTGCGCACCTACTCTCGCGTTTTTATGGCCCCGCGCCGGGATAACTTTCTCGCGTCGGAGTAAAAGCTGTGCCAGCTCGCGTCTTCCGCGTAATAAATAATGATGAACCCCGCTCCTCGAACGTAGGACGCACCGCGTCGTCCTTTCCTCAGGGAATTATTTATGGTCACCCATGGTCACCCGCGGCCTCGCGAATAATTCAGCGTTTACCCGGCCGCGATTAAAAATTCACTGGCCGCCACTATCGATCCGACGCTTTATTTCCGGGCCTTAATTAAAATTCGCCCCGCGAGAACGCGAAGTTCCGGGCTTCCGTCGAGTCCTGGCGTCGGACGGCAAATTATCGGACGATAATTCCTTCGACGAGGACTCGTCGAACCGTTGAACGTTGAAACGCGTCCGACTCGAGTCGCGCATAATTTTCGAAANATGGGGGTGCGCCGGGGTGACCGAGCCCCCGGCCGGGGCTGAATTTATTCGAAAAGTCCCGGGCACGTAAATGCGCCATAAATCCGCGAAAGTGAAGAAAAATGGACGATTCGGTAGCTGCCGACCCGGGGGGTGCGCACCTACTCTCGCGTTTTTATGGCCCCGCGCCGGGATAACTTTCTCGCGTCGGAGTAAAAGCTGTGCCAGCTCGCGTCTTCCGCGTAATAAATAATGATGAACCCCGCTCCTCGAACGTAGGACGCACCGCGTCGTCCTTTCCTCAGGGAATTATTTATGGTCACCCATGGTCACCCGCGGCCTCGCGAATAATTCAGCGTTTACCCGGCCGCGATTAAAAATTCACTGGCCGCCACTATCGATCCGACGCTTTATTTCCGGGCCTTAATTAAAATTCGCCCCGCGAGAACGCGAAGTTCCGGGCTTCCGTCGAGTCCTGGCGTCGGACGGCAAATTATCGGACGATAATTCCTTCGACGAGGACTCGTCGAACCGTTGAACGTTGAAACGCGTCCGACTCGAGTCGCGCATAATTTTCGAAAATTCGATCGGCCGACTTCGAGTTGCTCGTTTCACTCGTCCGCTCGTCCTGTCGTCCTCTCGTCTCTCGTTCTCCTCTTCGAATCAAAGCGCGAAGGACTGACCCGTTACATATTAACAAAGCTCGCAGGCACGCTCGCCGCCGGGACAAATGTGACTCGCGTGTGTCATCGTTGCCCGAACGAATTCAAAGAAGCGACGAGGACTGGTTCCATTTCACGGAAGAGACAATTTCGGTACGGTACGCGGTTTTTCATTCATTAGGATAATTAACGTCGCTCGTGGCAAGTGGTTCTATTATACCCGCGCGAGAGAGATTCCGTGGAACTTTCTCTCGCGGCCCTCGTCTACGCCCAGTTTCGATTCTACCCCGACGCGACCGTCCCGTGGCTTTCAATTTTCGAGAGAGCAGTCTAAATAAATTGACCAACATTCGAAATTTATAATAAGTGATGTAGGATCAATCGACAAAGTGTAAACAATTTAATACGTCGAGAACTAGAGGCGACCAGTCGCGTAAAATAATTATCGTCTCGTTAGAACGTTCCCGGCTCGAATTATACATTTAATCGATGGATTCTTAAATTTTAAAAGATCGACTGTCGTTCGCGTAAAGATTTTACGTCGAATCTGTCATTTTATACGACGAGTCTCTCACGTCAATTATTCGGTCGACGGTCTGTTGACATGAGTTTGTTGTTTGATGATTTCAGGAAGATGCGGCCACGGGTCTCCGTGCGAGCAGCTCTGCTACGAGCTACACGACGGGATGTACGAGTGCGACTGCAAGGACGGGTACATCCTTCATAAAAATGGATACAGCTGCGCCGGTGAGTTCACCGAGGAAACTTGGCGACTTTCCACGCCGCACCGATTTCCCCGTAGACAAATTTGTTTATTCGATATCCAACTTCTCTATCGAATCAAAAGAACTGTTGCCGTTACACGCGTTACGAGACTTTTTCATTTCGAGCAGACGCTTTTTATTATGCCGAACCGCTCGTCTCCGTGAAATTACTTCGACTTCTCGATTAGCCGTTCGACGCAGAGAATTCTATGAATAATTTTCGTCCTACGAGACCCGTACAAACTCTCGACAACGAGTCGTGTAATTCACTAGTTCGGGCAAAACGTTGTATCAGAAGTGTCTCATTTTTCTCGATATGAGCTCGGCCGTGAACGCGCGCCGGGCGTCGCCCAAGGAAATTTTCTCGTTGGAAACGGTATTTTCCGAGCGACACGTAATCAGCGTGACGCGTCTCAGACGCGGCGGCGTATCGCGCGAACCGTATATGAAAGATCGCGTCAACGGGACAAAATTTGACTGACAGATTTTTTCGCGATCACGTCCTTCGAGCCGACTGGCACGTTTCAACGAACGCGTCTCTCATTTTCGCGTTCAGAGACGAACGAATTACTGCCGCTATCAAAACTGGGATTATTTTCGGACCGTGGAAATTGTAATTACGTTCATCGTCGGTCGCGACGACGACGCGCGTATTTTAAGAAAGCGTCGGGAGATATTGCAGAATTTCCTAGTTAAATTCGATGTGCCCGTAACAAGGGGCGTCGAGTTTCTCGGGGAGAAAAATATCTCATAAGCGCGGGCGAAAAACAACCTCGTTAGTTCCCGACGTACATACGTAGACCGCAAAAACGTGCGCGTGTTGCGCAACTGTACGAACCAGAATATCTCCTTGGCAAAGCCGAGCAAAAATACTCTGCCTCGTGAACGCTCCAGTAAATTTACCGTTCCGTTCCGTTCGACAAGAAAATCGGAAACGAAACTCTACGCAGCGCTCTCAAATTTACTACGATATTTCAGGAAATGTGAACAAAATTTTCAAGTCGCGTACATATGTACGCATTTAAAATGCAGGAATCGTAAGTGTTTCGTTTCGCATGGATTCTATACTTCTTCGCCGTTCGTAAGTCAATCGACGAATCTTCGTTTGAAGCGTCGTCGCTTTGCCATCGGAAAAAATTGCGAGAAGTAAACGACGTACAGTATATTTGGAAGACTGCGCTCACTCCTCTCGGTCGTTAATAATGAACCGAACTGGGGCAGGCACCGAAACGTCGCGGCTCGTTATGGGATTTTAACGATCTCTCTGTCGCAGAAAACGATATACCCGGGGTTCGGGTCGGCAAAGTAAATCGCAAATGAAGCGTAATAGCGAGTCGTCGATGCAAAAACGAGAGAAGACGCGGCTCGCGTCCGGGAATCAAAGGGGAGAGAGCAAACTCGGGTGGGTGGGTCGTCCACGCGTGAAGCGTGTCGCATCGGGGCTCGTTTCGCGGGTCCGTTCCCGGCGCGAAACGTCCGCTTCGATGCGCTTTCGGCGCCGCCGCCGGTCGCAGCCATCACCGAAACCAGTTCTATATCCCCGATCTTTGACGGAAAGTGCTCGCTCGAACAGGAAACGAACCAAGTTTCCGCCTAAGTTTCCGTGTTCAACAGCTCGGAAATAAGTAACCGAGTTGGCCGTGGCCGGGAACGCGATTGGAAAATGTTTCGCTTTGGTATCAGAGCTCGTGGCATTGTGGAAATGCGTTGCGGCTCGTTTAGGTTCGAGAGATCGCGTTTGGCTGTTGCGAGTATGAAATCGTGTTCTCGGGAACCGAGAAGCTCGCGGCTTTCGCGACCCCCGTTTCACCTCCGTATTTATTCCGTCGACTTTTACAATTTTTATTTCTAAAGAAATGGACCGATTGTCTTGGTCGTCTTTCTCCCCTTGAATATATTGTTCGTCCAGGTTCGCGCACGTGTTGCGTCTTTTCCTCGGGAAGATGTATGCGGTCGTAAACGGGGGAACGGTAGACGAAAAGGCATTCGAATCTGTCTTGTGTGCGGCACGCGTCGAGCTTTGACAGGGGATCGTTTCAAGTTGAAAATGCATGCATACGTATATACGCGGCGACCTTTTTTTGCCCCGTCGACTGCATTTTGCCCGTTCATCGCCCGCCGCATATCCGGCTTCCATTGAAATAACCGTGCATCGGCCTGCTTACACCGCGAATATGAGATGCCGTTGGAACCTATGCGCAAAGATTATCGGAAAACCGTTTGCTCGAAGCGAGAAACGCCGTTTTATCGACGACAGTCGTTATTAGCTTCTGTTTTGTCTTCTCCCGGATCGCAAACGCGTCGCGCTCGGATCCGTTTGCTCGGTTCTATTGAAACACAGGTCGCCGCGGATCGAATCGAGTTTCAGAAAAATCGGTACATTTTGCTTTATTTTCGGCTCGACAGCCTCTCGTTGTCCCAACTTTCGGGAAGTTGAACGGGGACCGTAGGTCGCACACGCGTGACCACGATCCTCGGTGGTACCGTTCCATTTGCCATTCCCGGTGGACTCGGCGTTATTAACGTATACATATACTTGCGAGCCGCAGCGGTGTTTTTAGCGATGCACGCGTTACGCGAACGAAACGGGCGTAAGGGGAGGTCGCACAGGATTAAGGGACCGCGGACGGACGTTGTAAATTCATCCCGTAACGGGAAGTTTGTTTAAAGGGACTGGTTAATGGCGCTTTTTCATCCCGTCCGGAGTGTTTCAAACGAAGCACGCCAAGAATATACGTATGTTCTCGACTTGACGTTCGCAGATCTAATGGAAATTCTTACTTGGTCACTCACAATTTTCGTGTACCTCACGTTCTCACATATAAAATACATTTCTCATTTCTGGCACAAGTTAGGATTCACGTTTATTCGAAGTACGACGTAACACGGATACTGTTTGACGGCGAGACGAGAGGATGCACACTTCTTTCTCCTTTATTTACGCGGTTCCGCTCGCGTTTCTTTAAGTAGTTTCAAGACTCGTTGAACTTGTTTCGAATCCGAGAAATATCGAAGTAAAGTCGATCAAACGACCGATGGATTTTCTTTAATTTGCGTCGAGCTCGATACAGAGCAGGGGAACTCGGGACATCCGCTGTAATAAGAAACCCTCGGGTCTGGTTGGAAGTTATAGCAGTCGCTCGACGATAACTCACAGAATTTCAAGTTGAATCGTCCTCGTCGTCGCCGGGGTACTACGAGTCCTTCTGCCGCGTCTTCCTTCGTCTATTTCGAATCCCGGCCTAAATTCAATCTCGTCGAGTCCCGAGCAGAATTTCCTGCCCGGCTTCGATAGCGTCGGTCTTACATTGAAATCCAAAATAGACTCGCGACGGGACAAGGTCTCCCGGCTTAATTGGCTTCCTTTTAATAGAAAACCCCTATTAAGCTTCGTCGACGATTAACTCTTATAAATAATATCCATCGGCTCTCACACCTTATATTTATACGCATTTCTTCGCGCGAGATAAACGACAGATTTCTGAGTAATTCACGCGTTTCTGACTAGCCATTTTTCATTTTCCGCTCTCTTCGAAACGTGCAATTTGTCGATCGG
>SMSR01016089.1:371968-417798 GCA_019453355.1 Ceratina japonica | reverse complement strand
GACGACCGTTCGACGACTTGCAAGAGTTCGTTCGACGTTTAAAAAGAAACGTCGTCGTCGTCGTCGTCGTCGTCGTTTTCTTGTCCGTCGCTCGATTCCGAGTCGGGGGGAAAATCGAGCCTCGGACGAGAGATTCGCCCCGGCTGACCGAGGATCGAGTCGAGAGAGTAAGACGCGAGAGCGTACGCGTCCTCGCGGTCCTCGAGGAGGGCAGAACGACACGGAGAGACAATGGGGACGCTCTTCGGCGGGTGCTCGACGAATCGTCACATATCCGCGAGAGATAGGAACGTCCCTTTCGAGCGAGCGAGCAAGTTCCTCAGCAGCCCTTTAATCTCGATATACGTACGCGGATGGAAGAGGGCTGCGGGGACGAGAGAGAGGAGGAGGCGCGATAGCCGGCTACTTTATACTCGGAGGCTAGCTAGCTACCTGGCTGAAAGGGGAGGTATTACGGGGTTACTAAAGTGTTGTATGGCCTCCCCAAGCCCCATAAGGATAGCCCTCAGGCACGCACCCCCGTTATCGTATGCGTATGCAGTTTTTTCGCTGGTGCGTGCGCGGGGCTCGCAGCCCTTATATGTGCAGCGAAGGTGAAGGGGGCATCGGGTAACACGGGCAGCCAGGCAGCCACCCAAACGACCGAAACCCGAATGCTCGGCCAGGATCGCCCTGGCTCGTTCGTACGCGCGCTCGGTTCTACTCCGTTCGCACCTCCTGCCGTCGGGCTCAAACGCGACGAAGGTCGGACGTTCGATCGCGATCGGAGTCGGCCGCGCGGAGAGGGTCAAAGATCGAGAAAGAGAGAGGTGGAAGTCTAGATCGTAGACGAGCGCGATCGAAACGATGCCCGGTACGGACGGGAGGAGTTTCGTGCACCTCGGAATCCCGTTCTGAGGGGTGCATAAATCCCGAGTGCCGAATATCCCTGTTTCGCGTTTCGCGTTTCGCTTATCCCGGATCGGATCGTGACCAGTCCCGTTCGACTCGACGGACCGCAACCTTTCCTATTTATACCGCGAAATTCCCGGAAGGAGAAGGCAGATAGCATCGAACCGGCGACTCGTACGAAAGAGGAGTACCTATAATTTTCCCCCGATTCGTGTGCGGTTCCAGTCCGGCCCCCCCGTCGACTGCACGCACGTTCGCGTTCGATCAAACCGCCCCGAACCCCGTCCCTCGTCCCTCGCCCCCTCGCCAATTATTTTTTCGCCGGTTTCGGAAGTTCGTTCGCCGTACCCTCTCCGTCCGTCGAACGCCCTCGGCTCGCTCGAACTCGTCTCCTCGTTTCCTCTCTAAGTATTCCTCTCGCTCTCTTTTCTTTTTTTTTTTTTTACCCTTTTCGGTAGAAGACGCTCTCGGCCGGATTCATCCATGACCGCATTCCGCGTCGAAACGTGCGCCAGCTCAGAGGGAGAGGGGACCACCGTTGGGAGATCCGAGAACCGAGATGATCGATGGGAGTGCAAATAAAAGCGGCGACGGTTCTAGGAACACGATATTTGCTCGGTCGCGATCAACGGTCGAGACGACGGCCAGACGGGACAATGATAGATCAATCTAATTCGCATGCTCCGGGAGCCGCGTCACGGGCGAAGATCTCTCTCGATCTTCGCTCACGCTTTCTCTCTTTCTCCCCCTGTCTTTCTCTCGCCCGGACCACTCGTCGGCGATCGATCGACGATCCGGGTCGACCGTCTCCTCGCACCGTTCGAAATCGCCGGCTCTTGGAACCGATCGACGGACTGGCATCGAATTTTTCTCTCTCGTCTCGTCTCGCGGGAGCTTCCTCGTTCTCATCGACCTTCGATACGGCAGAGACTGCCGTTTCTCCGCCGTGGATAAGACAGCGTTTCGGCGGAAAAGTTCTGTTCGGCGTTCGAAGGAAACGACGCGACCTCGAGCGTCTCTCACACGGTCTCCCACGGCCGTCCGTCCGTTTCCCGTCCGCGGGATCCATCGGGAACGAGCCAGAGGTCGGAAACTGTAAGCCCGGTCGCGCGGCGGTCGATAGTTCGCCGCGCGACGTTTTCGCGGCACGATAAGCCCGTTCACCCATTTTAACGACGACGGTCTCTCGCGGGGAATTCGACCGATTCGAAGAACCTTACCACCGACGCGTTCACCGCCGCCGCGATGGTAGGTAACGCCGCGGCGACGTTTTCGTCGGCGAACGATTAAAAAGACGAGGGAGGAGAGATCCACGGCCGCGACGGTGCCAGAAGGTGAATCGTGGAACCTGTAGCCACCCGGGAAGGCGGTCCCCCCTTTCTATCCGGCCTCGGCGCGAACTTCGTTCTCTCTTTTCTTTCCTTCCTTCAAGGTTGGCTCGGCGTCGTCGACGCGAGACGCGAGTCGTATCGTAAAGAGTATCGAGTAACTGTCTCGAAGGGTACGCGGAGAAGCCAAATGTCGAGGGTAGAAGAGAACTTGGGCCGAGAGGAGAGAGAGAGGGCCGAAATGCGCCAAGAGAATTGGTCGCGTTACGTCTCGAATCGAACGGTCCCAAAGGCGTCGTCCCCGACGCGCGGGATCAAAGGGAGAAACGCGGCTGTGTAACGGCCGTGAGGGCATCGGGAAATTTCGCTTAGCAGAGCTCGCAGAGCTCCGAGCGTCTTACCCGGTGCGTACGAAGAGACGGAAAGAGGGCGGAGGGAAGCCGGGGGTAGAGAGGGCTCGCGACGGGGAGAAGGATTTTGGGGAAGATTACGACGGAGGAGAGAAAGAGGATCCGCGGGAGAGCGAGAGACGAGAAGAGGAGCCTTGGCTCATAATAGGAGAAGAGACCGGCGCCTCTCGCAGCATCACCACGTGGCATGAGGCCAACTACCGTCTTCTGATCAATATGCTTACGGCTAGCTCGCCTCTCCTTCTATCTCTCCGGCCGCTCTTCTACACCGACTCGCCGCGAACCGCAAAAGTTAGGGACACCGACCATTTTTGACCGTACAGAGAATTTCACGCGTCTCGACGATAATCGAACTTTGTCCCCCGTTCCCCGATGCCCCTCGAAGGGTCGCAACGGGGGCACGGTCGAACTCGACGAACGGGAAGGTACAAAAAATTCGTATGCAGATCGACGGAGCGACGAACAGGAGAGAGAGAGAGAGAGAGAGAGAGAGAGCGGAAGCGTCGCGGTACCACGCGTGAACCACGTGGTTCGCCCGTTCGGTCTTCCGTCCTTTGGTCTCCTCCTCGTTCGTTCGTACGCTAGATCGAACGTCCTCGAAGATCCGAGCGCGGCGAAGTAGATCTCGGAGGGAAAAGGTGTATGGACCGATTCGAAACGGCAACGGGGAACCGGAAAAGGGGCGAGAAGAGATCGTAGTTCCGATGGTTCGCGGCGAGAGAAGCTGTTGGACGAGTTCGGGAGAAACGTGTAACAGAGGGAAAGAGCGACGCCCTCCCCGAGCGACGCTCACCTGCGAACGCTTCGACGGCTACTGTTGCACGTAGGCGCGATCAAAGCGGAAGAGAGAAGACGAGAAGAGGGAAAACGCGTAGACGGGGAATCGGTGGAGAGAGAGGTGAAAAGGCTGGAACGGTAGCGTAGAGGAGGGACCGGGTAGGTACGTAAAGTTATCGGGGAGAGTTTAGCCGGTCGTCGCGGTATCTATGTACTCGTATGTATATCGGCGTGGGTGGGTGGATTGTGTTTCGCTGGTCGGTGGTGGCGGCAGCGGCGCTGCCGGTGGTGATAGTGGTGGTGTTACCGCTGCTCTGCCGCTGCTACTGCTTCTGCTGCTGCTGCTGCTACTGCTGCTGCTGCTGCTGCTGCTGCTGGCGGTGATGGTACGGCCACGGCGGTGGTGGTATCGGTATTGGTAGTGGTGGTGGATGCCCCTCAGTGTCCGGCGCGCCTCCGACAAGCGTGCTTCGGTCGTTATAGGGATCCTTTGGCGTTTCGTCGTTATCGTAAATGATATCGGCGAGCCGAGCGAGCGAGGGGAGGAAGGGGAACGCGAGGATACCACGGGCTAACGAGTAAAAAAAAAGGGGGCCGATCCCGATTAATTGGTGTTTCGGGATACCTGCGACCGGAAACCCTGGATCTGGAGGGGCGCGAGTCGAAGAGGATGCACGCGAGAAGGACGAGCGGCCCGCGAGGATTCGTACGCGTCGGGAACACGCATCGGCCGCGGTCGCGACTGCCCTTCTACGAACGGTAGAGAGAACGAACGGTAGACGGCGAGAAACTGTTCGGTGAACGAAGGACTTCCCGTGCGGAGAATCCGGATGCCGGCGAGGACGACGGTCGTGCGCGTCTAGCCGTTTCAAGCCTTTAAATGGTGCATCATTCCGAGGACCTTAGCCGTAGTGAAACATTAGGTACGCATAGAAAGTGTCCGAGGAAGTCTAGAAGACCATAGTGGTCCGTTCTTATACGTCGCAGCACGCGAAACCGATTCTAAACGATCATATCGAGGAGAGTAGTACGCGCGGTCACTCTCTCTCTCTCTCTCTCTCTCTCTCGCTCTCTCCATCTCTCCATGTAAAAAACTCGGCCAGAAGTCTTGGTTTCGGTAGACGATCGGCAGGTGATCGCGTTCAGCACTCTCCGAGAGAGAGAAGCGACCGAGGAGAGAGGAAAGAAGAAGAAGAAGAAGAAGAAGAATAAGAAGAAGAAGAAAGGAGGAAAGCGGGAAATGCGATCGCGGTAGGAGAATCTGTCGTACTGCTGGAACCCGGTGAATCTTGTGCGGGGGCCCGGGTGTCGGCGGCAAGGGGGTCGATCCCGAAGATCGGGGAGAGGAAGTGTCTCGGAAGCGGCGAGTTCGGAACGTCGACGCCGGCGAAGAGGCGAGAGACGGTTGCGAGAGACCGCGTACCCGCGGACGGTGAAAAAGGTGAAAACGAAAGCGCGAATGGCCGAGAACAGGGCGAGCAGGGTGGTTACGGCGGTCCATCTCGCGCGTGAGATCGATCCTGAAACAGCCACACAGGGTTGTTGGTAATGGGGGGTTTAGGCGAGAATGCCTTTTCCCTGTCGCCGCCGTCGTCGTCGTTTACTAACACCCTCTCAACAGGTTCCCGTCGCGGCCTCGTCTCGTTCTTTGGACGTCGGTCAGGAACGAGCAGGACACTTCGTACGGACGCACCCGTTCGTCCGAACCCGGTCGTCGCCGTCGGCGCTAGCGGTAGACTTAGAAATAGAAGCGAGCAGCGGATCGGCGATCGGCGATCGATACCGATCGACACCGGCGTCGAGGACAACCGGCTCGGAGAACCGGAAACGACGAATTTCGGGGGCGAGGAGACGAGCGACGAGACCAGGAAGAGGAGGTGGTGGTGGGGGTGGAGGAGGTGACTCGCCGCCGAGATGCTCCAGGTGTCGTACGGAGCAGGACTCAGTTCGAACGCCGCAGCAGCAGGTCGAAACGAGAGGTTCCGGCTCCGGGAGAGGAAGGAACGCCGGAAACGGCATTGTCACCGTCATCGTCACCGTCACCGACGCGCCGGTGCAGTCGCCGTCCCAGCGACGCTCCTCGATCCGTCGATCGATCGCGCCGGATCGCGCCGAGATCATAGATCCCGTCCGTCGTCCAACCCTCGCGCCTCGTTCAGATACAGGGGCTCGCTCCTCCCGTCCAACGTCCTCCTGATAGGACTGGTGCTCTGTTGCCTGACCCTGTCCCCGGTCCAACCGAGACAGCAGCAGGCGAACCATCACCAAACCTGCCCCGGGTGCCCACACCAGCAACAACGCGTCAACGAGGCCCAATACCGAGGCGGTGGTTCCGAGAGGAAGGAAACCGTCCGCCCCACCCCGGACGACCTCAGGCTCGAGGCCATCAAACATCAAATTCTGACGAAACTCGGGCTGAGGACGCGGCCGGACGTGAACAGGACTCTGGCCACGGTACCCAGGCACCTGGCCCTCGAGACCTTGTACAGAGCCGAAGCCCAGTCGTCGTCGTCGTCGTCGTCCCGTTATCCCTCGCCGGACGACTCGGTCCGGATCGACCGCGATCGCGAGAACGTCTACTCGGCCGAGTTTCTCTACGGTGCCGACGAGTACTTTTATAAAAATATCGATCAAGGGGCCGACGACTCCGCGAAGGAGAACGCGAGAATCGCGTCCTCGTACCGGGGATACGGGGAGCACGAGGGCCACGAACAGGACGAAGAGATGGACGACTTCTACGCGAGGACGTCGGAAATCATCACGTTCGCCGAACCCGGTAAGCTCGAGCCCTCGTCGACGATCGTTCGATCCTTTCAAACGGATTTCGCCAGATTAAAGTTCTCGCTCTGTACTCGGCGTTCGACGCGAACCGGAGTCGCGTCGTCGGATTCGCGAGAACGGGAACATAGATTTTGTCCATGGTGTAATGCAATAAGTACGCGGTCGATCCAATTTTCGTTCGATCCATTCGCGGGCAGTCTCGGTTCCCGGCCTCTGTTTCGCGAGTTTTCGAGAACGCCGCCGCTCGGGGGACGAACCATACGCGCGCCGTTCCGACGGTTCCGACGGTTCCGAATCGCGCGAGCGAACGAGTCGCGAACAGACGGTAACAAAGAGAGAGAAAGATCGTACGCAGAGAAACGTCACGAACGACACCTTGGTTCGCGTGCATGCGTGGCCACACGGCTGAAGCCACGTGGCTCGTGGATATGGGTGTCGCGCCACGACGCGGTCTATAGTTCGTTCCGTAGTTCAGTAACTCTAAGTTTAACAATAAGGGTAATAGAGCCAGTTGGATGTAGAAGCGGCGATGTTGGCCAGCGTTTCTGCCCCACCGAACCCGCTGCCGCCGCCGCCACCCCCCGTTAATCATAAGTAATGGAACGTTATCAAGTTTTTAACAAAACATTTATGCAAAACGCGTCGGAGACGAAACCGAGCCCGAGGGTGCCGCGGGCATCGATCGCGCGAACGTCCTCCGCGATGAAAATTAACGCGTCGTCGCGTCGAAAGTCGATGNATCGCGCGAACGTCCTCCGCGATGAAAATTAACGCGTCGTCGCGTCGAACAGTCGGCGAGTTCGTCTCGCGAGCTCATACCAGTCGCTAATCGTTTCCGACGCGGTTAACGACGGAATCGTTCCTCGCGATTCTCTCTGTTGACCAACGGTGCGACACAGTCCAGCGGCGCGTTTTTCCGTCGAACGATCGATCCGATTCGCGTTTTTATCGTCGCCTCGCGCGTCGCCCGTCGCTCGGCCTGGTAAGCGCGAACCGTGTCGGCCGTCGCAATCCGAATCTCACGCGCGTGAAATCGGTGCTCGACGCCGACTCCATTAAACTGCATTATAATGCGACGTGCGTGATACTTTAACGTTAATGTCGCCGTCACTATACATAGCCGTTGAACACGTCATTCTTTTTGAAGAAACTAAAGAAACTATAAACCACTGTCGCCTCTTCGATATCGATTCGCGGTCGCCGGCGAGGAGCCGGAGGGGGCGAAACTTTCGTTCCATATTTTTTTTGTCCACGTAATACAAAAAAATTGCACGAGCGTAGAGATTCCGGGGGGGTTCCGTCCAACCGCATACTTCCACGGACGGTATCCGTCCCGGATCGGCGGTGGGCGGTGGGAAATATGTAGTCTATCACTCGACGGGCTTCCCTTCGACGATACCACCTCCTCCTCGGGGTAGGTTACTCTCGACGTAATGAAATTGAGAATCGGAAAAATGAGAATTCCCGACGATTCACGACGAGGTCTCCGAACGGATTTCGTTGTCGCACGATTGGATCGAATTAAGGCGATTACGAGAATCGACGAACGTTTGTCTCTCCGCCGGGTCTCATCGAAACGCGCGCGGGATAGCTCGCTCGTCGACGACGACGATCGAAAGGAGAGAGTATCGCGATCTCTGCCGCCGCTTCCGTATTCTTCTCTTCGTCCGCTACTTTCGCCCTTCTGAACCCTTCCCACGCCGTCTCCGATGCCGATGCCGCGGCCATAATTTCGACGGTTTATTGTGTCTCGAGTTTTTCGCGTTCAAGAGGAAACCATTACTCTCGACGGGGAATTGCACGGTATATTGCCAGTCGCTCCCGAAAACGGATCGTCCTCGGGGCCTCCGATCCCGTGCAACGTTCGTGCCAACGATCGTTCGCGCCCCGTTTAATTAGTCGCAGAACCGGAGCACGATCGGTCCGTCTCGTAGCGAGTTCGCACGTGCCCGATTCCGTTCTGCTCGTCCGCGCGCTTACGTTCTCGTGTGCGCCGCACGTGTCGGTAGAGTCCCCGACCGTCTGGCCATGCGACGCCTTCTTCTACTCGCGCGAGCCGCCGCGAAACGCCTAACTATATTCGCTCCTATATTCGCTAGTTTTCTGCATACGCGAACGCGCGTACGATCGATGGAAAATATGTTGCTTGGCGAACGAGCCGGTTTAGCTTGAATTTGCACCGATAGCGGCTGTAGCCAACGCACGTGCGAACCCGACGACCGTACGAGAACTCCTGCACGTCGTCATGCATGTCAGCGGGCACCGGCGAGTGTCCGCGGACCGTATATTCACCGCTCGATCGACGAAAACGTTTTTGCGGGTGCCTTAACACGATTAAAGGCAAGTCACCCATTAATGTTAACGTCGTCGATCGCGGACTAGAAATTCGATGGTCCCGATTGAGTTTTTCCGCTTTCCGTTTCGCTTTTCTACGCTTCTCGCTCGCGTTCGAGCTCGACGATCCCGCACGGAACCCGGTCGGAACACCGGAGAAGAACGAAACGCGCCGGGAAACAGAGAAGAAAAAAGGGAAAAAAGACAAAAAAAAAGAAAATGCGATGCGCAACATAATAAAGTATATATCGTCGCGACGAGCGGAACACGTTTCGCTATTTGTCAGAATTGTTCGTCATCGCCGGAGGAGATCTCGACGTCGTAGACGACAGGAGGTTCCTGTCGTAGAAGCTGGCCATTATACGCGCTCGACGGTTGTTCTCTTTTAAAAAGACTTGGCGGCGGCTCCGGTGAATGCAATTCTTTGTGAAAGCTCGGGGCGGCCGTAGCCTGTAACTCGTCCTACGTAGCAATCGTGGCAAACAAAACGGATATCCCTCCGGCACTCCCCTCCCTCGAGTCATTTCGCTCTCTCGAATTAACGTCGTCGACGAGAATCCCCGTTTTATTTTTCACGCCGTCCACCGTCTCTCCCCCGGCTACCCTCCGCTCCCCTCGCTCTTCGTCGATCATTTCGTTCGGCGTCATTATTAAATACGATTTACGATTCGTCGGTAACTTCGTCTCGTTCGCTTTATATGGGTGATCATTAAATTTATACCGTGCATAAACCGTGTCCGCGTCGATTCGCGTCGATTCGCGTCGATACAGCCGGCGACCGCTCTCCTGTCTCCTTCCGCCGAACCGAGGAACCAATTCCGAAATTCCTCTTCTTCTGCCGCGAACTATGCCAAGGTTTACAAACTCCCGACACCCGGATCGATCTATTTCCTTTGGAGGGACTCTCGTCGTCGTCCCCTCTTTGTCGCGGCGCGACGCGCCGCGGCGACGAGCCGTTTGCCACGGCCGCGTCCTTTTCGGTCAAAACGCGGCCCGATTAGGTAATAAACGATACGTAATCGCGGCCAATCGAAGACTCCGACCCGTTAAAACCCATCGAGCTCGTAACGATTGCCTTTAACCGGTTTTAAAAGCGCCTGTTCCTCTTTCACGGAGACGGAGAACGGCGAAGAAAATCGTTTGCCGAGACCTACTCGACCTTGAACGGTCCGCGGAGTTCCGAGTGGTCCGTCGAACGCCGAAAGGGGTGAAAACCTCTGGACTTTCGACGAACTTCTCTTCGGCACCGAACTCCCTCGTCCGGACGTTTAACCGCGCGTCTGACGGATCGCGACGACCCGATCGCGTTCGACCATTTCAACGCGACGCTGCCCCGTCGTCGGCCACGCGTTTTTAATTCATTGGCCGCGTTCCTCTTCGAATCGTCGATCGTCCCTCAAAAGGGTAAAAAGTATCCGAAGCCTGTCCAACTAACGTTGCACTCGTACGTCTGTCGGCTCCTTAATCTCTNGGACGTTTAACCGCGCGTCTGACGGATCGCGACGACCCGATCGCGTTCGCCCATTTCAACGCGACGCTGCCCCGTCGTCGGCCACGCGTTTTTAATTCATTGGCCGCGTTTCTCTTCGAATCGTCGATCGTCCCTCAAAAGGGGAAAAAGTATCCGAAGCCTGTCCAACTAACGTTGCACTCGTACGTCTGTCGGCTCCTTAATCTTTCCCGGCAAAAGGAAGACGGATAGATAGCCGGAGGAGGCGGAGGAGCTAGAAGAGGCGGAGAAGAGAGAATCGCGTTTCAGAAAGTCCTGGAACAGCGGCGGAGAGTTCGTTCAACCTCGGGGAGAATCCCAGGGACAAATTCGCCGGATAGAGCGTGCAGGGGTTAAGACACGACCTTCCACGGGGAAAGAAAGAAAAGAGAGACAGAGATTTCTTGGTCGGTCTCTCCCTCTCTCGTTCTTGGTACGTGGCAAAGGAGCCGGAAGGTGAAGTGGGACGGGGCAGGCGCTGGGTATGGTAGAAACGTCGGAGCAGGGAGGCTGACGGGACGTTCAGGGTGGGATGGTACGGTTCGAGATCCGTTGGAGTGGGACAGGGTCGAACTCATGGACGAACGAGCCGACGGATAGGACGGCTGGCGCCTGTAGTCAGATCGATGCACGTGGCTCCAGCTGGGCGCCGCTCTTCGTACATCTCCTACTGGTATACCCCCCTTTATTCCCTCTCGACTCTCCTCGTCCTGCCGTGCCGCGCGCTCCCACTCTCCCGCCCTTCGCTCCGAACCAGAAATCGAGGGTGTGTTTCTTCGTCTCGCGCGCGCCTACCTTCAAAACTTTCGTCTCGACTCAGACCGATCTCGTCGATCAGATTTTTTCCAAATCCCTCGATCGCCCTGCTACCGTCTCTCCTCTTCCTTTGTCCCGTCTCGCGCGGCCGTCGACTTCGCCCGTTAGTCGTTTCTCTCGCTTCGTTTCGTCCAGCATTTATTTTATCGCGGCGAACGAGCGACCATCGTCCGAATTTCCAATGCCACCTCGTCGTCTTATCTCGTCTCTCGCTCGTCGAAGACGGAAATCGATTGTCCATCGGTCCCGATCTCGCGTCTATAAATCTGTATCCGGTCGATCCATCGACGAAACGAGAGAGCCTCGATCTCTGCGAAAGGGTTCGTCTTTCTCGTCGGCGACGGAAGAGCTCCCTCGGTCGGTTCGTCGTGGCTTGGCCCGAGCCGTCGAGCGTCGGCCGGCGTAACACGCGACGCGACAGTCGAGTCGCAAAGGCCGGGACGATACCGCGACAACGTCACTCGCTACGCAAATGGCAGTCAGACACGCGACGAGCGCAACCTCTTTCCAGGAACGCGACCTTCTCTACCTAACTCGATGCTCTTCCCTTCGTATACGCGTTTCGCGATCGGCGAATCGATCGGACCTTCCGCAAAAGAGGCGCCCTTTTACGACGCGTCGCAGACGTCTGCGAGAACCGTTTCGCGGCGATCACCCCGACGAAACCGCGTCCGTCGTCCGTTCGCCTCGACTTCGGTCGCGTCGCGAACGACCGCGGCGATCGACGACGACGAGTTTCAATGAATCGAACGCGTTCGTCGGCCATGGACACGTGATTTATATGGTCGCGTATCGCGGGGTACGTTCGAACGAGCGACNCGACGCGTCGCAGACGTCTGCGAGAACCGTTTCGCGGCGATCACCCCTACGAAACCGCGTCCGTCGTCCGTTCGCCTCGACTTCGGTCGCGTCGCGAACGACCGCGGCGATCGACGACGACGAGTTTCAATGAATCGAACGCGTTCGTCGGCCATGGACACGTGATTTATATGGTCGCGTATCGCGGGGTGCGTTCGCACGAGCGGCGAACAGGGGTACGTAGCGCGAGCGACCACGTGGCGGCGATAGATCTGGATCAGGGTTACTAACCAGCTATATCTGACCCTCTTATTTGACTGATCGTATTACAGTCAATCGTCTCGACCCTATATGTATAAGATACGCGACATACCGCGAGGTTGTGGACATGCGGTATTATTGAGTAACGCATCGGCATCGCGCCGTTCCGTAATTAGATTCGAGCCGAGGTCGACGGAGGAACGCGCGAGTTCTTCGGACCTCTCGTCACCCCGGTAAGCGAGTTCCCGTCCCGGCGACGACCCCCGGATCCGTTTTACTTCTTTTCCGTCCGTCGAACGACGCTCCGTTTTCTATTTTCCTCCCTTCGAATCGGCGACTCACGACTTCGGACCCGTCGCCGCGTCTCCCTTTCGTCCTCTAAACCCCGAACTTTGGTCCCCGCTTCTCTCGTTCCCACGTCCTTTCTCTTCCACGCCCTTCGTCGCGTCCTCTCCGCCCCCAACCCCTCGCCGTGCTCGTTCGCGTTCGCGGTGGTTTTCCTCCGCGTTACTATACTGCGCGACGTCTCAAATGGACGACTTGGCGACGAAGAGACCCCTCTTTTCTTCGGTGACGTGCTCCCGCACCAAATTTACGGGCACGTTCTACCGCGATCGCGCTAACCTCGTTTACGAGCGGTCGGGCAGCAGCAGAGAGAGAGAGAGAGAGAGAGAGAGAAAGAGATGTTCCGTCGTCTGGTTTATGAAAAATCCTCTGGAACGTCGATCGGGCCCGATCGGCGTCGCAGCCTTCGAACTCGTCGTATCGGTCGAAACGAGCTCGTCTCGATTTAATCGTAAACGTTGCGACGCGAATTCGGCTTTCGACGTCCCGATCAACTTTACGGATCGCGTTCAATTTCCTTGTGAACGTATGCGCGGAGTCGTCGCCGGCGGTACTGCGATAATAATAAACGAAATCGTTTCCACGTATTAGACGCTGNCTCCGCCCCCAACCCCTCGCCGTGCTCGTTCGCGTTCGCGGTGGTTTTCCTCCGCGTTACTATACTGCGCGACGTCTCAAATGGACGACTTGGCGACGAAGAGACCCCTCTTTTCTTCGGTGACGTGCTCCCGCACCAAATTTACGGGCACGTTCTACCGCGATCGCGCTAACCTCGTTTACGAGCGGTCGGGCAGCAGCAGAGAGAGAGAGAGAGAGAGAGAGAGATGTTCCGTCGTCTGGTTTATGAAAAATCCTCTGGAACGTCGATCGGGCCCGAAGGGCGTCGCAGCCTTCGAACTCGTCGTTTCGTTTCGTTTCACGGAATTCGTGCCACAGATGTGTTTGAAAAAATTACGTTTCGAAACCGTTCGTACGAAGATTAGATCGCGGAAAATTCGCGAGCTCGGTATCGGTCGAAACGAGCTCGTCTCGATTTATATCGTTATCGTATATTAATCGTAAACGTTGCGACGCGAATTCGGCTTTCGACGTCCCGATCAACTTTACGGATCGCGTTCAATTTCCTTGTAAACGTATGCGCGGAGTCGTCGCCGGCGGTACTGCGATAATAATAAACGAAATCGTTTCCACGTATTAGACGCCGTATCTGTTCTTGGGTTTCGTCTCTCTCTCCGCGTTTGCATTCCCTCTATTTTTTGCGTAGAGAATGGAAAAGTATCTTTCGTTATTACGATTCCGAATGTGCGTATCGCGTTCTAGCGGTAGTAGTAGCCAAGAGTTCTCGGTCCAGCGAATAGCACCCTTAAATCTTGTCTCCTCGACGAGCCAACGATCCACGAATCGTTTCGTGCCCCGGCTTAGGTACGTACCGTCGGTAACGGTGTCCTCAGTTCTAGCAATAAAGATTTTCATCGTTGACAATTTACTCGAACGATCCCGGCCGATCGCTTCTTCGTTTCCGGTAATCAGTTCCGTTTCGTACCTATCTGATGTAACCGGCGGTTACGCGCGCGTAAAGAGAGAGAGAGAGAGAGAGCTCGAGACGAGAAGTGGCCTCGTCACGACGTCGAGAACCAAATTGAAATTTCCATATTTCGGTAACGGGGGTGTACCGCGACCGGACGACGTTCGAAAAGACGCGAACCATCGACGAGAAAGCGAGAAAATGGGAATGTAGATCCGGCGTTGTCGCATTGCGGCGCAACGGCAAAAGTACCCGATGCGATGTACCGACCTCGAAAAGTGCGACGCACGATGTACATCGAAACCCGAGCGATGCCGGACGACGAGAGTCGCGCTACGCCCCTCGTTCGATTCCTCTTCGGCCGTCCGAATCGTTACCACGACCATTTCCAAACCGATTCTCTCGACTCCGCGAGAAAACTACGCCGACCGTCGACGGCTCTCTTCGCTCTTCGATTCGGCCGGCAGCCGTGACCGCGGTCCCTGTCGTCGGCTCGCCTCGTTGACCCCGATCCGTCGCGTTAATTTCGCTTAGCTACACGTTTGTCAAAAGAAATTGATATGCACCAATTTTTCCACGAGTCCGAGAGCTGGGCTCGACACCGGGTCTCGCCGCGACGATCTCGTGGCAGCTCTCCTGATCCACGAGCCAAAATTTCGGTGGTCGCGACGCGCGATGCACGATATCGACCGCGCGACAAAGACTTTCGTCGTTTCTGACCCCCTGACGTTTTTGAATCGTCGGTACTGGGCGCTTACGTACGGAGATAAATATTTGCCGATCGTCTCTTTCCTTCGCGCGACGAGAAAATTATTTCGCCCCTTCTCGGGGATCGGTCGTTCGGTACGCGTACCACCGTATCGATTGGGCCACGCGGTCGAAAGGTCGAACGAGCACGGGGCCAGAAGAGATCGGTAGGTTCGCCGTCGCGAGTGCTCCGCGGTGCGTAGAAAGTCCTGGCGACGTAGTCGGGGGGGTGTGGACGCGGTTGGCTCGTCGCGAGGGAGCTTTCTGGCCGCGTCTCGATGTCGGTGTCGGTGTCGATGTCTCGATGCCGATACCGATACCGACATCCACGTCGATGGCGATGGCAGAGCGTCGGCGACGCTTACAGGCCGACTACGTACTTCGTACGTATATGTATAGGGGTAGGAAAGAAAAGGAAATAACGCGAGCGCGCGAGGCGTGGGGCAGGGGGTAAGGAACGGAATAAAAGGGGTGGAGTGGCAAAAGAGAAGGCGAGGCGGGTGGGCAAGGGCCGCGGGGAACGCGCGGCGGAAGGCAGACGGGCGGCAGACACCCCATGCTTATCCCCGCTCCTTCGGCTTCGACTCCGTGACTCACCAAACCGTTAAGGGATGAAGCCACGTTGCCTCCCGCCGTGTGCGTGCACACACCGTCGGTGTGCGCGCGCGAACCGCTCCGCGTCCGTGTCGTGACGCGTGCTGCACTACTGCTCGATGGCCGCGATGTATCTCTTGTTACGCTCGTATACGCGAACGACGTTCCTCCCGCTCGGTGCCTGCCTGCCCGTTGTTGTATTTCATCGTAGCCGCGCGTGTCTGCGTACCCCGCGCGTCCGTGTCCCCGCGAGAGACGCACACGCTCGCGTCTCGTCGCCCACACGCTCCGAACCGCGTCGAGTGCATTACACCGCCGCCGTTCTCCCTTTCTCGCCCTCTCCTCGTCCATATCTCTCTCTCTCTCTCTCTCTCTCCATTCGTCGCGTCTCCTTTGGGTTCTCTCTCTTTGTCGCGTGGTTCGTGCGCTGCGACGAGAGGGGTTGCTCGCCGAGCGACGAAAGGAAATCGGGAGCAAAAGAAGCGATTCCCGTCGTACATAAAAATCCTTGTAGGAGCGTGGCGATCAGAAAATTCACACGCCGATTCTGTCCGGTTGTTCGGCCCCTTGGTTCGGGGTCGCCTTCACCCGGAATCGGTACCTAATGAGATGCACGCATATGTTTGTTGGTCAGGGCGCACGCTGAACGGGCAACCGTTGCTGGAATTTCCAATGTCGAGCGGCGAACCGGCCTTGGAACCCCTGAGAATTAAGAGGGCAACGCTTTGGACGCGAGTCGAGTTCAGGCACGCCCATCGTTATCAGCACCATCGTCAGGGTCAGACCAACCACAGAAACATCACCCTGTGGGTTTTCAGGGTACGCTGCGGCAACGTGACGCACTTGCGTGGAAAGGTAATTCCCGCGACGGTTACGAAACGTCTTTTGGGAGATCGATATAGCCCCCGTCGAAAAGTTTCGCGGTCTCGTCCGATTCGCGCGGTAACGGTTCGATCGCGCCGAAACGCATCGCGACGATCTCGACTCGTTTCGCCGACGATTTGTCGAATATTATAATACCGGCTACCGTTGTCGGGTTTCAGCCGCCGATAAGCTCGGGAGGGCGGGACGGGGGACGAGAGGGGGTGGGGTCCGGGGTTTGACACCCGGCGGTGTGTGTGCGCGAGCGAACGAACGAACGAACGAACGAACGAACGCGGGGAGAAGAAAACAATGGGGGTGTACTCGTGGTTTCGCAGGAGCTCGGGCAACACCTGGAAATGGTGACGTCCCTCGCGGTGAACGTCGGGCAACTGGGTTGGCTCAAGTTCGACGTCACCAAGGTCGTCAACACTTGGTACACGACGAGCAGGAACAGAAACAAGTTGACGCTGCTCGTCGACTGCACCGGATGCGGTTCGCAGCACGTCTACGTATCGACGTTCGACGGACACTCGCCGCACGTGATCGAGTCCTCCCTGGACGGGAAGGGTAAGTCGAATGTTCTCGTCGCCGAAAACGACTCGTATTCGACATTTTGCGACACGCCACGTTCGACGACCGACGACCTTTCTCAGGTACACAAGATCCGGACAGACCCTTCCTGGTGGTGCGGACGGATCCGGCGGCCGTGAAACGCGTGAGGAGGCGGGCGATCGAGTGCAGCGGCGCCATAAAGGGTCAATGCTGCAAGCAGAGGTTCTACGTGAATTTCTCTCAGCTCGGATGGGACGACTGGATAATCGCCCCCCAAGGGTAAGCGGAAAAGAAAGAAAATCGCGACGATCGTTTCCTCGAGTCTTGTTGTCTCGTCGTCGAGCCGCGGAGGAGTCGGTGAGGCGAGCTCTGAAGCATCGGCGTCGATCGGTATGTCGACACTCGTAGGGCGTCCCGTGAAATCGGAGTGTCGCTTACAAGTGCAACGGCCCTAAACCCTTGACTTAAGAGCAATTATTGCCGGCAGAATCGTCTCCGGTCTAAAGCTTAACGAAGCACGCGTGTCTGAAAGCCTCGTTCCGAGGCCGACGCTAACGATCGAAATCCCTGTTGCACCTCGTTGACTCCGAACCACCGTCGCTCGCGCGCGTCGTCGTCGCGACGTAGCTAATTGATCGTTCGACGTCGTTTCGATCGAAACCGACACCTGGGCTACTACCACCACTCGACAGACACGTATTTTGTTTGACACGTAGGTACTACGCGAATTACTGCAGGGGCGATTGCGCGGCCGGCCACAGGACACCGGATACTTTTCTCAATTATTACACCCACGTGATCGAAGAGTACCGGAAGATGGATCGACTGGCCGGCATGCAGCCTTGCTGCGCACCCCTCAAGTTTTCGCCGATGTCGCTCATCTATTACGGTCCTGACTCCAACATCATCAAGAGGGACCTGCCGAAGATGGTCGTCGACGAGTGCGGCTGTCCATAGATCTCCGCCCGATCCGCGCGCGCGAATCGGGATCCGTCGGAGCGACGCCTCGAATTTTTGTCCAACGTTCTCTTCGACGTTCCGTTCGCTCTTATACTCGCTTACCATTAATATTATTATTATTATTATTATTATTATTATTATTATTATTATTATTATTATTATTATCGTCGTTGTCGTCGACGCCGCGACGCTGTCCGCGTATATAAACGCTAGAAGACCGTATTTCTCTCGTCGGCTTCGACGTTCTCGTTCTTCGAAGGGAACGAATTTGTTGATTTCGCGCGCGACGCGAGCACGACCGTCGGTTTTAGGTGACGGCTAGATCGACCGACGCGGTCCGCTCGCGAACCGCCGCCACGTTCGAACTTTTCGTCATGAAATTTCTAGCTAGTCCAATGAAACTGAGTTATTACACCGCGTTAGTACACCGATAAGAGGACGAAAAAAAAGACGGAGTGAATGCGCGCGTAGCGTGTGTGCGTGTGTGTGTGTGAGAGAGAGAGAGAGAGAGAGAGAGAGAGAGAGATCTCGGGAAGAACGACGACCGAGCGGGAAAAGCGGAGAACGAGGGCGAACAGTTTGGTCGGCTCTACTGCCACCGGGTCGAAACGCGAACGCCTCGTTTCTACGCGGTCGTCGGACCGTTAACTGGGAACGACGAGAATCGACGCGATCGCTGACGTATTCCTACGTCTTTTGCTGTTCAGCGCGTCCGCGCTCTAAAATTACGTTCCTTCCCCGTTGCCGACCGATTCCCGTACCAAAAGAGATCTAGCGCGCGAGGCGTTGCCCAGTTAACGAACGAGCGCAGTCGCGGCGAAACGAAAGAAAGTCAGAAAGAAAACTAATGAAAGTAAAACAAAAAAAAAGAGTGATTCCATATTTACGATTTATGTATTACATATGTATATTATATACACGTATAGACGCGCGAGGTGAATCAGCCGAGTATAAATATTTAAATAGGAGCGTAAAGTTTACGCGTACGCGCGTTACCGTTGACGTCCGGGATCCCGTCGACGGGACTCGGGCGTCGACGACGACGTCTACGACGCGACTCAATCTGATTGCCTTGTTTTTTATGCGAAACGTTTGAAAGTATCGAGGAACGACTTAAATCGAATTAAAAGGTATTATCATAAGATACGCGTGCGTGCACGGTAGAACCTGTGCGTACGCGTGCGCGCGCGTGTCGTACAAATATAAAAGCGAAATGTAAATGCATACGCGCGAGGGACGACGTATTCGAACCGTCGGGGACGGTAGGACTCGTGCCGATTCGGGCGGGGTCCTCGCGTTCGACAGTTGAAACGGGCCGACGACGAACGGAACGAAACGGTGATAGACGCCGTAGAACTCGACGATCGAGTGTCTCCGTCGCGGACCGTGGAGTTTGTGTTTCCGCGCGATCGTAGGAAATCTTCTATTTCGATTCGACTCTGCGGGGCCCGCCGGTCCCCGTCCACCCGTGAATCTCGTTCGCACACAAGAGTACGCGCGTTCACCAAGTTCGTAGCGCGCGCGGATCGCGTATGAAATACGCGAGCCTCTTTGTCCGCGATCCCTCGGTTCGGAAACCGTTCGCCCTCGTCGGGGAGACGAATCGAGTTTTTGCATTTACCGCGACACTCTTTCGAGATATACGCGTATATTCGATCGAACGAAAGAGTTTAATAAAAAAGCGCGCGTGTGCTCGCGAAAAAAAGTACTTACGAGCAGCGCCGAGCGTCGAGCGGCGCTCGGGAGGATCACAAATAATAATGAACAATACAAAATGACAATAATTAATCGACGGTCTCGAAGAGGGCCTCGATCAACGGGACAACAATTTTTTTAGACGAACTAGCACGTATTGGTCCACGCGTTTCTCTCCCTTAGATTTTTCATTCGCTCGCCGAGACCGAGTGGCGCGAGATTTTTCACCATAATTATTATATATTATATATTATTATATTAAAGACGATCGATATTATATGCGCGTCGCGACAGACGAGCCGATCGAACGAAGGGGCGCGGTGATTTTTAAACACACAAAAGATATGCGCGTATATTGAAAACTACGCGTGGGCTCGGGTCGACCCACGCAGCCTTACTAGGCCTTACTAAACTATCGTATCTTTGCATCATTATTAAAACAAAAACTGTATCTATTAATGTAACGATAAAGCTTAAATATTTAAACGTTGAACGAACGAACGATCGCAGAACTGTGTGCTGCGGTAAAGGATGACGGAGAGAGGACGGTGAGGGACGGAGAACGCGAAACGAAGGGAAGGACGAGACGGGACGCGTCGTCGGCTTCGATCCGTTCGATACGAATCCGAGAGGAGGAGGAGGAGGAGGAGGAGGAAAATCGACGCGAGAAACGTTCTCGAGAAGAGGAGTAGACACGAGTAGTCGACGAAGAGGAATAANCGAAGGGAAGGACGAGACGGGACGCGTCGTCGGCTTCGATCCGTTCGATTCGAATCCGACAGGAGGAGGAGGAGGAGGAGGAGGAGGAGGAAAATCGACGCGAGAAACGTTCTCGAGAAGAGGAGTAGACACGAGTAGTCGACGAAGAGGAATGATGGGAAACCGTCTGGTCCGGCGACGCGATCGTCGGTCGCGGTGTTCCCTTCGGAATCGGAAATTCTGTGCAAATGAAGAACGATATTTTTTTCACGAGAAGCTTATAGTAGAAACGACGAGATAAACGTAGCGAAAACGTGTGGATGCGTCCGTGAGAGAAGACGGGGGGCGGGGGGTTGGGGTATAGGGTGGAAACGAGAGCATTTCGAGTTCCGTCGCTTGCCTAATAACAAAATATGAAAATAAAAGACTAATTGCGTCCAAAGTAGAGTTTTATAAAGCTGAGCACGTCCCGGTGTCGTCGGAGCTTTGGCAGCACCTCGGTCTCCTCTATTTTCACCGCAATCATCGCTCTGTCCTTTTCTATCGACGATTCACGCACCATAGACGGCACCGTCGCCACCGTCAGTCGCCGCTCTTGCCATCGCTATCCTTTCTTACCGCTACGTCCCGTAATTGTAATTAGAACCGACCGTGAGCATCGCCAATTACGAGTATCGTTTCTGATCTATCGTTGCCGTCGCCACCGTTCCACGATCGATGCCATCGAAAACGGCGACGTCTCGCATACTTCCAACCGCTGACACTGTCCTAGTCGCGTACCATTTGTTGTCAATGCCACGAACAATAAAACATTTTCCCGTCGACCCGATCATCGTTTCCGCTGTCATTATCGCTACGACTGGCCGCATCAAAAATCGAACGAACGCCACTGTAATATACCACTGTCGTTGCCGTTGCCGTTGCCGTTGCTGCCGCTGCTGCTCTGTTGCTGCTGCTCTTGTCGCTGCTTCTGCTTCTGCTTCTACTACTGCCGCTGCTGCTGCTGCTACTGTCGCTCTTACTATTCCAGCGTTCTAATCGTGCTGCTGCCATTGTGACTAATGATACTCTCAGATATTAAATATATATATATATATATATATATACATACATATATATATATGTATATATATACATACGTTATATCGTTTTGATTACCGTTCGATTCTTCGAAAAGAATATTTTTTCCGGGGGGGAGGGGGTCAGGGGGCGGGAGGGTATAAGCCAGGAGCACGTAAGGGTCTCCGTAAAGCCTTTAACAAGCTCAAGGACTGTGTTTATTATCCACTTTATTGTAAAAAATAAAAGGGTAACGATGCCGATAATAATAACGATAACGACTAATATTAAATACGATAGCGCTACTAATAACGATAAGTACAATGATAATAATAACAATAACTATGACGATAAAACACGGTAAAGGGAGGATTACCGGTGTTACGATTAATATCTTACTGTTACGGCAAATATTTCTACTACTACTACTACTTCTACTATTACTACTACTACTACTATTACTACTAATAGTAATAATAATAATACTCCTATTACTATCATTACTTATTACTAATACTATTACCACTTCTACGTCTACTATTATTACTAATATTTCGGCTATTACTACGGTTATCGAATAATTAATACTATTACTTTTACTACTTTTACTACTTCTACTACATTATTATTACTACTTCGAACGATTATTATCATTGTTACTCTTACCATTACTATTACTGCTACTACTATTACTACTACTGATACTATTATAATTAATAGCGATTAACGATACTGTCGATCGACGGTTACGATGATAATAATAAAAGTAATAACGATGGCGACGACGACAAACGAAGGGGCACGCGAGCAAAAAAAGAAAACGATGAAGAAACGCGTTCGGCCCGAGAACTACCGAAAGCAATTAAGTCTATCCTCTGTAGGTTAAGATTTTTCAAACGATCGAGGGAATCGCGGAACGGAAACGCGGAGGCCACGGCGAAAGCTTTCGCTTTCGCTTTCGAGAACGAATACTTTTTACTCGGTCCGTCGTCTCAATCGGTGTCCTCGTATCTTCGGTAATGTTCTAAAACAATGATACCTCCTATCGTTCCTACTTATATATAGATCGCTTATATAGATCGTACATCGACTCCTTAAATTTGTAATACTATACTCTGTAATCATCTTTTACCTCGCTGAGAGCAGCTCTTTTTTTATTCTCTTTCCGAGTAAACGCTTGCATTGTATAACGCGAAATTTGCGAAATTCGTTGAACAAACGATTGTGGTCGATGAAAAATGAAGAGAAAGAACGGCGGGAGAGACGGAGAAGGGACGGTGTGCGTGCGTGCGTGCAAATAAGGAACAGAACGAACAAGAAAGAGAGAGAGAGAGGAGAGAAAGTGGAAACGACGAAGAAACTAGAGCGAATCGAGGAGCGACCAACGACGCATTAGACGAGACGAACAAGTCCGCTACTTTGTTTTATTTTTACATTCACGAAGGTATGAGATGTTGCTCTCGGAGTGAAAATTTACCAGACGAAAGTCGTCCAATTCTCGATGTACAAAGACGGAGCGGAAGCGACTCGTTTGCACTCGGCCGACGCCGATAAGATTTGCGTTTCACTCGTAATCGCGGGGCAACCTTTCGATTTCTTTCATCGGGAACAAATCGTTTGTGAATTAATAACTTTTCCAAGTACAATTAGAATCGTACTAGCACTGGCGCGGCGCGTATACTTCTCTTCTGAATCGCGTTCATCTCTAATTTCAGATACGACCCTGACGACGGTATATCGGCTTATTTGGCAAAATACGTCGTACGCACGGTGCAACGAACAGAGTCGGACAGAGCCGCACGTAGGCTTCTTTCAAAGTGCTTTTCCTGACTCGTCGAAGTAAATCCCGAACGCGACCAGAGACACACAGGACGTTTCTTTATTTTTTCGTTGCCTCTTGTATGTACAGGTGATAAAGACGAAACGACTCGCGATCGAACTCGGATCGATCCTCCGATGTATTTGCAATGCAGACTCAAAGTGCCTTATGACAATTTCTTCGTACCGTGAGAGCAATACGTATACCGAGTCACTGCGAAGAATAAGAATTGGTAGCGGTCGCGAAACAGCTGGTGACGCGCACCAACGGAAAGAGATAAGAACGAAAGCGTTGCCCTGTCGCGATGGAAACTCGTGCGAATGGAAGTTGTGAGCTCGGACGCGAGAAAGACGAGTGCGAGAAGGCGGTAGGACGCGGGCGGGACGAAAGCGAGGCGAGGAAGGACGAGGAGAAGAAGTAGGTAGAGCAAAGCAACGGCAGCAGCCTCGGCAGCGTTAGCAGCAGCAGCGGCAGCAGCAGCGGCAGCAGCAGCAGCAGCAACACGGTAGTAGCATCTGTGTGTAAAAAGGGTGAGAGACGAGTGAGAGCCGACCTAACGCCTCTATACGCAGAGTGTACGCGTTATACGATTGCTTCGTACTTAACTTTAATAACCGGACGAAGCTGGTGATATCGTGCACACGATTTTAGGAGTTTCTCATTGCCAGGTTCGACGAAAGCGTTGCGATCCGTCCACAAGCATGTTACTCGCGTTTAGACGACGCGCGTGCCAGCTTCCTGTACCTTGTCGATCATTCCGTTCATTCGATAGCCTTAACGGACAGACGCGATCGCGTTATCACGGCCAAACGATCTTCGTTGAATCTGAATTCTACTTCCAAGCCACAGACCAAAAGTTCGATACTGATCGACGACAACGTCTATTCGCTTCTATTACCGATTTACTTGACTCTTGAGTCAATTTTCCTTCTTCCCGTTCTCACTCTTTCGATTAATTCCTTTTCCATTTCTCGCTTGCTCTCCCTCCCCCCCCNAGGACGCGGGACGAAAGCGAGGCGAGGAAGGACGAGGAGAAGAAGTAGGTAGAGCAAAGCAACGGCAGCAGCCTCGGCAGCGTTAGCAGCAGCAGCGGCAGCAACAGCAGCAGCAACACGGTAGTAGCATCTGTGTGTAAAAAGGGTGAGAGACGAGTGAGAGCCGATCTAACGCCTCTATACGCAGAGTGTACGCGTTATACGATTGCTTCGTACTTAACTTTAATAACCGGACGAAGCTGGCGATATCGTGCACACGATTTTAGGAGCTTCTCATTGCCAGGTTCGACGAAAGCGTTGCGATCCGTCCACAAGCATGTTACTCGCGTTTAGACGACGCGCGTGCCAGCTTCCTGTACCTTGTCGATCATTCCGTTCATTCGATAGCCTTAACGGACAGACGCGATCGCGTTATCACGGCCAAACGATCTTCGTTGAATCTGAATTCTACTTCCAAGCCACAGACCAAAAGTTCGATACTGATCGACGACAACGTCTATTCGCTTCTATTACCGATTTACTTGACTCTTGAGTCAATTTTCCTTCTTCCCGTTCTCACTCTTTCGATTAATTCCGTTTCCATTTCTCGCTTGCTCTCCCTCCCCCCCCATCTCTCTCTCTCTCTCTCTATTTCTCGCTCTTTTTTTTTTGTCACTCCAGGCTTCTCTCCGTGGCTCGTTTGCTCGCGAAACAAGTATTAACACTTGACGAAGATTCGTAACGAGCACACACCACCGCATGAAGATCGTAAAGTAATTTTACATTGTACAATGGTCTGGGTTCGAGTGTCTAAATTAGCGATCGAGAATTGAAAAGCGGGAACGATCGCGATCGCGGACCGTTTCGCCGACACACGGTCTATACGCGACGTGCGTGTATACTCCGTTGGCTCGAGATCTCTGTAGACTTCTCAAAAATTAAATAATTTTACGTAAGCCCCGAAACGTTCGCGATCGGCTTCCTTTGTAATTAAACAGAATAAGAAAAAGAAACGAATACTGTACTAAGTGACCGTATAGCTGTAACGTGTAACTATTACTACGGTGAACGTGAATGCTTTAGCCAACGTTTGAGGCGTGTGTTAACCGATTTACGCGCATTATTATTGTTAACGATATACAATTGTATTTACTTTTATAAAAATAATGTCGGATATATTGTAATTAAAATTCTATACCGAAACACCGCTCTGTATCCACGAGAGACGAATAAATAAAACGATCAAAACAACCGTCCCGCGAGTGTTTGTTCGGTTTAAGAGTGGAGCACGATCGGCCGGAAGAAAGTAAGGGCACGCGTGACTTACCTCGATAGAATGTTCCTTCGTCGATGACGCTTCGTCGGTTAAAATTTGAAGGACGTCGGGAACCGGCCACCAAAAGTCGTCAAATGTGAAGCTACGTCAGATAAGAATAGAGGAACGTCACGATTCGTTGTTACATAGTTCTTTCGTAGTTTCCATTTCCTTTATTTCAAAGGACGCTCTAATCGAATCGAATATGTCATTCATACATTACCATTCGAAATCCATCGGATCGATATGCGCTCCGACGACCGTCGACTGCGCGTCCGGCATTATAATACAGTTGACGCGGGAGTTTTGGCATCACAATACTTGTCTAAGGAGACCCTTTGGTACCTGCTTCGCGGGCAATAAATTTTTTACTTCTCAAACTGCAAATATATCTCGTTAAATATAATATTTAGGACGGGAGCAAGTTTGTAAGATAGGAATCATTAATGTTCCGCGCCGGCATCGTCGACGTGCCGCTCGAATCTGCCGTAACAAAATCAAAGCGAACGCTGCGCACCTAAACCGATTGTATACACAAGAATAAAATGTGAACAACGATCGAACGAAAATGCGAAGACGAATCTCGAAAGAATGCACAGATAACTCGCGACAGTTTAAACGACGCGTTCCGGGAACGTCCAACAAGTAGTCGAGCAAACGCTTCTCATTCAATCGGTATTAACGGCGAAAGTAGATAAAAAATAGTGTACGAACAATACTTACGCGTACGTGAAGCAATAAATGGGTCGTGATTAAATGTCCGAGCAGATTAAAATCCAATTATCGAGTTACACTGTTACACAAAAAACAACAACGCCAGTACCGCGCACGAAAGAAAAAAGCAAATGGCGCCAATGGCGGATCAAGCCTGTAGAGCGGAGGGGGAACATCGCGGGGGTCACGTGACTGGTATTTCAAACGTGGCACCATCTAGCGAAATGAAGTTGCAAACTAAACGTTCTTATTCCGACAGATCCATGGTTAGGTTAGATGCAGTTGGATGTTGTTCAAGTGGTTGTTTGCGAATTTCGTTGTGTATACATGTTCACCAATGTAAACGAGATATCCTCTTAACTATTGTTAAAAATCGATGCGGGACTCAGTAATTCACCCGTCATCTGTTGCTCAGTAATTTTAAATACTGCTTCGTCGACTACGGTTTGTATGGGCGTAAATATTTAATACGACAGCGATGTCCGACAAGGAGGTTAGCGAAAATCCCGCTACTGAAATTGCCAGCAAGTCGGAAGAAATTGGTGAAAATTCGACGAACGAAGAAGCACCTGCCAGTCTCGAAACAATTCCTTCGGAAGCACAGTCGACCCGTAACGGAGTTCAAACTGTTGTCAAGGAGAAGGCAAAAAGTATGATTATTCATTTACAAGGAAGTTGGACGAAAATGTGAGTCCGAGGAATTCTCCAAGGAATAAGAAAAATTTGTTGACGTTCCAGTTGATATTTTGCTAAAAGCGACCGGGAATGCGCCGATAATGAAGCAAAAGAAATGGTCCGTCAGTCAGGATCATTGCATCGGTCGAATCTCAGATTTCGTCAGAAGATATCTCAAGCTAGATGCCAATGAGAAATTGGTAAGTTTTAGTGAATAGAAAACTGTATTGGTTCCAATGTCAGTGGCTCAAGTGTAATTTCTTTACTAGTTCCTTTACGTGAATCAAACGTTTGCACCTGCGCCAGATCAAATAGTAAAGAATCTGTATGACTGTTACGGTGCAGATGGAAAATTGATACTTCATTACTGTAAGAGCCAAGCTTGGGGCTGAGCATCAACTCCGAGTCCGTATATTCTTCTATATATTATAAATGTACATAGACATTACCAAGATTTGTATCTTATAGCATAAGTAAGTTGATTGATTCAATTTGAAATTGAATCTTGGCTAATCAAATAAATAAGATTTAATTTAATAAACTTGGGCAAGTTTGCCTTAGGACTTTCACCGTATTCACGCGTTATAGCAGAGTTCCTCCCGAATGCTGTCACGACGCGTTCGTAGTCGATGTTTCTGAAAAGGGGTATTTCCAGATCATGACGGCACCGTCCGCGCTCGCCGTGACGATAAATTTTCCATTTGGAGAAAACGCGCTGGCGGTAACGGCGGCGGCATGCGAAAGACCTACGCGAACGGTGCTCGCGGTGCGGTACTCCCATAGTTTCACGATGTCGTCGTCCGATCCGGTGAGAAAATAATTTCCGTCGCAACTGAAATTGATCGTGTTCAACCTGCCGGAGACCGAACCCTCGATCTCTCGAACCCACGAGCCGTCTATGGTCTCCCAGTACGCCACTTTCCCGTCCGTCCCGCAAGTCAAAATTTGTACGCCGCTGGGTACGAAGCACGTCGCCGTGTACATCGTGTTTCCGCTCAGCATGAACTTCCTCGTCAAATCTCTGAACGGGAACAGTTTTTAAATATAAGTATACGCCACTGTTCGACTCGCGTTTCCAAGTCTCGAGCTATACCTCAAATCCCACAGTATGCACGTGCCGTCCGTGCTGGAACTGATCACGCTCTTGTCGTCAGGTGAGACGTGCAGCGACGTTATCGGACCCCTGTGCTCCTTCATCACTTTCAGTAGATGACGTATCTCGGTCACCGCGTTCCATACTCGCACCTGAACGAACGCGTACACCAAGTTCATTTTCAACTTCGCACAAAGTCGTGTACGTTTTGTAGGAGTACCTGCCCCTCGCAGCCGCCGGTGACGAGCTTGCAGTCGTCGTTTGTAATCGTGACGACCGAGACGGACTTCGTGTGAGCATTATTGATCTCGAACAGCAGCTTTCCTCCGTTCAAAGCAAAACCTCTTACCGTCCCGTCGTTCCAGGCTTTCTCCGGAGGACAGATCGAACCACGGTTTTAGTCCCGAAACAACGACGACGGATACTCACGCGACGAGAAACACTCACCGGATATTATAGATCCTTTCGAATCGAAGCATATGCTGGAACAGGAGAAATTTGGTACGGTGATCCTGAGCAGTTCTTTTCGACTGTCCAGCTTCCATATTCGTATGTCATCTTTCCCGGTCGTCGCGAATATCTCCGAACAGTTTCTGGAATATTGATTCGCCACGGTGAGATCGGATCACGGTGACGGAGGAGTAAGCCGCTCGGAGCAAAAGATTTACCTCGGGAACGCCAAATCGTATACCGTACTGGTGTGACAAGTGACGATCAAACGCAGACGAAAGGTGGCCAAGTGAATTTCATAGATCTCGCACAGAGCAGTTCCTACGAATATGAATTCGTTCTTGAACCGGACCATCGACGTCACCGGGCTGCACACGTTCGCCGTACGGAGCTGTAAAGACATACAAGTTTCGTGCATACATATTTTGTATGTACACGATTTGTGCACTGTGTTCCGGGCTTCGCGTTTCGTCGTACTTACCGTCGCTATAGCGGGTATGGTCAGCGACTGTTTCGTTTTATTTGCGGTGCGCGGCGGTTCTTTTGCTATTTCGACTAATTCGATTGTCGCGTCACCGGCCCCGACGATCAGCCTCCCTTTCTCTACGAGCAACAGATTTTTTATACCGCCCGCGTACACCTCTACGTCGCTCCCGTTCGTCTTTCCCACGTGCTTCGGTATCTTCGTGTAACAACCGACCATGACCGGACAACATTTGTCAGCTCCCTCGGAATCGTCGACGTTCAATCTACGCTAGAAGACAACGATATCTCAATTGCAGGTCGGAATGAAGCGATTCGTCGATCGACCGACCTTGCTTTCACGATGTCGCCAGACGTTGTTCCACAGTAAATGTACTCATCTTTTTCGTCGACGACCACGCAGTTGATCGAACGCTTGATCTTCCCGAGTTTCACGTCTGTCCCGTAGATCTTTCGATCCTTCGTACTCGTGCGCCATAATCTTAAATTTCTATCGCCAGCAGTGACAAAAGCCGTTGCGGAAACGTTCGTTCGCGCGATGGTCAAAACGTCCCCGCAAGCTTCGCTCGCGGCGAAGGTACCTGCGACGAGAACGAGTCCGAACCCTGTTTCTACGTTTCAATCGTAGACGACGAGACAAAATCGAAGGTACGTACCGCAAAGTGGTGTTCCGTTTTCAATGTCCCACAGTATCACGCGACCGTCGTCTCTGCCACCGAGGCTGATCAGATATTGCCCGTTCCGCGTGAAGCACACGGCCTCGACTCTGACTTTGTGTAACTCGTACTTGGATCTCATCTTGCGCTGCTCGTAGTCCCATATTATGACCATTGCCTGTGGAAGCGGATCGTAAGAGAAGAACGACGTAACGCGAGTACTCTTTCAGTTCGAGAGAATCACCTTGAAACCGTGATGTGTCACTTGGCCAGAAGCTATCAGGTCTCCGGAAGGCGAGACGCACACCGCGGACACCGCATTTTTGTGGCCGACGAGGAAGGTCTGTTCGCCGGACTTTATATTTTTTATGGTAACTTTGTTCCCCATCGCGTGTACGAAGTGTTCTCCATCGGGATGTACGTGCAAACCATTCCTTACGAGACCTAAATTCGATTTAAACTTTCAATTTATGCGATGACCTGTCTACAAGATCTGCCCGTCGCAAACGAAACTTTCCCGGACTAAGTATAACGTTCGACCAAAACTTTTTTCTACCCTCAAGGAGATGAAAATCTCACTCGATCCGCCGCGCATTTTAGAACAATTCTCTTTGGATGGAAAAGACGATAACTAAGAAATCACAGTTGTATGACTATATGACTAATTGTAAATTCAAGCGGTCCTGTTCGAGTACTGATGATTAATGACGCATACTCCCGCGCGTTTCGAGCATTTTTCAAATCTTCTGGGGTATCAAATTTTTCTGTAAACGCGTGTAAAATCCATAGACGATCACTAACCGTCGAAGGCTATCATGCCAAATAATTCAAGCTGTTGCAAGTCCATAATGAAAAGTTCTATTACATACAACGACCCGCACTCGCACAAACTTTTCTCGATAGAGTAAGAATTTCGTCGTCATGGTAATCGTACGGGTATAGATAACAGCAGATATTACGATAGGGTTCGATATACGTGGTCAGTGATCAAAAATAAAGGACGAGGTCGAGAGATCGACGATTGAATCAGGTGTTGGGTTTGAAAAAATTTTCTTTTCATTTTCAATTTTCCTTCTCGCGCGGTTTTTATCGGCAGTGTCGCGAAGGTTAGAATCGTTGTTATCGACCGCTAGTAGTAATTAATGACGGCGCGCTGACATAGATGGCAGGACGGTACGTTTGTTTCGATTTTCGTACGGTTTCTGACGCGGGTTTTGTTGTTACGATCCGGTGTTTGTCCATTTTAAATAAGACGTACATTATAATTGTTTCGCCGATCAAGGATGGAGTTACTACCGTAAGCGATTCAGGGAATTAGTTCGTCCGAATCTAGACAATTGTTCACGATGAATCTTGAATCTATCGCGAGTAATCGTGCCTCATAACCATAGCAGGCGTATTCCGTTTGTTTTAGACAGCCNGAATCTTGAATCTATCGCGAGTAATCGTGCCTCATAACCATAGCAGGCGGTATTCCGTTTGTTTTAGAGAGTCCAATTCGATGTTCTGGAAGTCCGCTAGATTGAAAACTTTTGACAATTGGCCGTTTCAGTCTTCCGACAATTGTAACGCAGAATCAATGGCCGCTGCTGGATTTTACGTGATAGGTGGTACAGAGGAGCCCGATTTGGTTCAGTGTTTCATTTGCTCGAAACAACTCGATGGCTGGAAACCTGAGGACGATCCGTGGTGCGAATTCTCGCGTCGTTCGCTTCTCTCGTCGAATCGCAGTTTGCTGCGTGCGTAACAAAAAATTCTTCTTATTTGGGATCAAGATCTGTTGTTTGCAGGTCCGAGCACGAGGAACACAAGTCGGACTGTGCGTTTGTGATGTTAGGAAAACCAGACGAGACTCTGTGGACGGTGAACGATCTGTTCGATTTGTTAAAAAAGTTTATAGTAAACGAATGCGTGAGTAGTATTGTCTTCACCTCTGGTTCTGTAAAACTGGAATCATAAATGTAACAAGATCCTGTGTCAACTCTGCAGACACAGGAATTGGAGCAGTCCGTGGCTTCAGCTAAACAAGAGAGCGAGAAACTGATGCGCAAAATACCTGAAATTTACATGAAATTGAAGAAAGGGCAAAAAGATTAGAGCAAAGGTACATTCGACGGTCTTACCCAAGGCCGAATCTGAGTCTACACAATTATTAATTTATATTATTTTTTTTTTTTACTTTTTTCAAATAAAATTTGTCTAAGATTTATCATTTTCTTTTTTCTGTTCGTTCATTTACGACATTTTTCGTGTTGCAAATTAGACATTGTATTACAGACGTTAAAAAACGAGGTAATCAGTCGTCCGATAATTATCTAAGATTAGCAGACAATTAAGTGTGGGAGAAGAAGCAACGATATCGCGGACAGGCAATCCACGCTGTCACTTCTTGTGAAGTTTGACGATTTTATCGCGACGACAACTCTTTTAATTCCATGGTATTAGAGGTACGATCGATTCATTATCATTAATCTGGTATATCGCGATATCAGGAGCGAAGGTGGTTTAATTGTTTATAGCGATTGCTTTGTTGCTTAATGTTGGTGGATTTAGCAATAATTTTTACCATGTTTTGACGAGGCGTTCTCGGGGAAGATTGACTCAGCAAACGGTATCGCGACGAGAATTATATTCGCGCTCAAGGATTAAGCCGGCCAGTAGCTGCATCATAGAAATATCGATACTTCCTGGAAGCTAGACTTTCACAATCGCTGTGCGCGAGGTATTAGAGCCTCGACCCGATGCGACTGTCCGAAAAGAGACGCGCAACCGAAAGATAGCGGCGGATGATCATAAACGGGGCATAAAATATTTTGTTTACGTATACCGATGATAGAATTTGACACGGAGATACCGCGACGGTCTTAACATTCTCCACAGTACTGCGAAATGGCGATTTTACCTTCAGACTTAAGTAGGCAATATCTTTCGTAAATATCGTTTGCGGTAATACGAGGATGATTCTCGTTGCACTTTCCTCGCGTTCTTCTGACTCGCGTAAGGGTCGCGGTAATCGTTCACCGCATCGATCGCGATCTTTGATTTCCCAGGATCACCGACCGCCTTAGGATTTCCATCTGTTTCTACGTACTTCGATAAGAGATCACGTACGTGCCTCGTGTAGGATAATAATTGCGAAACGAGCGAGAGGAAAAAGCTTTAGGGAAAAACGTTTAATCTTTTAATAGAAATGAGCCATTTTTTACGAAAGGTGTGCGGTTTCGTACGGTAGTTTCCACCGCGAGAAACGTTTTCTCCTCTTCTTTCTACTTTTCTTAAATCATCTTTTTGATCGAAGGTACGCGGCCGAGATCCCTTTCGCTCTCGTATCTCTCCGTCGAGCGCTCATGGTGTACAAACACAGAGTATCAAAAATAGGTGCATAATACGCGACGCGTTATCATTCCCCTCCAACCATCGGCCGCGTCTTCCCTACGCCGACTTTTACCAACCCGCTCGGCGCCTTATCCACGGTTTCCTTTCCCTTTTTGCGTTTAGTGAGGAACACGTGTACGAGTATAAAATGAATTCGCACGGTGCGGATTGATTCAGTTAATCGCGACATGCGGCCGCGGTACACGGGCATCGGTCTCCGTCCATAACATCTCGTGATTTTCGTGCTAAGAGACTCGTCCCGTGGCTCGTGCCGACAGCAGTACACGCTCGCGTACTTCGACGGACCGAGCCGAGAGAACGCGGTCGTATGAATTTCACTCGGCCCCGAACGACGTGATATACCAAACGATTTATGTTCCATTTCACGTTGCATTACCGTTAGACACAGAGGACGTAATTGAATTTCGTTTACAAAATGCTGTCGTCGTGGAAAGTATGCTGTAAGTATCGCACGCGTCCTTTAATAACGATGGACGAAGCCTCGTCTCGGTTTACTTTGCGTTTGCTCGGGATCTTCGAAGATCTCCGCGAGCCATCGATCAAGATAATTTACTATTGACAAATTTCTCCGTTTCATTGTTGATCCAGTTCTGCGAAAAGAATTTTTTAGGGCGTACAATGGTAATCGTTTGTGTTGAGAGCGATTTAGTGGAACTTAAGTATAAGCTCGTCGTTTCCACGATTTTATTGGATATTTGCACAGGGTGTTTAAAGAACGTTTACCGGTCGTTGTCGAAGATTAGTGTACGTCTCGGCCACTGTTAACTTAAATATCAGTGGAACGCAGATTTTACTTTGCGCAATTAGTAATCGGGTATTTCGTAAGATAGAAAACGGTGAAACACGCCGGTATAATAGATTAATCAAATCGATTACAACGAAGGTAAAATTACGTAAACGGCGTTGAATAACGCATTATGCGGCGACGATTAATTGTATTTTAATTCGATCGCGTTCATAAATTCTATTCTCCCGCAATTTGTTAAACGCAGTCGGACGACCGATCAACGGAATCGTCGAAGATCCGTGAAACAACGGACGGCTTCGCGGCGCGCTTTTTTTTTCTAATTGCCGAGGCATTATTGCTCAAAGTTAAACGACTGCGGATTATACAATACGTGGACGCGAACGAGGAGTTATGCATAATTTATTCCATAGTTCGTCGTAATAACGAGGGATTCGTGTCCGTGAGCGGAATTTTTTTAAACGTTTATCGAGAATACCTGAAATATTTCCGTGCGGGGAACAAAAAACACGATTTGTCCTCGAAAGAAACGAACCAAAGCAAGTGCAACGCGACGCGATGCAAACCGCGGAACGGAGGAAGGATAAAAGAAATCGTATTCGCGGACTCGAAACGTTCCACGTGCCTAACGTGTGCAACAAAAATGCGATCACGGGTTCCGGTCAATAAAGGGGGATATTTCGACGAGCTCCCCGTGATCGATCCACGATCCACGATCCACGGCCGAACCGAGGAAACTAATTGGGCTTCGTAAAACGGGATTGCCGCAATTAAAAGCGCGTAATTTTGTATCCGTCTATTAACAGAACCGAGTAAATCTCGTAATTCCTCTCTCGTTATCTCCGTGCCGAATCTCGCCTCCGCTCTCGCCTGCCGATATCATCGACGCACCGCGATATTGTTCCTACTTTTTTTGGCTCCTCGTGTTTGGATTTCCCGTCTATCGTTCAGAGATAAGATAAACTGACTGATGCTGCGCGTCCGACGACGTTCGACTGATTTTCATCGTAAAGAGGGCCTCTTACGATCCATTGTTTATAGCCGATCGATCGATCGATCGATCGATCGTTTCCATGACCAGTTAACATACATATTTTTTATCGTCCATCTTCAAGAATCATCGCGCGGTATCGTACAATAGTCATCAGCTTTTTTTCACCTCGTTTACCCTCGCACTTCGACGGACTCCTTATCTTCTATTCAGAGACTTCTAATCGGACGAGATTCCGTCAGATCTCGTCGATCGAGAGAAGATACGTTTGTCTCACCTACTTCTTCGTTATTTTATGAATTTGTTCCGATCTGGCGCTCGTTCGCCAGCGGTACCGCGCGATTTGTAGAGTAGTTCGGTCACGACGGTCCGATCGGAGGAAGTCGGGATCGATTGCCTTCGAATTACAAATGAAAGAATTATAAACCGTATCACGGATCATCGCGACGGGTGTCGAACGCGTTCGACCTCTCGCTTCAAGGATTCGTTTGGTCTTCGAACTCTTCTCGTCTCGCGCGCGGCGTCGATTTCGTCGGTTCAGTGGTCCCCGTCTCACCTTCTCGGCGAGCGACCGGTCGAAATCCAAACGACGGTCATAAACGCTTAAGTCGCGGCGATACGTGCAAGGAATCTGACCTTTACCCAGATAAGTCCGTTCGGCTCGTTAGACAGCTGCCAATAGGGGAAAGCCTTTGCGGCTAATCGTCATTCCTTCCGCGCCGTTGACCTCGGGACTTTCTTCGCGACAACCACGACCGTCGGCCCGTTCGTCGACGCGTACCGTCATAGATGCATATACTTAAACGACGTTCACGATTGATCCGCAGGTGGAAGAGTACCGCAACGATGGGTGTTCGCGATAATGGGCTTTTTGGCACTGTTCAACGCTTACGCGATGAGGGTCTGTCTCTCGATCACGATCACCGAGATGGTTGTACGGCATCCGCCGAGCCCTGGACCTAATCGCACCGACGTTTGTCACGTTTCGTCGATCGGGCACGACGATCATCACACCGTGGTCAGACCGTCGACCGCGAAACAGTACGATTGGGACGCGTACACGCAGGTAAAAAGAGATCGCGTCTCGAGAACGACCCGTTCTCCCGGTACTGACGTCGTTCGCGTTCCGACGAGCCCGACGTTCGAATATGCTCGTCGAATCGTTTAAAAAGTTGAAAGATCCGCAGGACGCGAACGATCGTCCGTTTACGTAATTAGGGGTATTATATAATGACGTTCGACGAACGTCCAGCGATAAAAGTCTCGGTCTATTTGCAAAAATGTAATTAACTGCCGTTTAACACGCGGTCCCGAGATCTCGAGAGATAAAAGACACCGCGCGATCCTTGTGACTGCCATTTATTTTTGTTTGCAGAACGCGCGTTTTTGCACATTAACACCTCGACCAGTTCATTATTCTCCGAACGAAATTCCAGATTCCTTTTTATAAATTCACCGCCACCGCCGCAGCGTTACGAAAGCGCGTGCGGATAATGAATAGATAGCCATCGAGAGATTTTATGAACGCGCAAGGAAAATTTTCCGCTCGCACCCGCAACATTATGAGGTGTAAACTTTTCCCTGTCCCCGATACGCGAGCCATTTAAATAAAATAAATTTTCCACTAACGGCGACGCTCGAGTCATCGTTTAGGCCGTCGCCGTCGCCGTCGCGGATAAACGTCGCGGTTCATCGTTCATCATCGTTGGATGTTTACCGCGCGAGTTAGCAGATTCAACTGTTCGCGTTCTCTCCCCGTAGGGTATCATTCTGTCGTCTTTCTACTGGGGTTACGTGGTGACGCACCTGCCCGGCGGGATGCTGTCCGAGAAGTTCGGCGGAAAGCACTCCCTCGGGCTGGGCATCTTGGCGACCGCGGTGTTCACGCTTGTCACGCCCGTGGTCGTCGACTTCGGAGAAGCAACGGGCCTGATCGCTCTGCGCGTGTTGATGGGCCTCTGCGAGGGTACCACGTTCCCGGCGTTGAACGCGATGCTCGCCCAATGGACACCGCCGGAGGAGAGGTCGAAGATCGGCTCGCTGGTGTTCGCCGGCGCCCAGCTCGGCACGGTGTTCGCCAACTCGCTGTCCGGCGTCATACTCACCTACTCGCCGTTAGGATGGCCGGCCGTGTTCTACGTGTTCGGCAGCGTCGGGGTCCTCTGGTTCTTGGTATGGCTGGTAACGTGTTACAACAATCCGGACGCGCATCCGTTCATTTCCGACCGAGAAAAGAAGTTCCTCCAAGAGAGGATGCAGGAGCATACGCATAAGAAACCGCCGTCGGTGCCGTGGAGGCACATGATCAAGTCCGTGCCCCTCTGGGCGTTGATCGCCGCCCAGGTCGGCCACGACTGGGGCTTCTTCACCTTGGTGAACGATCTGCCGAAATACATGAGCAACGTGCTCAAGTACTCGATCAAAGACAACGGGTTCTTGTCCGCGATGCCTTATCTGACCATGTGGATCTGCAGCGTGATAACGTCTTGCCTGGCCGACTGGATGATCACCGCCGGCGTGATGTCGCGTACGAACGTACGCAAGTTGGGCACGACCATCGCCTCGCTGGGGCCTGGAGCTTTCATCATCGGCGCGTCTTACGCCGAATGCGACAGAACGACGGTCGTCGTCATGTTCACGGTCGGCACGACTTTAATGGGTACGCGTCGAAAAAAACAGCCGGAAATAAGGAGTCGCGGAATCGATCGTTAATTGCTTGTCTCGTTATTCTACTTCCAGGGACGTTTTATCCGGGGATGAAGGTGAACGCTCTCGACCTCAGTCCGAACTATTCCGGTACTCTGATGGCCGTCGTAAATGGAATAGGCGCGTTCACCGGTATCGTGACGCCGTACATCGTCGGCGTGTTGGCCGGGAACGAGACGCTCAACGAATGGAGGCTCGTGTTTTGGATAGTTTTCGGGGTCTTCGTCGTGACCAACGTGATCTTCGTCTTGTTCGCCAGCGGAGAGGTCCAGTATTGGAACGACCCCGAGTTCGTCCGTAACGACAGGCAAGAGAGGCGAGCGAGGATCGAGTCCGAGAAGAAACAGAAACTCGAGAAACCCGTTCCATAAACAGATCGAAACACATTTCCTTCTGATAATTTTCATATTGTGATTTCGCTCGACGATCGGCAGGTGCGTTGTTTTATGACATCAACCGAACACGTGCGAGATATGCACGAGCAATTATGCGAGTAGCTGGTCGACTCGCGATATAAGAATTTTCATGACTATCTTGTTACGCTCGTTGAATGGCACGAGTGCAAAAGTATTTTACCGTACGCGCGTTCGTCGGATGTATTACTCAACGATTATGTTTCCTTGTCCTCATATCTTACGTCTAGTCCAAATGCGAAACGGGAATTACTTATGCGAGCCGACGAACATCGGTACGATTCCGTCTCTTTAATCGGACGCACGTTATCGAGCGAGAATGAAAAAAAAAATATATACATTCCGCTGACGTTACATAGACGTGTTCTCGCGGCTAACGAGATTCACAATCAGTGTACCTGAAAATGCATACATATACCTTTTTTCCGTGCGCGTCTGGAATGTGCAGCGGCTGCGGCGGCGCCTTGTTCTCTTCCATTCTACGCGTAGAGGGCGAAGGAGGTAAACGTGTACATATGTATGTTTAGTTAGAATAAAATGCGTACGTATATGTCTGCACATACATATATGTCGTATCGGAGCTTTCAATTATTTCGTACGACGGACATATGAGAATCGGGATGGGGAATTAATCGATCGAGACGCGTCGAATCTTATGGCATAGACTATATTTATTTCATTTTTCTTTTTTCTCATTTTATACAAATATCACATTATGTACAAATCATTTTCAATTAGTCTCTCGTCGCTTATTCTTAAATCTTACAAACTCATTTCGAGTTAACAGTATCTTCGACCGGATTGTTGGGTAACGTCCACGTAAGCGGTACGTCGAGCTTCTTCTTGTCGTGTTTCTTTCGTTGACCTCGCCACCTCGCCCTGTTCGGGCTCCAGTCGATCTCGTCCTTGCCTCTCCAAGAATTAGTCGGTAACGTGTAACTGCTTGCAACGACTTGCGCCGAGTCAGCTTCGAACACGTTCGCGAACACGTAGTCGGCGTGATAGTAATTCTTCAGCGTTGGTTCGTCGCGAAAGGCTTGCATAGCGCACCAGACGTGCGAGAGCAGACAGGGGAATCTCTTCAACCAATAATTCGTGAACTCGTCAGGTATATCACCGAGTTTCCGTTGAGCCTGTGGGCTCAATTCTCTGTAGTGATGTTTCTAGAAACGAGATTCAATGTTCCGCCGGTCAGTGTTTAATATGCCAGCGACAGGATCGCGTACGAAGTAAGAAAATTCGGGAATACAAATAGACAGACGCTCGTGTGGTAGAGGGTTTTGGACGTCGAGAAACGTTTCCTTTTACCTTGTTTCGCAATGCCCTTAACAGATCCCTGACACTTTCGCCCCGATAACTCCTGTACTTTCGAAGATCCGTGGCAACTTCCACGTCGATGAACGACCTCCAGTCGTCGTGCACCACTCGTCTGTGGCCCGTTTCCAATGCGATTAAAGCCGGACTATCGGCCTGCTCCTTCTCCACTCGGTCGCTCACGTCCTAATTAAATGTTAACAAAGCAATAGTAAGTAAATTTAAGCTCAGAGGACGAGTTTGTATTTTTAATAAGAGCAAGTACCTGGAAAAACCCAAGAATTTGCGCGGGTTCCCAAAATATCGGATGATCGTACACAGCTGTTACGGGCGGCCGTTCCGATGGATTGCTCGATATCATCGCTTTTATGAGAACCAATGCTAGTTCCTTGTCGTTCTGCGAAACTCCGTCGCGCAGTGCCGTTAAATCGCTTTCACCGCCTACAGAAGTTCGAATATAGAATTTAAACGAAAAGGGGACGAAGGAAATAGAGGTAGTCGAGACACGAAGCGTATCTCACAATGAATATTAGCTTGACGCCGTAGCGGATCTCCGAACGGATGTTTCCCCTCGGAGAGAACGTAATAAAAAACGCAGCCCAAGGAAAATATGTCCACGGCACAAGTGGCCCTGTTCCCGTTCAACATCTCCGGCGCGATCCAACCGTCGGTACCCGTCACACCCGATCTTCGTGAAAATGACACATGTCCCGTCTGAAGCTTCTTGCACAAGCCAAAGTCCGATATCATCGCTCTTATTTCCCCACGTGGTCCCGGTGCGGACAACAACACGTTGTGTGGTTTGATGTCCCTGTGCACTGCCCGAGCGTTTGTTCGTTTAGAAACTGCGTGCATACACATACGTATTCATAAAAGAACAAAACGAAACTTACCGATATCGAGAAGATGCAAATGCGCCAATCCCGAAGTGGCCTGTCGCAGAATACTTTTCGCGGATATCTTGTCCCTCTCGTACTTCCCTCCTACGTAGTCCTGCAATGTTGCTTCGGCTAGTTCTAACGCGATGTACCTGAACATCCTGTCTTCCTCGGTGCAAAAGTAACGCACGACGTTCGGGTGTGCGTCGGACTCTCTGAGCAGCTCCACTTCTCGATCGGTGACCGTGAGGCAACCGGGTAAGAGGCGCTTCACAGCTACGGAACGTCCGTCGAACGTGCCTCTGCAAATTTTTACCATTGATATTGGACAGTATACGCTTAGACCTCGGTTCGATAAATTCATTACATTCTGTCAACTTACCTGTATACGAACGTTCCTTCGCACCCTTTGCCCAAAACTTGTCCGGTATCGAAAGTTATCTTACCAACCTTCACCACTCCCTGTCCCATATCTTCTGGAATCGCTAGGGAATTAGGTCGCGTTCCATAATAATCGTTCGTACGACTATTCTCTCGAGAGCCCTGTAACAACACACGTTTAGTCTACGAGTCCCAACAGCGGGGAAGCAAAGTGAAACCTTAAAGAAAGAACCTGTGAAAGTTGTTGAAATTCTTTGAATTGTGCGTTCAAATACCAGAACATCGCTAGAATGCATCCTAGCAATACGATCAGCGTCAATTTCAACCCTTTGTTCTCCTGTTGACTGAGCCAATTCTTGCTGACGGCGTACGCGCCCCGTACGACCTCCTGCCACGATCTGTTGCCGGTACCGTTGGTAAATTCGTCCCCATATTGTAATCCAAAGAACGATCGTTTCGTCGAATTCGGATATCGTAGGGGTAACGTCTCGATCACAGGATCGGACCGCCCGGTGATTTGAAGCGGCTGCTGATCTTGTAATTTATATTCAGCTGGTATCTCGTAATGACCTGTTCATCAATGAAACCGATAGAACTGCCATGGTCGCTGATCAAGGCTCGTCGCCCAGCTTTAACAGTTTACCTAGTGCTATGACAGACTGATACTCGTCGTCGGACCGAGCAGTAGTGTCGGTGGTGTCCAAGTATTCGCCATCGTTAGATACGGGTACGTCTTGGTTATCGCTTTTCCCTAATTGTGGAACGGGCAACGGACCTTCGAGCAACAACTGACCGACGTTGCTCGAAATCGTAGCCGTCGACGAATCGACGAGAGACGGTAGCGCGTAAAGCCCGTGCCTGTGCTGGCCGATGTACAAGGTTGGACTACGGGAAACGAAATGTACACTTGGTCAAACAATTCTGTACGACTAAACGAAGGATGTCGAGCGCAATTACGCACTAGAGCTGAATGTCGCTCCGTTTGTTCGCGAAACGTTTCAACAGGAGGTCCAAAGTTTCATCGGCAACGCTCGTGAAAGGAACTGTTATCAGGCCGTCGTCTTGTACGAGATACAGCGCCGTCACTGGACTCTCGAGGTCCAGTTCCCACAAGATGATTCCTAATCTCTTGTCCACGGTGACCACGCGGCCAGTCGAACTCGTCGTAAAATGAACGAGATCTACGATAAGAGAATACAGTTGTAAATCACGATTGAGACCAGGAACGCGTAACGATGGACGAAATGTCAAACCGTAATTCTCTACTCCTTCCGGTTCCATCTTTGCGGCAGAATAATCGTAGAATGTAACGTTCCATTTTTTATGCTTTTGCTTGCTGTCGACCATGATAATATTGTATTCCGTGCGTCCCATGAAAACGACATTCTGCGACTTTAAGGGGCAAGTACTCTTGGCTGTATCGAATCCTAGAAGCTGCTCCCTATCGCCGGTTCTAGGATCGACCCCGAACCACGTGTCGATTTTTCTACCGGTATATAGTATCCCGTCGCTGCTGCGACAAGGACTGCTGGCCACGAGTTGTGGAATGGTGAATGGCAGTTTCTTCAGAGCGTCGGTTTCTGCCCCGTACACGTATAACGAGCCATCCTTCGGATCTGGTAAGAACATAGGCCTGGAACGATAGTAAGATTTACAGTGCTCGGAACGAGGTAGGCCGATATAAATGGACTCTAGCAGACTTACGCAGAAGCTCTCGCAAGATCAACTGGCACCTTGACTATCGGTTCTACAATAAGAGTTAAAAAAAAAATGTTACGCTAGCTTAGTAAATCTTCCACCCTCGTGGATTATACCTATTTAACAATACCATCATTTTGCTTCCACAGAATATTTCCAGCTCGTTGTTCCACGCCAATGAGGGAACCGTCCAATGTAGAAAACATTAAGAGAGGATCCTCTTGTTCCGATATCAACTGTGTATCTAGCTTCTCCTTGTACTACAATGACACGAGAATCATTTATCTCCATTACATATTAACGTAGTTGTCTGTATACTATTTGTGTCTCGGAGTAGAAATTACATTGAACGTACGTCTTTCTCGGATGGCTTCAGTTGGTCAGATCGTTGCGATCGTCCTGATTGATCGCAGACGACCGTACAGAACGTTCCGAAGACCGTAATAGCCAGTATAAAAAGATTGAATCGCATGATTTACGTGTTGCTCGTTAAGCAAAATTAAAATTGTAACAGCCTCGATAAATATGAATGTACAATGAAATGGAAAGGCATTGCAAATCGCAACATCTTTTTTTAAAATAGGTCCTCCTCGTGTTCGTCATCTTGTCCAAACATTTTCGTAATCTTCATCGCGTCGAATCCGTATACAGGATGCATAATCGAAAAATCTCTCGTCCTCCTTTCCCTTCATATGTACTCAGCACAGTGTATCGTGATACACAACGAACATCGCGAAATTTACTTGAAGTAACGATAGACATCTGTTATCGGAATTGACATTGTTGTTTCTGTGTAAGACGCAGCGACAAACAATATCACATGGCATGTATGTACGTACGTATACTTAAAACAAAAGCAATTAACGTTTTCCTATCACATGCGGGCGGTCGCTTTGGTTCCCACGCGCAGTTCGCGTTCGAAATTCGGAATGCGATTCTTGATCTGGCTTTGCGATCGCGAACAATCGGCAATTGTTATTGGAAGAGAAGTAAAAACGCAGGACATTTAAATGTTTCACTCGCAGCAGACGCGTATTGTTGCGTGTGTATATGTACACATTGTATAGCGAAATGATGTCGCGCATCCATCCAAGTCATACATAACGTCATGGACACGTGGCTCGCGTGTGTTCGCGAGGCAACACATATCACTGTCAGTATATAGGGATAGCGTATATGCACACGTTGCACGCGGCTAGCTAGAACATTATTTTCGATTAATCGTTCATTACGTCGCAAACAGTTGTAAAAGTATGTTAAAAGTAAAATCGAAGGTGTGGAGCAGGTACTGCAACGACGTAGTTATTACACGATCGTTGTTGATACCGCGGTTACCCGTACGTACATCGGTACATACATACTCAATTTCAATTTGCTCGCTATGACACGTCGGGGGAACGTACGATTGAAAGTGTCCCCGGAACGAACTAACGATTAACACAAAATTCTCCTCTAACTCGCTATTCAAAATATTTTTCCTGGTTACCATATAATTTCGAAAAGACATCACCGTCGCCGCCCGCGTCGTCGTAAACATGTACGCACTATATACATATGTCGTTGACGTTTAGATATAGATAAGTAAGTAGCAAAATCTAATGGAATTTTAATTATATCAATCATACTCGTTAACGTAACTTAATGAAACTTCGGGAACATTTAGAGAGACCCTTTTTGAACATGCCTCTATAGTTTTATCAAAATCCGTACGTCAAAAACAGAGATATTTGTATTTTTTTCTAAATCGTCTCGGTTGTGCCTGGCATTTGAACGCGTGGCGCCATCTAGCGGTTGAAGTCGCGAACTAAGCGTTCCAGCTTTACGAAAGAGATTTAAAAAAAAATGCAAATATCTCGGCTTTTGACGTACCGATTTTGACAAAACTATAGGAACATGTTCAAAAAGGGCCTCTCTAAATATTCCTGAAGTTTCATTAAGATATGTTAACGAGTATGATTGATTTAATTAAATTTCTCAATCGGGACTCAATCTTGTCAGGAAAATTATCTCTTCCTACTTCGTAATTCTAGAACGCCTAGTTCGCGACTTCAACCGCTAGATGGCGCCACACGTTCAATTGCCAGACACAACGAGACAATTTAGAAAAAAATGCAAATATCTCGGTTTTTGACGTACTGATTTTGATAAAACTATAGAGGCATGTTAAAAAAAGGCCTATCTATATGTTCCCGAAGTTTCATTAAGATATGTTAACGAGTATGATTGATATAATTAAAATTCCAAGTCGGGACTGTGGCTCCAAGTTATAGTCGTTGGTACACGTATGTACGTACGCGGGTGAAAAAGGAACGCGAAGTTTGGATATTGGATGAAGCGAGGACAGAGATATCGTTCCGATTGTTGTCAACGAGAGAGATGACTGAAGCAACGATGTCGATACGAAATTATCAGATAATAATCGTCGCGAGCAACTGTATCGTCGAAATTAATCCCGACGTTCTTTAAGACATGTTTACTTCTGATCGTTTCTGATCGTCGTGACGAACGTTCCCTTTAATCATGACGAGTACCAGTACCAGGCAGAGTCCGAAGAAAGTGACATTGGCCATGATAAAAGGTAGGTGTATAGAAATTGAAAATGTTATGTTATCCGTTTTTATCGTTCGCGTCATCCCCTTACATTTTGTACAATACTGTTCTCTCGGAACCTTCTACTGTTAGAGACCTTGGCGTTTTCATGGATCCTCAACTATCCTATGGAAGTCATCTTGACCACATTGTCAAAAAGGCCTCTATGATGCTAGGCTTTCTTAAACGGACCTCAGTATATTTTAAAAATCCTAGGACCTTATTAGTGCTGTATAACTTGTTCTGCCTCATCTTGAATATGCATCAATCATCTGGTCACCTACGCTTGGTCTGCATCGCAATATTCTTGAAAGTATACAACATAAGTTTTTGAGACATCTGTCTCTTATGACTGATTCCCATCTTTGGTATATAGATCATAACTATAACATCATCACGNTCTTAAACGGACCTCAGTATATTTTAAAAATCCTAGGACCTTATTAGTGTTGTATAACTTGTTCTGCCCCATCTTGAATATGCATCAATCATCTGGTCACCTACGCTTGGTCTGCATCGCAATATTCTTGAAAGTATACAACATAAGTTTATGACTGATTCTCATCTTTGGTATATAGATCATAACTATAACATCATCATGTGCAAATTTAATATCCTATCTCTCGAAAGTAGAAGGATAATATTCCTCAGGAATCTGATAAATAGTAATATGGACTCTCCGATGCTTTTGGAACAAATCAAGCTCAATGCCCCATTGCGTTGTCTTAGGCCTATCATTACTTTCTACCAAGAAAGATTTAAATCCAGATTTGGGCACACAAATGTTATTGCAAGGATGACGTCCAAAGCTAATAGACTCAGCCATTTATTTGACACCTTCCACGATTCCGTACCTGTCATTAGACATAAGCTTCGTGATCATTTCTTGTCGTTATAGATATAATATCTCCCTCTTTGATATCTACTCATGGAGCTAATTTTCTCTCATATTTTATTTATGCCATCTGTACTGCTCTAACTATTATCTTTTGTACTTCAAAGGGTTTCCTAACCCGTTTAATAAATAAATAAATAAATAAATAAATAAATAAACGCTTCTACCTCTCGAGCCCGATAATTGGCGATCAAATATGATGGCCGTATGATGTAAGAAACTGCGATCGATATATTGTCTACTTCTTTTTCCCAAAGGTAAACCTATTACAACGTCGGTTCCTGTGATCCATTATCATGCCAGCGACGACGAGTTGGAGGAAATATATCCTAGCTCCGATGAGGAGAAGCGGTCGTCGCCCGACCTGGAGAGAGCCTCCTCTAAGATAAGATTCTCGCCGTCGAAGAGCGCCCACGCCCACGAGTCGGACGTGTCCGAGCATGCTACATGTAAGTCGGCGGTACGAAGTGTTAGTACAGAGAACATCGTATTAGAAGGCACACCACCCTCGCTAGATCCATGGAAAGTATTTTCTGACATTAAAGGAAAGATAACAAAGACGTTCGAGGAGAAATTATCCGAGATAAAGAGCGATAAGAGAAAGCGACGTAACTCCAGAGCTGAAAGTTCGAGTATAAGCGATTCGGAGGATCAGGGATGCGGTACGCCTGGCAACGAGAAGGTGGACGATAAACAGTCGAACGAATCGACTACGACGAC
>SMSR01016089.1:357822-371651 GCA_019453355.1 Ceratina japonica | reverse complement strand
GTTGGCACGGCAGATGGCGGTCGTGCGGGCGAGCCAGAAGAGTCGATAAGGTGGAACGTCTACCCGTACACTTCGTCCGTGCGGTAGGAATCTACGCAGTTTAAGTTTAGTTTCGTTCTTCTCGATGGTTCCATCGTTGCCGAGACAAGGGTCTACGTAGTTTCGACACAAATGGAGTACATAGGTACGTATAAAAGTAGATCGATTATGCATTTTTGTGTTTTACGTTCGACCACCGACAAATTGTATCGCGTACGAAAAATGAAGGTAACGTTTGTAACCTAGTTTTTCAGTCGTTGGTTCGTGCTTGCATGCCCACGCACGCCCGTAACACAGATGGCATCGTAATGCCTTTTNACGACGACGACAACGACGACGACGACTGTCCATCGAAGGGGAAATCCTGCGAGATACGTGGGTTTCTCTGGCGTAAAGACTGGATTAAAGGACAAGAGTCTGCAGGACGAGTCCGTGGAGAGCGGCGTCGAGGCTTCGGAATTCACTCACGAAATCGGGAGCGACGCAGACTCTATCGAGAAGAACGGCTCGCCGACAACGGAGGCAGCTAGTAACGGTGATCGTATCGATCCTCCACCGCGACAAGCTTATACACGCTCGGTAGTGTTCCCGAAGCGGATAGACTTGAAAAGGATATTTTCACGCTTGATCAAACAGTTAATTTGTCAAGCAACTTACAAGTCGGTTGCCGTCCTCATTGCCATTTCTTGCGTTTATCACGTCGTACCATTGTCAGAGTATTTGCTGGGATTTATCATCGGTGTCTTTGTCTCCGTTATCGTCTACGACGTACGTAGGAAACTAGAACACATTTTAACCACCTTGCCGGATGAGAAATCCGTTTCCAATCCGCCGATACCCGTTTTAGAAATTCCAGCGGTCGAGGAGCACGCCGTGGTCGAGAGATTTCAGGGTTGGGTGAATGAGCTTCCGTACAGTTACGAGCCGAATAACTATCACGTGGCTCGCACAAAGTCGGTTTATCTCAGGCTAGAGGGTAGCGTGTTGCGCATCATGGAGACCAGAATGAAAGTACCGAAGAAAGCGGTCTGGGACGAGCCGAAGCATAAATTGAAATTTGTTAAGAGGAGAGTTTACGATCTGACCGGAGCGGAGGTCGAACTTCTGCCCCACGGGTTGACCAGGAGACGACGGTGGAGCAAGAAGTATCCGATCTGCGTGACCGTCGAGAGGAAAGCCTTGACTTGCAACGTGACTCTGAAGAGTACGACTATCGACGGACCTTCGGCGAGTAGTTGTGGCAAGACAACGTCAAGGAGAAGAGTGATGTACAAAAGCGGGAGGGAATGGGGGCAAGGAGAAGGTTCGCAAGACGAGGATGACATCTGGCTGGTCAACACGGACGAGGAGGAAACAAGAGAAGACGGAGAGGAGAGAGACATCGACGGCGAGAACGAGCTATTTAATTGTGAATCGACCAACAGTAATGTGGACAACGAACACGTGAAATACGAGGAATGTATCATAGAAAGCGAAGAAACGGAGGAGCGCAAGGAGCAGCAGAAGGAGGACGCCGACCCGTTAAAAGATGTGAAGAAGGTTTATGCGTGTATCGTTAAGAAAAAGAGGAGAAGCAAAGAGAACTTGCACGAGAACAAGGGATTAGATTTGGAAGAAGAAGGAAAGCAGACTAAAAAAAGGGAAGACGACAGAGACAAGGGTGAACCAGAAGAGATGAGAGAGAACGAGACGGAGTTAAATATGGAGCAAGATGAATTCGAGGACGAGTGGGACGACGAATGGGTGGAAGAAGATGAGTATTACGAGGAAGAAGAGGAAAATGAAGGTGAAGGGGAGGAAGGAGTCTTGATCGACGACGACGACAACTACTATTACGACGAACTGGACGCAGAAACAAAGAGCGACGAAACAAAAGAGACAGAGAAGGAGAAAGACAAAGTGCGATCATCGAACCGAGAAAAGAAGAGGAGGAGAATAAAGGACACGTTGAAAAGTACTTTCAAGAAGTATCGTAGCAACGATGAACGGAGGAACGAATTGAAATTATTCATTTTCGCCAGGACCGATCGCGAGAAAGAAGACTGGTACAGACGGCTGGTGTCGGGCGCGTCTCGCGGCGTTAAAAAACACGATTCGTCGTTTGCGATCGATTCGTCGCTGCACGCGTCCAACAATCAATCGGCGCAGCAGAAGACCGGGAACGCGGAGTCGAAGGGCTCTTTTTCAGCTGGCAACTCGCACGAGAACGTACCTGAGCTTAGTTATAGCGCTTACATGGCAAAATACCTGGAGAACGGTTCGCCCACGTCGGACGGTGCACTTTCTACGTCTGCCGAGAGCAACCTTTGGATAAATTGTTTACTAGCACGCATACTGTTCGACGTACGGAACTGCCCGGAAACTACAAGTGTTATACAGGATAGGATACAACGCAAATTATCGAACATAAAACTACCGTATTTCATGGAGTGCCTTTTGGTATCGGAGGTAGCGATAGGTCAGGGAGCTCCTGTGATTCGTAACGTAACGAAGCCGATGACCAACGAAAGAGGTCTCTGGCTCGACTTGGATCTGACGTACAAGGGTTCTTTAGCGATGACTGTCGAAACAAAATTGAACCTGATGAAATTGACGAGAACCGGCTCGGTAATTCCTGGTAACGCGAACGAGATCATCTCTACGGATAAACAAGAATTAATAACGAGATCACCGATTTTCGACAGCGATCTAGAGGATACCCCAGAAACCTCTACCGAGGACGAATGCGATACTTCCGGAATGCAGTCGTTTAACACGGCTAAAGACGCAACGTAAGCGAGAACGATCCTCTTCTTGAACGGGCTTCTCTTCGATCAGTTGGCTCATTAGTTTTTCTCTTGCAGGCCCACGCAATCATCGGGGAAAAAGTTTCTCAGTATGGTAGACAAAATAGCAGCAAACAAATATTTTCAGCACGTAAGTATTTACATTGTATAGATCTTATCGACGAACGCTCTTAATAAACTATAAGTTGCCGTTCTTGTCTCGTCAGGCGACCGAGCTGTCGTACGTCCGAAGGGCCATAGAAGGCGTGTCGAATACGGAAANCTACCGAGGACGAATGCGATACTTCCGGAATGCAGTCGTTTAACACGGCCAAAGACGCAACGTAAGCGAGAACGATCCTCTTCTTGAACGGGCTTCTCTTCGATCAGTTGGCTCATTAGTTCTTCTCTTGCAGGCCCACGCAATCATCGGGGAAAAAGTTTCTCAGTATGGTAGACAAAATAGCAGCAAACAAATATTTTCAGCACGTAAGTGTTTACATTGTATAGATCTTATCGACGAACGCTCTTAATAAACTATAAGTTGCCGTTCTTGTCTCGTCAGGCGACCGAGCTATCGTACGTCCGAAGGGCCATAGAAGGCGTGTCGAATACGGAGATCCGACTAATGGTCACCGTCTCGAGCATCGAGGGTCGTCTATCGATAAATATTCCGCCGGCACCGTCCGATCGTTTGTGGTACGGGTTCAAACCAGTACCGAAAGTGAATCTCACGGTGAAACCCGCGGTCGGTGAGAGGACGGTAAACATCGTTTACGTGACTAAATGGATAGAAGCTAAGTTGCTCAGGGAATTTGAGAAACTGGTCGTTTTACCAAATATGGACGATCTCATCGTGCCGCTGTGTCCTAATTATCCATATACGGCGACGCGGTAGTCGCATAACGGAATAAAGACGCTGCACCGGTTACTGCGTATCGCGTTGCTTGCAATCCGTCGACAAGTCAAATATCGTTGTATGCTCTCTCTCTCTCTGTCTCGTCGGATTCATAATATAAAATTCATTCTGTGAAAAACATATGCATAGCTTAGCTTCCAGCTTGAGAATCCGAATCCGTCAAAGAACGAAAAGAGAGACAGAGTTTAAAAGAACACCTGTTGCTTCGAAAGCAGACGAACGATTCGCTATTCTTAATCACTGTTCGATGTCTTGATAATTTCAATCGCTGTTCAGTGGAATTCATTAATATTTTAGTATCTCTCAGCGTGATTATCGATAATTTTCTTGGGACCATGCAGCGCGTCACGCATTCGTTTTTTTTTAGAAAGACTGCAACGGAAAGAGGAAAATGCTAGCCGTTATGTTTCTATCAAACTGTTTGTGATACCAATCATTTCGTGAAGAACAAGCTCTCAACGATATTGACTATAATTTAGACGATGTTTTTTAAAGATCACATATTAACGATATAACATCGTTTATTTATTATGTATACATATATATATATATTATTATTATTATTATTATCTGAAGTGTTTAAACACGTGCGCTTTCAATCATCCGTCGCATATTGTAATAATTATTATCATACGTGTACGTGTACATACATATATATGTATACACCACGATGACGTGTAATCTGTAATGCAAGCGAACTGATATAAAATGAAATTCTAATCTTGTATCCAAGTACGAATCTGATATAGACGCATGATATGTTTGCATTTCTATATCGTTTAATTTCGTTTCGAACGAAGAAGTGGGAAAATCCGGGCTCGATCAACTACTTTGTCGATAAGATAAGACTGTTGCAGGGACACTCGTGTAAAAATCGTTAAGGACACATGTACACGTGAAGTAGTTATCGTAATCTTCGATGATGTTACTGAAAAATTGTGTATTTGTTGCGATAAAATTTCTACAAAACAGTATCACAGTTTGGAGATCGATATTCGTGGCGTACAGAGTAGGAAAATATAAATTATTTACAGGCATGTATCTCGTTGTTACTCGATGGATCTGCTAGCTTCGCAGAACGCAGGGCGCGGTTTCCAACTCGCGGACTGCCTTTATCCAAGTCTCTAGTCTCGGCGCGCAGACCAAAACGAGGTCACCGAGCCTTCGTTTAGCCATTATCACAAACTCTCCCTGGCCGTGGCGCGCGTCGCAAGCAGTCGGTACCCTCACGCGAATGTGCCTGCGATTAGGGGGATCCGCGACGTCCACGTCGTTGTTGCTCTATTTAAAAAAAAAAAAATCGTGTTAATTTCGTCGTCGCTCTGTTCTGGGGGGGGGGTTATGAAATATCGTATAGAGAGAAGAATGTTACCTCGTTCTCTTCGATCCGATGAAGGATCTTTGTCACCCCGAGAACGAGTTCGGCAGCTTCCAGATCCGGTTGTCTCTGAACGGCGCTGACCGTACCCCTGGCTACCAAATCGCTCTGGCAGTAAGCCTTGGCCAACTCGTTCATCGTACACGGTCTGCAATCTTCCTCTTCCTCGTCGACGAATCGTCGCGATCTTTCTCGTCGATCGTCGTAATATCGTGACTCCAGGTCGTACTGCAGCCTCGCGTCTCGGCGATCGTCCGACGCTAGCTCTTCCGCCTCTATGTACAGGGCCGCGGGCTGTTTCTTCGCGTGGAAACATCTGTGCGCGGCTTTGTGCTTGCCATCCCTCGGGGAGTACACCGGCCGGAGCTTTCCGTGAGTCTCCAAGTATACTCTTATAGGACCCGAGACCTTGGTGCAAGTACGAAAATCGGCCAGTCGGAAATTCCCGTTGCTGCCGATCGAGTTACTGTCGTTCCTTCGAGCAGCGTCTTTCGCCCTGACGAATTCGGTCGAGACCGGGGGCGAGAGAACTACGCGCAGGGCGCCGCGCGGGTAACGCCAGAGCACGGTTCCTCTGGAACATCGCAGATACACTGGCCGGACACCTCGGCCGCCTCCTCCGCTGCAACGTGACAAAATAAACGAGTGAATAAAAATGTGACGAGTCGAACGTTCGTAACGCAAATTCACTGGTACATTTTATAAGATCTATGCGTGCGTCTAAAATGCTTTCCGGGACAAACAGAAATAAGTCGGAAAGAAATTTGATAGCAAGAAATTTTTGATTCTCCGCGTAAAGAGAAGTGGGTGTTCGACGTTTCGAAACTCGTAAGGTACCGTCCGGTTACACGCTGGACTCATTGCGTTATAAAAAAAGGAACCTGAAATCGTAACAGTAGAAACGGTTTCTGGTTTCTTGTTTACTATACGTGCATAAATGCAACGGACCGTATAATATCGTTCGTCAGCTCGTTCTCCTTCTCTCTCTATTTGTCGTGCATGTACGTATAAATCGAATGCTAGTCCATACGATCTTTCTCGAGTTTGCTCGTGTTTGCTCGCTGGACGAGGAGAACCGGTTTCTCCGTAAGTCGGGCGACTGGTTTCGCGCTTAATAAAAGTACACGTTTTCGTTCCCCGTTATCAAGAGGAATTCAAAATGTATGTGTACACGCGTATAGATACGCGCTCGAGAAATCGGGAGGTGGAAGAAAAAAATGGGATGTTTGCGAATCGTTAAGACGATTTTCCACGAATAGAGAAAGAGAACTTGTTTAAACTAGATACGCCCTTCGAAGCGAGCCGTGTGACGTACCGTATAGCCGTGTACGGACGGTGGTCAGGGGACTGAGAAGAAATCCATTATTCTTCGTCTCGACGAAAAGCCGAGACGATGGATTTCTTTTCGGTCCCTCGAAAAACAGAAGGAAAAATGTAACAAGGATTATACCTCCCGATCCAGTCGCATTGATCGCCGGCTTGGAGTGCGACGTGTTCGTAGGTAGGGGCCGATGACACGACGTTAACGAGTAGAAGAAAAAATAGTAAAAGCACCGGACGGACGATGAACTTGACCGTTCTCATTTTTCGTCGATTCCGAATGGTCCCAACTAAATTCCCAACATCTCGCGTCGGTCAACGCGTTCTAAACGCGATCTGATTCTTGGCGGTCGGTGGGCAGCAGCATGGTATATCGCATGGACGTATCTTCGGCATCATCGGCTTCTCTCGATCGTTTTCCTGGACAGAACGAGGCGAACGCGAACTTCGTTACCTCGGGCACGAGCCGACGGTAGGACTGGTGAAATCGGAGGAAAACAGAGAAATATTTGGGGCATTTATTTCCTCGATGCTTCACTTCCGACTCGATCCCGCGACGGTCACGAACGGTCCAACGGTCGGTCCGAGATCCGACATCGTGCGCACAGAACTTCTGTCTCGACGAGCGGAGAGATGAAAACGTCCGATCGAAACAAAGAAATGTCCAGTCGTCCTTTCACTAGTCCGAACTGTTCACTCCGGTCTCTGCACCGTGTCTCCGGGTCGCGTGATCGCGCGATCGGGTATGTACTTACTCGAGTTCGTAACCGCACGCGCGAGAGCCCGGCCCCGAACGATTCGATCGCCTACGCGTGCCAACGCCGCACGTTTACACGCATAACTCGACTCGTGCCCGACTATTTCGGACTGTACATCGTTTCGTCGCTTTCTCTCTAGCCAGCTTCGACGGCTTCGACGTCTTTTACTCCGCTTGTTATATAGAGTCCACTCCGAACTCCGACTGAGGTCGACTCGTTTTACCTCGACTCGCTCCTCGCTCCGTCTTGCTCCGTCTGGTCCGTCGACTCTCGCCCTTCTCTCCCCCCCTTTGCCCGGCCCGTTCCCGAGTTCCGAACGCCTTTGTCACGTCTCTGTTCTTTCGCTCCTTTCCTTCCCGTTTCCCCACTATGCGTTCCTCACTTTTAAATCCACCACGACAGATCGTATCGCCCGTTACGTTCGCTTTGAAAATCTTTTCCGGAATTTCGAATCGGAGAACGTGCGGCTATACTCGTAGATTTTTCTGCAACGTCGACTTAAACCCGATTCCCTCCGTTCCTTAATCGTTACATTTGTCGCGTCAATGAATCGATATATTCGACCGGTCGTCTGGGATCGATCATGTAGATCAGTTCTCTCTTCATGTCGTTCGATCTGTAAAAGGCGAAGAACACCGAAGACTCCGGCAGGACCTTAAGCAGTAAATCTGAGAAACACGGTCGAACGTGGATTTCTTACGCTTCTCTGCGAAAGGTTTGTCGATCCACGTATCCTGGAACGACTTGCTCGGGGCAAAGATCGTAAGATCGTATGCCTAAACTTTTCATCGCTGTTTTATAGCCGTCCAACGACAACAGATCCGAGCCACAAGGAGCCACGTTCTTGAACATCGCGTCGACGTGCCTCGAGATACGAAAATATAATGAGGATCAAAAAGAACGAAGCGTTTCAAGATACTTCTGGTCATTTTCAGGGGCTTACTTTTCTGTCCACAATAATCGGGGATTCTTTAATCCCGCTCTAAATAATATTAAATCGTCGATCAGTCGGTCGAGATACTGGACAGGATCTTCCGGTTGATCGACGATGATGTGACAAAGGAGGAAATGAAACGTATCGAAAANATCCCGCTCTAAATAATATTAAATCGTCGATCAGTCGGTCGAGATACTGAACAGGATCTTCCGGTTGATCGACGATGATGTGACAAAGGAGGAAATGAAACGTATCGAAGACGTTGTTCTCGGTAAAGTAATTCTTTTCTTTAGGCGTCGCGTATATGACGTTGTCCTGAGAGAAATTGGTACGCGAATCAAAATAACACCGTGAAACGTAATGGAACGCGAGTCACTTACGTGCGAGGTCGAGACCGGTTCGCTTTGTCTATATTTAGGACGAGGGCGTTCGTTATTGCTCTCCATGGTTTAATTTATACGAACAGTTACGAATTCATTAGGATAATTAAACGGTAAATTGAGCGACGTGAAATCTGCGAACGANCGTCGCGTATATGACGTTGTCCTGAGAGAAATTGGTACGCGAATCAAAACGTCGAATGCGAGTCAAAATAACACCGTGAAACGTAATGGAACGCGAGTCACTTACGTGCGAGGTCGAGACCGGTTCGCTTTGTCTATATTTAGGACGAGGGCGTTCGTTATTGCTCTCCATGGTTTAATTTATACGAACAGTTACGAATTCATTAGGATAATTAAACGGTAAATTGAGCGACGTGAAATCTGCGAACGATTCGATCTTCTCTTATGTCGATTACATCGATTATCGAGTGTACCTTTTAGTACGGTGTTGGCACGGCAGATGGCGGTCGTGCGGGCGAGCCAGAAGAGTCGATAAGGTGGAACGTCTACCCGTACACTTCGTCCGTGCGGTAGGAATCTACGCAGTTTAAGTTTAGTTTCGTTCTTCTCGATGGTTCCATCGTTGCCGAGACAAGGGTCTACGTAGTTTCGACACAAATGGAGTAGATAGGTACGTATAAAAGTAGATCGATTATGCATTTTTGTGTTTTACGTTCGACCACCGACAAATTGTATCGCGTACGAAAAATGAAGATAACGTTTGTAACCTAGTTTTTCAGTCGTTGGTTCGTGCTTGCATGCCCACGCACGCCTGAAACACAGATGGCATCGTAATGCCTTGTTCTGACTAACGACCGGGACGTCCAAACGTTAAGGTTAGCCACCCTCGCTCTCCTGTTGCAAACGTATATGTCATCATTGTATGTCATCGCGTAAACAATTTCAGACTCGACGTCACAGGTCGTATAAAAGTAAAATGTTTTTCACAATTTCCAGATTCGATCGAGCAACGTAGCGAGGCACTGTAATTCAATCAATCTTCACCGTTGGTCATTTCGATTTACCAAAAGCGGATCGCATAAACCGAGAGCCGTGGACCGAAACAGCACGAGGTACGCTATTTTATTGCTACTGTTAGTAACAAATTTTATACGGTGCGCCGGGGAATTATTTTTTGACTAAATTCCCGTCGAACCGAATGCACGATACGTACACGGTATACAGAATATGAAAACTATGCGCGTCCCCAATCACTCTGCAAAGCGTAGCGCGTAAATTTTCAATTTGGCTTCGTTTACTCGCGCTGTTCGACTCACAATTTCAAGTTTCTCGCGATTAACAAACGAAAAACAAACGAATCACTCGAAATCGGGAGTCCGTGCCTTTCGCGACCCGCGAGCGGCAAATATTCGCGGTTGGAAGATACCGGGAATCGGGGACGAATCATTGGGTCCACCGATTTCATGATCGGACGGACACCGGAATATCGTTTCCGTATAATGACAGACTCGTGCCGCGTTTATTTGCCGGCTGTCGAATAAACGCGCTCGTCCCGGCGGTTTCACCGTTCGCCGGAGCTTTAATCGTCGGCATTACATATATTTTGGGGAAAATATTTCGCATCGGTCCGACGCCGCGTACTGTCTCATACCAATCGAACGAACTTGACTCTGTTTTCAATACGTCTTATTTAACATAAAAATCCGCGGTCCAACTATCAGATTTTTGTATCAAGTATTTTTATTAAGAATTCTAATCGGTCTTATGCCGTGAACGAATATCGTGCAACGAGTTCGTCGAGAGACATGAATCGAGATGCTCTAGAGAGCGACGTCCGACTTACGGCGGAGCTAAACCACTAGTTTCGCCGGAAAGCGGCGTCTGACGAACGGCGGGGTTAGATCACTAGTTTCGTAAGCGCGCAGAAATTTTATCCACGCATAGCTCTCTGAGCGTTCGCAAAATCGTCTAACAATTATAATTTCGTTCTCTATGAACGTTCGTAACCGTCGAAGATCCTTTCATTAAAAATTGTATCGGTATACACGTAAATTTAGAATTGGAACGAAAGATATAATTTGCCATGTAGAGCAGTTGTGTCAATAAAAATCTGATTGCGTGTCACGCGGCAGTAGTCGATAAGTACGTTGAATATTCGGAACGTTGAAATGATCGAGTAAATGTACGAGAAGGTTCGACGTTAGAAATTAAATAGCGGGCTAGATATCGAGGAGTGATTGGGCGCGCCAATTGACGCGGCCAATTATCCGTAAACTGAAACTTCGGAATAGCGATGCCACAGAAATTTGACGAAATCAATTGCTATTTAATCTATAAATTATGACTGTGAACGGAGTTAATTCGATCACGGCCGACGGCCGGTGAGTAATTAGTTTCGCTTCAACGCATCAGTACGCTAAATAGCTTCTCCATAAATAAGGATACGTCAATCTCTGGATTCGTGTAACCGCAATTAATGTGCAAACTTACGTATCGTCGAACGATAATTACTCTGCCGTTTAGTTTTCTCGTGTCCAATTCCAGAGGCATTCTTCGGGAAAGTTCTCGTAACTCCAGAATAATTAGCAACTCCTGGTTAAGCGCATAAAAAATATGACATTCGTAAGATGTACTGTCTACCGAGATTCTTAAAGAACTGCAAGGTCGTTATACAAGTTTTAATGCGATATTTAACTTTGCGAGCTTCGTAGGGAACACTGTCCGCGTCGAGACGTAACAAGAATACATTTACCGTTATTGCTCGTTTCCTAAAACGAATGGAAACGAATCATTTTGACGATACTCGTCCACAAATTGGTAAGAACCACTGTCTCTCGATTGGGATCGTTTTCGTAACGAGCCAACCCCGTAATAGAGATCGGTGTAATCGTTTATCGGTCGCTGGCTAACACGTTCCTTGTTGTCTTTAGTAAATCGTTATAAATGTTTTATTATCACTATTTATAGAACTCCTAATGATCTTATACCGTAATGATTTTCAAAATCTCCGACAAACGTTCTTAATTATCACGCGTTATCGCCGCCGCCGCGTCGATTACCACAAAGGCAGCGCTTAGTTACGTCGGGAGCCGCGTGTATTTGACGGGACGTCGGCTAATCGCTTTCCTCGAATCGCGCCTTTAGTCTGCCACGCCACTCACCTGTCTCTCTCGCGATCCTACGCGTTTCGCGCGCGGCGGACGAGCTTTTCACGAGGATGCCAGGAGCCGGAGTCGAATCCTCGTTACACACTTTGATCACCTCGGCCTCTTCTCTCGAGTCTCGACGCAGATTCGACGACGACTCGAACGCGAATCATTTTTGGCTGACGCGGTGCTTCCGTTCCGATTCTCCCCGAGCGAGTGAAATGAAACGAGCGATCCGACTACAAAGGGTTACGAGAGTCAAAGGTGGAAATGGAAAGAGCCGGGACACGAAGCGATCGGGAGATTCCACGGATCAAGGAAAAGGGACCAATCGTCCGGGCAGTATCAATTGATTAAACATGCTCCGTGTCCCACCGAGTTTCACCCTCCACCGACACTGCCGATCGAATTTCCTGTTCGACACCGAATCGAAAATAGCCCTCCCGGCGGTGTTCACCTCTACCGCGTACGATCGTGTCTCAGCGGATCTGGTTAGCCCGGAATCGGGTGGTTCGGCCCGGTCGGTGGTAGAATTCGGAGTATGGGCCCGACCGTGTCTACAGACAAATTTCAATAGCCTCAATGGGAGGGTAGAAACGGTCGCCGAAAATATTTCGGCCGAGTGGCGCACCGAATTAATTAAACCGATGAAGAGGTTTCTCCGCGACTCGCTCGCTCGCGTCGCGAATGAACCGCGCGTGCCAAGGGCGCAACGAGATTCCGCGATGCGTTTATCGACCGTTATCACGAACACCAAATCCATTTGTATTGTACGACTTAATATTTTCGCTCAAAGGGAGGCCACTTGCCCCGAAAACTACATCGGAGAACTTTATTTTCGTCCCATTTTTGCCGGCATCGAGTTCGCCTTCTCGCCCTTCGTCTAATTATTTCGCACGGAAAGCACGTTCCGGCGCGCTCCTCCTCATAGCCGGTGCATCACGGATACGTGGAAACGCGTTACGCGTCTGAGCTTCTTAAGTCGTAACGCGCATCCGCCGGTTATAAGCCGTGGGAAACAAGATTTCGCGCGAAAACTGCAGACTGAAATGGTCCTAATTCCGTTCTCTCTAATGAGCGCGCTGCCGGAGAGAGGCTCTCGGATTACTTGGACCGCATAGAAAAGATTTAACTTCTTTCCTCTTCTTAATCCGCGGTAATCGGAATTCTACTTACTCCTCGGAATTTTTCGTTCGACGCCGTTCGCCAATTTTTCGTTCGAACGAGGTCGATCAGGTCCGACTTTCAGACACAGTCGGGTCGCAATTTTGTTCAACGGTCTGAAATCGTGGACAGAGATTCGCGTCAACGTTTTCATCGTCAAAGCCTCGCGTCGGCCTTGATAATTTCGCTTTAACGGCGAGAGAAATCTTGGCGCAGAACGAAAAACACAGGATGGGACCGACCGAGGGAACAAAAATTTTAATTAAATTCGAGGAGGGCCGCAGTCGCGAAAATTTCTCGTCCCGCGGTCTGCTCGGAATTTCATTACGCCTCCGGGTCTGGGTCTACGAATTTATATCGCACTGTTATGAAAAACGGTGCAGCTACAGAATTTCTTACTGATGGGAATGCTAATAATCCAATTTGAATATTCATCGATGCGTCTTCCCTCCTCGTTTTCGCCTCTCCCTCCGAGATCTCTCGCGCCAAATTGGACAGAATTAGAGCCGGCGTTCGCGTCCCGACTCGCGCTAAGATTTTCGCTCAAAACGCGTGGACTCGCCGCGAGTACAATGGACGATAAATTCTGTGCGTCAACGATAAAGCGAGGAGTAACGATCGGCCGTGACGGGCAGCGCGAGGACGTTAACGGCTCTCTGGGATTCCGAGGGAGACAAAAATAAAACAGAGACACTCGGTCTGTACTCCTTTGTACTGATCTTAAACCGGTTATCCCCAGAAAAACGAGCAGACCGTCCCGGTTAATATTTCACCGCGTTAGTCGGGGCGGATTACTCATGGGGCCTCTCACGGTGGTAGCTCGGACGCCGAGGCTTCCGGCCCCCAAGAGTGGCAATCGTCGATAAAACGGAATTACCCGACGTTAATAATCGAAACTCGCGAGTGCGTTTACTCGCGGGACGTCCATCGGTGAATTATACAAACGACGCCGTCGCTTCTCTCAAATTTCTCCGTAACGCGATGGTTCGTCGTTAACTAGGAGGTTTCTTTTATAAACGATCAATCGTATACCTATCGTTTTGCCGACGCGCGCGTCCA
>SMSR01016089.1:275401-357622 GCA_019453355.1 Ceratina japonica | reverse complement strand
AATTTCATTACGCCTCCGGGTCTGGGTCTACGAATTTATATCGCACTGTTATGAAAAACGGTGCAGCTACAGAATTTCTTACTGATGGGAATGCTAATAATCCAATTTGAATATTCATCGATGCGTCTTCCCTCCTCGTTTTCGCCTCTCCCTCCGAGATCTCTCGCGCCAAATTGGACAGAATTAGAGCCGGCGTTCGCGTCCCGACTCGCGCTAAGATTTTCGCTCAAAACGCGTGGACTCGCCGCGAGTACAATGGACGATAAATTCTGTGCGTTAACGATAAAGCGAGGAGTAACGATCGGCCGTGACGGGCAGCGCGAGGACGTTAACGGCTCTCTGGGATTCCGAGGGAGACGAAAATAAAACAGAGACACTCGGTCTGTACTCCTTTGTACTGATCTTAAACCGGTTATCCCCAGAAAAACGAGCAGACCGTCCCGGTTAATATTTCACCGCGTTAGTCGGGGCGGATTACTCATGGGGCCTCTCACGGTGGTAGCTCGGACGCCGAGGCTTCCGGCCCCCAAGAGTGGCAATCGTCGATAAAACGGAATTACCCGACGTTAATAATCGAAACTCGCGAGTGCGTTTACTCGCGGGACGTCCATCGGTGAATTATACAAACGACGCCGTCGCTTCTCTCAAATTTCTCCGTAACGCGATGGTTCGTCGTTAACTAGGAGGTTTCTTTTATAAACGATCAATCGTATACCTATCGTTTTGCCGACGCGCGCGTCCAGGTCATTGACAATTGGCCAATTCGTTTGACATCTCTCGTTGACTGTTCAGTAACGGAGAGGTAAGACGGGCGAGACTCTGTATCCGTAAATTCGCGGTCAGGAAAAACGTCGGTTCGATTTTCCAACTTCGGCGGCACCTCGCCAACGAATTCTCCCCCTCGCAAAAACTTTCGGGCATTACGCGGTAATTATCGAAACCTGCTGCCCGTTCTCCGCACTCAGAACTGTCATAAAAATCGCCGCGTTTCATCGCGTCCCCCTCTGGAAACGTTGCCCGTGCCCGCAATAGGATCTTCTCCGCGATTCGCGTCGCCTCGTCATACGCAATTTTTTTTCTTCATCGTACTTATATCTATGAATTAAAAGATGAAACGATACGTCGACGAGCTGTCGCGTGACACGCGACGTCGGTGCGCGAGGAAGGGCTCTGACGAGGCAGCTTTTTATTTCCGTCGACGCGACCGCAGAATGGGCAATATCTGCCGTCGCCGTGACGCGTCCCGGGGATTTATCAAGCCCGTTCGTTCGACAGGAGGGAAAATAATGAAGTCACCGCGGCGGTGGCGGGTCTCGGCCCGGCCAGAAGTGCCCGTTTTTCGTTTACATCTGCATATTTAAATCGAAGCTGTTCGTCGAACGGCTGCGCGTTTTGGTTTTCGAAAATGTCCATTACGTGACGCGCGTTACGCGTCCCGTGCATATATTTCTTCGCGGAGATAATTCACCGAGTCGATCGCGTTTAACCGTTCTGAACGGCCGTATAGTTCGTAAAATCTTTCGAAGCGACGATCTAATTTATATAATTCACTTCTTTCTGGAGATGTCACGTCGAATTTGTTGAAATTAATGTAATTAGTATTAACGTTTTCGGATCGTCGTCGTCGTCGTCAAATGGTTCCCTTCGCGTCCCGCGCGTCACCAAACGATTGCCATCGTCGAAGTCGATCGTGTAAAAAATATGACATGTAAACCGAGATGAAATTGACTTTTTCCACGTTGATAGAACGCGGTAATAGAATTTGTCGGACGGTCTCGCGTCGGGAAATTTAGGTGCGGCATGTATTTTCATCAATCGCCCGTATGGCGGCGTAAAATCATCCCGCGCCGAATTCATGGGAGTAAATCAGCCCGTCGGAAACATAAATTTAATATCGCCGCACCGTGTCGAGAGTTAACACACCTTTTATTAAATATAGAGGAGAACTTCGCCGCGGCTGAACGAATTTAACGCCGCCACGCACGAAAGTTACAGCCGTTGTACGTTCTATTTCGTTTAAAGTAACTAGGAACCCCTTCGCTCCGTCGCGCTTTATTGCGTTACCCGCGATCGCGCGCAATGATTCGACGTCAGAAAGTTTCGACGAATTAATGGGAAATTAAAACCCGAGCCGCGCGTACGCGTACCAAATTAATTGAACGGATAACAGAAGTTTCCCGATTGGAATTTCAACGAGATTTCTTTTACTATTTAATGACGCGCGGTGCGGTGGCGGTGACGTTTGCGCTCGCTCTGTATTTTCACGGTAACAGATCTTTACGGTGCAATACGTTCAGAGCCGATGCTCGAACACGTGTCACAGCTTTCGGGCAGCTGTGCCGTCGCCTCGTAAAACTGCCGAACTCGCGGGTAATCCCTTACGCGATTGAATGTAAAAAAGTGTGTAAACCACGTACCGGTTCTTTGGCTCCGTCGTGTATCGCTTTTACGGTTTCTGCGTCGCCGTCGGGGAACCAGGTTCGCCCACGAAAACTCCTGTACGCCGATCCGATCGCACGTCAGACTCGTAGACCGTCTCGTCGGTGGCTCGACCGATTCGAAAATATTACGCGTCGTCGATCGGTGTGTACCGATGATGACCGAACTCGACGTCGCTTTGGCGCGTTCAACGAGCCAAAAGCCCGGATACGGAATCGAATGGTTCAAAGCAAAGTAAACAGCTGCGGATGCGAAGCAGCCGCGGTAAGGGAACTCGCGTAATGAACGCGCCCCGTGCCGGCGTCGGTTCGGACGCATAACGTCGATTACGGGACGACGATTAATACCACGGCCGGGCAAATCACCGATTTACTATCGAATTTCGTCCCGTTCTTTTCTTTCTTTCGAACGTCAACGCCTGTCGCTTACAGCGAACGAAATCCAACGATTTTGGCAGCGTTTAATAGGTTTTCCTGTTGCCAAACGAAACGAATGGCGCGATTTAATCGCGCCCGCCGTTAGCCACAATAATTCGATTGCCGCGCGTCAAACCTGATTTTGTCAATTATTCAGAAACCGTAGTTTGTTCCACCGTCTCTTTAAACTTACCGATCGACGAGTTCCGCGGGAGGGAGAGGGTTCGTCGGTTCCTCCGGGCGTAATCGGAACGAACGCGTGCCTGCGCCCCTCGTGTTTGATCATCTGCGCCCCTCTTCCCGACGTCAGCGTCTGTCAGGTTTAATCGTTACGACCTGTCCCTCGCCCGACAAAGAAGTAAATTAGGCTACTTTCGCCGTCCGATTTCCACGGAGGGGGCCGGCCAAAACAATGCGCCGACGTTTAACCCTTTCGCCCGGCGAAGAACGGCCGACGGGAAATCGATAACGCGCGCGCACGAATTTATTAATATTTAGGTACGATTTGGCGGACGGTGGTGAACGCGAATAATTCGGTGTCTCGATCGTGTTCGGCGTTCGTCAAACGGGTTTAGTATTCGACGGAGGGAATTCTCGCCCTTCTCGTTTATCTTTTTTATGAGACCAATTGAGTCCGACCGAACGATATTGCGCCAATGAATCACTTACCTGCCCGTCTTCCCTGCGAGATTACCGCGTCCAGAAGATGAGGTTACTCGCCATCGTGCGATGCACACCGTCGCAGTCCATCGGAAAACGTAACCGCGCGAACGAAATACCCATACAGATTTGAACCAAGTTTCGATTTACTCGATACATAAATCAAGCGTGAAACAGTTCGTACGAGTCACCAGGAATTAAAAATTGCTGGTGAATGCAGGGACGATTTGAAATAAATAGAGTCAACGGGGATGCACAAAAAACGTTAATGTAATAACAATAATATATATATATATAACGTATATGCATGTATACATGGTTCTTATCAACAATTTCATCGGTTCGCACTCTTATAGTTAGGCTACCAAAAGAATGTCACCGGACGTGGCAAAGTCNCGATACATAAATCAAGCGTGAAACAGTTCGTACGAGTCACCAGGAATTAAAAATTGCTGGTGAATGCAGGGACGATTTGAAATAAATAGAGTCAACGGGGATGCACAAAAAACGTTAATGTAATAACAATAATATATATATATATAACGTATATGCATGTATACATGGTTCTTATCAACAATTTCATCGGTTCGCACTCTTATAGTTAGGCTACCAAAAGAATGTCACCGGACGTGGCAAAGTCATCTCGTTACCGAGATCGTTATTGACCATCGTGTCTCTCCAAATGGAACGAGCCGGTTTCGTTCGCGTCCCCCTAACCAGCCGGCACGTAGACCGGACTAATGCGTATTCATTTATTTATTTATTTATTTATTCATTTATTTATTTATTTATAATATATTAACATCTTCGATTCTCCTCGGACACGACGGCTTACCTAAACGCAGTTACAATAGAAATTGCCCTAAACCATTTTTTCCTCGCTTACGTCTATTCAGAATTCGGGGGCTACACATTCTGTGATTCGCGTTAGGGATCCCGAAACCACAACGGTGAAAGAGCCCGACGAATGTTTCTGCCTGAAATTCGATCGATCGAATACAATTTCGTTTAGGCGGTCAGTAAGATGTAGGGCCGCGCTGCGATTTCGAGATCCCCGATATCTATACGTCTGTCCCGTCGACGATACGCGTCTGTGTGAGAGAACGATATAATACGCGTGTCCGAGGTGCGTTATATAATAGTATGTACAATCGCCCGTCGAATCAGGACGTGAACGACTGCGGTGTCGGTTTTTGATTAATCGTCGGCAGTCTGATCGTCGCTCTTTCCCATCGCTGGAACGTCGACACAGTTGGAACGTCTTTAAGTCGCATAACTTCGTTGCTTGCTTCGAAAAAGCTTTTACTTTCTTCGGAATGTTTGGCAGTGATATTTCTGAGGCGAGGGATGCTCCTCGATCCCTGTCGTCATCTTCACGTGCGCGTGTCTAATATGTTTCGTCGTCTAATATCTTTCGCGCGTCTATTATCTTTGACTACGTATACGTTCATACATATACGTTCTGTGATATAGACACTTGGCGAGCAAACAAATTCGAAAACTAATTACTTGAAACGGGGGGATCTAAAAATGTTGAAGGCTCGGTAACTGACAATTATTCGTGCGTTCTACCCTCGTAAATATGTATAATAAAAATGTACGCGCGTCTTTGCTCTCGTCAAAATTCAACGAGTACGATGACGGATCATCGGACCGGAATTTTCTAGAGGAGATAAAAGCATAAACTCGCGGCACTTTAAATCGTTGAACGACGAGAGAACGGGCCGTTTTGTTTTTTTGAGTACGACGCGAACGCGTTGTAAAAACGTGTGTGGACGCCAAAGAGAGTGTAGAAAANTCCTCGATCCCTGTCGTCATCTTCACGTGCGCGTGTCTAATATGTTTCGCCGTCTAATATCTTCCGCGCGTCTATTATCTTTGACTACGTATACGTTCTGTGATATAGACACTTGGCGAGCAAACAAATTCGAAAACTAATTACTTGAAACGGAGGGATCTAAAAATGTTGAAGGCTCGGTAACTGACAATTATTCGTGCGTTCTACCCTCGTAAATATGTATAATAAAAATGAACGCGCGTCTTTGCTCTCGTCAAAATTCAACGAGTACGATGACGGATCATCGGACCGGAATTTTCTAGAGGAGATAAAAGCATAAACTCGCGGCACTTTAAATCGTTGAACGACGAGAGAACGGGTCGTTTTGTTTTTTTGAGTACGACGCGAACGCGTTGTAAAAACGTGTGTGGACGCCAAAGAGAGTGTAGAAAAACGGGGCGAACAAAACTCTGTAGCTGTGAATCCTCGCGACGAACAACGCGTGATTTTACACGTGCAACGGGTAAAGAAAAGGGTAGCTCTTTCATCGGGGTTTATCTTCACGGCTGAACGAGTCGAAGAAACGGACGGCGACGACGGGCCGAGAAAGCCTCGCGACGCGGAAGTACGCGAGACGCGTTTCAGGGAAGGGACACCGGGGCGAGACAAAAAAGAGAAGAGAGGAAAAAAAATGGGAAGTGAAATTTTACGAGCCTCGACCCGTGAGCCACGAACGTAAACCTGCTTTACGACGTCTAGAACGAAAGTTTCATTCCGTGACGCGGCACGACGCGTTGCGTCGCGACGCGACGGGGTCGTCGATGCCGGCGTCGGGGATCGACTTGCCCGGAAATAAACTGTCGTTACGGTCGCGGGTGTGTGCATCGAGGACTCGATAAAAGTAACGAACAGTCCCTCGCGTTCTCCGGGTGAAAATAAAACCGTCGAATCAGAGCTGAACGCACCGACGCGTCGCCCCGGTTCTTTCGGACGTAATGGACGTATGAAACAGAATTTGGAATGTAACGACGAGAGGAACGACCGAAGGACGTCTTACCTGTAAACGGGCATCGTGGTCCTCGGTCCTCTACGAAACGATTTCGAACCTACAGAATGGTCTTAAAGCGCATAGAAACGTATTAATGGTCCCTAATAATTCTACGACCATCGGTCCGTCGCGTGATAAATTGACGTGTCAAATTGCAGTTGAAAACTCGTTGGAACGCGCGAGATCGCGTTCCCGTTGATTGTATGTCCATTAAACGGATCCGCTGCGTCCCGTTTACGCGTGACTCTTGGAAAAATTCATTTCGCAAAAGAGCGTTACCGAACGGTTCGGTTCGCGATTCTCTCGTCTCCCCGACGGAACGGTCGTCGAACAGACGGAGACGGAGGGTCAGAGCCGGGCGTACTCGTTGGACGGAGATCCACGCGCGGCGAAAAGAAGACCTCTGAAGCCGTCTATCGTCGCTTCGGGAGGGTTTTCGTTTTCTCTCTGTTCGCACGAAAGGAACCGTTGTCTCTCCGTAGAAGAGGAGAGGCACCGTCGTCGTCGGTAGGTCTAACATCGCGCGAGGATAGCGATCTAGATGAAGAGTTTATCTCATGACAGCGCCGGCGCCGAGCGGTCGTTCGTCTTCGTCTTGCGAAGCTTTACCGTTGCGAATATGTTCGTCCTGAAAGAATCGAATCGTCACGGCTGCTCAGAGCTTCTCAGAATTTCTACGTCGGTGTATACGTCGTGCAAAACAAATCGTTTATCGCTCGTTAGCGGACTCGAACGAACGTTTCGAGGACCGAAAACGAGCTATTGACAACGACTAAACTCTACGGCTACAGTTTTTTACGGAACGTAAACGTTTTTCCGTTTTGTACACTGCAACGATTACGGGCGGGGAACAGTTGTGCAATGTTTAAAAATCAGCAAACTCGCGCGGCAGTGGTATGATAGAAAACAAGGCGAACAAATAAATAACGGCGTACGCAGCAATTCTCCGAACACTGACACTGGTACTTCATGCGAAGCGCAAACGGAAATCAAATAAAAAAGATAGAAATTCCTTCGCGTTTCGCGCGAAAACAAAGCGATAATATTTTCCGGCGTGCACATCGGAATAACACCGACGCGCGCGATACCATGTAAAAGGAACGCGAATGAATTCCTTTAAAACGGGACGTGCCACCGAGAGAGCAGGCTGCGAATATTTTTTAGCAAGATTTCACTGCCGTGACGAACTACCGAATACCTGATAACCGTGTTCGCGAACAAACAAGTTCAACTCGATTCTTTACGGTGCTTTCCGAATTTTCTTCTCTTGGGGGAAATTAACGCTGGTCGATGCTGGCCAGGAATCATAATCTCGAGCAGTACTCCGATAGATCCACGAATGAAATCGTTTCGTCGGAAACTAGTTTGCGCGGATAATCGGTTGGACGCCAAGTTGGAAACCGAAGTCGTTATTAATGCGAAAACTAGTCTAATCGTTCTCATAGTCGGGCGACGATTCGACGTTTACCGTGACCGACGGGATTCGATCGAAAGGAAAGGTTAAAATTCGCGCGAGGGATCGACGGTACTCTATTATTATTGAACGGTGGCGATAGATCCAACAAGAGTTACGACTGAAGCGTCATCCATAACGTTGTTTTCTCCATCGGGACGAACGGTTTTACGCTTAACGTCAACACAAATTTTGCGATAAACAAGCGTCGACGAAAACACAAACGAAACACTTTAAAAAGCAACGTGGGAAAAGAGCGGTACGTGGGAGGACACGGTCGTTCGCGATACGATTCGATCGAGAAGGACGGTATGAGATTGGAGGCGTAACTTAAAAGTAGACAAAATAGTCTCGAATGTGACGATCGGCCGGGATCTCCGTTGTCTGACGAGACGACGTTAATATACCTCGATGAACTCGGTCCGCGGGACGACGCGACGCCGACTCGAGCGGCGAGAGTCTCATAGATTTATTGCTGTTTCTTTTTCTTCTTCTTGTTCACGGACGCGTCCACTCCCCAGAGATCGTACCACGGGCCGCAAGTGTTCTTGTCCCGATCCGAGTCCCTGCGGAGTTTCGTCCTGGGCAGGAGGGTCTTCTCCGCGACCGTTTGATCCTTGACCACGATGCAGCTGTACGTCGACTCCTCGTCGGACGCCTCCGTCTCGGTAAAGTTCTGCGTCAATCCGTCCTCGTCGTCGGTGTACTTCTTTCTCCTCTCGTTTCTCTTGGCCTCGTTGTTCTCCTTCAACTCGGCCACGATCATGTTCCGTTTCGCTTCCATGCTGCGTTTGCGTTCCTTCTCGAGGATGGCCTTTCGCGACACGTTGCCCACGAAGTAAGACCTCTCCTCCTGGTGCGCGCGATGCTCGGATCTCTCGACGGTCTTGGGCCTCTCGGCCGGCGTCGGGAAGTCCTCGAAGTAGTCCGACTTCTCGGGCACGTGGATCCTCTCGGCGGGTTTCGGTTCCTCGTGATGCGACTCGTTCGTGATCGTCGCGTCGCTGTTTCTCTTCTCGAGACTCTGCCGCGACCCGGGGACGTCCTCCGAGTTCTGTTTCTTGTCCTCGAGGTTCTCGTCCTCTTTCGCTTCCCTCTTGACCATCTTCGGGATGTCGACGAGCGACCTGTGTTGCCACAGCGCCATGCCCTCGAGAACGTCCGAATCCCTCCTGAACCTCCAGAAAGACTTGGTCCGCTTCACCAGTTTCGGACTCTTCGCGTCTACGTCGAGGTCGCGGCCGGTTCTCATCGAGTGACCCATCGCCGTCGTCTGCCTGGACAGCACAGACTTCCCGTCCTCGTCCTTGAGCGTGTTGTTGTTCGTGTCGTTCTTCTCCGAGCCCTGCGGCCCGTTCCGTTGGTACTTGTGCATCAGCTCGGTCTGTCCGAGGTTCTGGTAACCGTGCCTCTCGATCACCTTCGTCCTCTCCAATTTGGTCTCGAAGTTCGACTCATAGCCGCGCTCCTTGTCCACGGTCACGTTCTCCCTCGCGTATCTGGTCTCTCCATAAATCGCTTCTTCTTTGTCCGAATACCTGCGCTCCCTGTACGGGTTCCTGGCCTCCGTCGGTCTCTCGGGCGCCTCCTCGGACGGCGGCCTCGGTCTCTCGAATCGCCGGCTCGACGCCCGTTCCACGTTTCTGTTCCTGTCCGGGTTCTTCTCGAAGGTCCTCTCCCTCTCGTACGTAGAGGAGGAAGTCCTCTGAGGAGGCTTCTCCAGGTATCGGTCTCTCTCGCGGTCGAATCTTTGCGGGACGCGGTTCCTCTCGTTGCGATCGTCGTATCTCTCGTACGGAGGTGGAGGCTGTTGCTTTTNCGTGGGAGGACACGGTCGTTCGCGATACGATTCGATCGAGAAGGACGGTTTGAGATTGGAGGCGTAACTTAAAAGTAGACAAAATAGTCTCGAATGTGACGATCGGCCGGGATCTCCGTTGTCCGNTCCTCCCTGCGCTCCAAGCTCCTGTACTCGTTTCTGCGCTCGACGAACTTCGGCGGGCTGTGCTCGCGCGCGTACTTCTGAGCGGTCTGCTCCAATTTCTGCGCTATGTGCTCCACCTTCCTGCCGGTCTCGGGGATGGTGACTGTGCTCTCGTCGTCGGTGCCGGACGACGACGCCGACGACGACTTCTCGTTCTCGTACTTGGTCTCTTCTCGCGTCAGCGAACGACGACCGCGTCTCGAACCGCGTTCCTGGCCGTCGGTCCTGTCCGAGCAGTACTTCTTCCCGTCGTACTTCTCGTAGTCGATCCTCGAGTCGTAGTCCTCCTCTATTTCCTCGTCTTCCAACTCGATCTCGTCCTCCTCGGTGGTCTCCACTCGTTCCTTCGCTCTCTTCGACTCTCGGCTCCGTTCCTGGTCGCTCTGCTCGTTTCTCCTGTTCGACTTGCGGACGGACCGTTCGTCGACGCTCCTGCGACTCGAGCCACGGTCTCTGCTCTCGTACTCGTTCTTCTGCGACGACCGTTCTAACGATTTCTTCCCCGATCTCCTCGCCTGACCGTTCTCCATGGTCCCGCGGTCCGAGAACTCGCGGCCGTTCTTGCGGTCCTGGCCGTCGTAACGACGGGTCGAGTATCTCGCGTCGCCGTTCTCGTTGCCCTGACCCTGACTCGCGTTCGACTCCGCCCATATGTCCATGGCCGTGCGGTAGAGGTGCCAGCTCTTCTCGTCCCGCGGTATCGTCTTCCAAGAATCGTTCTCCCAGTCCTTCGATCTCGACTCGTCCTCCTTGTGTCGTTGCTGCTTAGCCGCCTCGGTTACTCTGTCGGCTCGCGGCTTTCTTCGCCGTTGTCTGCGTGTTCGTGTGGGCTCGGGGTGAGTAAACAAAAGAGAAAGAGAAGAAAAAGAGAGAGAGAGAGAGAGAGAAGAGTGCAGCGTATCGGAAGACCAAGAGCCAAGTATCCATGTACGTGGGTAGGATTAGTTATGCGGTCGTCGAGGTTCGCGTTCGCGATATATGCGGGGGATGGGGGGGAATTATGGCTGCCGGCATCGCAGGAGCCCGTGGAGAGAGGTGAATGAGCCACCACCGCGCCGTATTTTATTTCCATCGACCACGATAGCGCATGCGGAATCTACAAATCAGGAGAGAAAAACAACGATCGTTGCGACTCCGAACGCAGGTCCACTGGTTTTTGTTATTGCCTGGTCGCGCGGGTCTGCTTTCCTTCGGTAGCTACGAGTTCATTCTCCGATTCGTTACGACCCCCGTGTACTCGAGAGCTCGCACCAGGGGTGACGAGCCGACGACGGCTCTGAGAGGTTCGCCACCTGTACGACTGACCGCGCGAAACGAATCTCGGAACGTACGCCGAGTTTACTTTAATTACGACGCGACATCGAGCTGGCGAACGCGTGTGTACGCGTACAGGCGAACGACCGAAGCCGACGAGAATAATTCGCAAACTTCAAACGCAGACGGTTCGAGCACAAAGGATCGGAGCTAGTCCCCGTGTACATGCACGAACGGTTACTCAATACAAATTACTGGAAGGAAGCTTAGCCTTAAAAAATAGAATCTACTTCTCTACGGTATCGATTCTGTACAGTATTTCGTTAGAGGGAATCAGAGATCAAATGCCGAGCGGGGATAAAATACAAAGCTCGAAAATCGACGAATTCACAGGCGTTCAAGCGTTTTCTACAGGATTGCCAAACGACTACAAAGGCCCGCGTCTATTCGCGGCGTACGCGTCGCGTCCTCGTTGCGTGTCACGGATTTGCGACCCTCGTTGCGGGTGAAACGATGACAAGCAACGATGACTGGAGGATACGAGGCGAGTAGACGCGTGCCGGGTCATACGAGATACCGATCGAATTCGACCGAGGTACCGTTTCGTTGCTCACCTCATCGCTTCGTCGTCGCTGTAGTCGATGTCCGGCTGCGCCGGTGCTTCGTTCGAGAAGCCGCTGTCGTTGCTGCTGTGCAGAGACGTCACGACCTGCGGGGGTGGCACCGGGGGTGCAGGTGGCTGTATCCTCCGGCCGCCGGCCAAAACCGTGGGCAATGTGCCCGATGGACGGATCTGTCGTATGAACGAAACGCGACACGAAGTTTTATAAAATTTACATTTCCTTCCAAAATAGACGTCTTTCCCTCGCGCGAAGTACATTTTTTAGTTGGACTCGACCAACGTTCTTCGACATAGCTCTACACCGCGAATGGTACCGTAATTTTTAATTCCGGCAAACTCGTATCGGGTACTTACCGGCTTGGACTGACGCGCGGTGGGCGTCGCTAGATTGTGAGAACTGTTGCTGTTCGGCACGTTGGTCGGCGTGCCGGCGTTATTGTTGGCTCCGTTGTTGACGTTGTTGTTTCCCATCCTGTGGAATCCACTCGAAGCCTCGTCGGTGGTAGGCGTCACGGGCGGTCGAGAGGGTGGCGGCTTGCAGGGTGGAACCGCCTGTGGCTCCGTCGCCCGACCGTTGTTCGTTCCGTGACTCGGCGACCTTTGCGTGTCATCGTAAATTTCATTTTATTCGACCGCGCTAACGACGATCGTCGAAAGTGACTCTACTCGGAAGACGTACGACCTCTCTTTCGTTCGGAGGAAACTCGTCTCCTCGATAAGGGTTCCGAACCGATTTCAATTCGTTCGTGCCACGATCGTTATAAAATCCGTTCTCCGCGGACCGTGGAACGATATCTGGTCGATCGAAACGATCGCAATTTGGCGCGATCGGTCGTCGAAGGACCGTTCGGAAGATTAAGAACCAAATTAGCATTTTTATACCGACGCGCCGATCCATAAATCACGTTTAACAGCCTTTGACAAAATTTCTGTCGCCAATATCGTAAATCTACCGTCGTAATAAATGGTATTCGCGCATATATATATATACATATATATCTACATATATATATGGACACGTATATGTGCGCGACAATAACAGGAAGGCGAGGTTTAATGGGAAATAGCCGCATCGATATCGGGGCCAGCGTTATCGTACCAGATTAGCGTAATTGCGTTCGTCCCGTGCAATTGTTAGCAACGAAACATCGTAACGAGATCCGTTCCCGATATCATTCGCAGCCAGACTTTCCCTGTTAAACTTACCCCAGACTATCGTCGATAATAATTTCCGTGTACGCCAGCGGGAACCATCCGGAACTTTGTGTGCGCAGATTCTCCCCGAACTGCCAGCCCTTCTGACGATCGCCTAATAACACAGTTTTGTGAAACAGAAATAACGCTGCGCGACGAGAGTCTCTCCTCGAGAGTCACACGCACTTTTCTCGTTACGAATCGTTCTCGTAAAATAAGAATTAAGGAAGCGGACAATAGCGAATGCGACACGTTTGCGAAATTCGTTCGTACGTCGAAAGTACGCCGTCGAGCAACGGAATTTCAGACGTACGTATACCCGTTGATCAGACGTGAAAACGTGTTCGCTCCGGTCAGACGGGAATACCGGGTAATTTCGCGTGGAAGCGAGGAACGCGTGTATCTCGTCGCGGCATGCAAGCGTTCAGGCATCAACTGCTCACCCATCAACGCGATGAGATCGCCCTCGAGGAAACTCAGCTGATTTTCCCCGGAGCTCAAATAGGCGAAGAGAGCCCTCGCCAGGGGTGCGTCGCCCCAGCCACTGGTGCCGGTCCCCGTGCCTCCGCCTCCGCTGCCACTCCCGGCGCCTCCGCTGCCGCTGTTGCGTGACGCCGGAGGCGCCATGGACCTGGGTCTCGGCGGGGTTTCCGGTACTTCTGCGAAAATACGATGAAAGCTCGACGATTAACTAGACCGATCCCTGACTCGCGCGTGACGCGTGGAAAACTACGAGTCTCGTGCGGGAGAATCGTTCGCCTTCGCCGCTCGGACCTTCCGTTCTCGCGTTGAAATTCGTCGGGAAATGACCGCGGAATTAAATCGGTTTCGAACGTAAATGGCCAGTAACGACTAGAGATGAGTCTCGTCCGAGTACTCGTCGAGGCGTGTTTGTCAGGTTCGATTTTTCTGTCGGAGGGACGTCGTAGCTTCGCGAGCACGGTTCAATTTTCCTCCTTTTTTTTGCCGCGTCGCGTGTACTCTGTTCTGGACCGAGAGAATGGCTCCTGGCCAGGAACCATCGCATTAAAAGCGGAGTGCTTATTTGAACATTTTTATGAAGTTCTATTCTCTTTTTTCCGGGCGCGTTCGGTCGCGCGATCTATTTCGTTCTAGTATCGCGGCTAACGAATTTATGTATTTGGCTCGCGCGCTGGCAAAACTTTTACGACGATGGAAAATTATGCGCGCACCTGAAAATTCTCGTGGGCGTAAACGAGGTGAAGTTCGGATCGCGAGGGTCGATACCGAAATCAAAGGGGAGACGAATTACGAGATAAACGTGGAAATCGGACGCGCGGGACTCACCCGGATCGAGCGACAACGTCGAAGCATGAAGATTGGCTTCCGACCTCGCTCTGGACAGAACGGACGAGAGATGCGAAGCCGGACCTTGATAAGAACTGTTTGGCACGTTCCCGGAAAGCGGTCCCGGTCGAAGTTCCAGGCAAGAACTGTCCATGCTTCTGGTCTTCCTCAATTGCGAGCTCATGGTGAGCTCCGAGCCACCGTTCTCCTCGTCCTCCGGCCAGAACGAAACTTGCTGAACACAAAACGAGAGATCCGTCGATATTCGGTCGTTACGAAGAAACGAGCGCGACCCGCGAGACGACTCACCCTGAGCCTGGAGGCGAACATCTCTTGGACGGATTTCGGCAGATATTCCCTGGTAGCGGCCACCTCGCGCCACTTGTCGACCGAGGGATGAAGAGCGGCCAACGCGACCTCGTGAAAACTCGCGTAATGCTTCGCCAAAGAGCATTGTCGCTCGAGAACGAACCCGTACCTTCTTCGTTCCTGAGTCATGGCCTGGAAAAGAGAGAACGGGAGAGTGCTCGATATGTTCGCGTCCCGATTACCGTAATACAGGAAGAAGCGGATGAAATTTGTACAAAACGTTCGTCGCGCGAGAGAAAGCCGTGTGTTCGCTGCGCGACCGGTAGTCTATTTTTCGAGCTCATCGGACACTCACGTTCTTCAAACTCTGTTCGCAAAAGGCGTCCAGCTTGGACTTCTCCTCCTCGAGGATCTGCATGTTCTTCAGCTCTTTGTCCATCGCGAGACCACTCTTGCTGGCACCCCTCGACTTCTTCCTCTGCTTCTTCATCGTCGCCGCCGCCTTGCTATAAGTTTCGGACCTGGTCTTGTGCTGTTGGAGAAACTTCTTCTGCTCGCTCTATAAAGGACAAGTATCGCTGCATTATTCAGAAATCTCTCGGGCGGTGATTTGAGTCGCGACGCGGCTCAGCGCCGCGGCAAACTTTGAGCCGAGCCACTGGGACGAACGCTCACCTGCACGACCTTGGTGTCTTTCTCCAGGTTCGTCTCGAGGGGGACCAGTAGGTCGACGTAGAACGCTTTCAGCTGAAAGGCAAGCAAACGGTCGTAACTAGTAGAGTGTTCGAGACAGCGGAAAATTTTAATGCACGGAAACGCGGGGAGTGAATTCGAAACGAGCTTAGGTAATGAGGGACTTTCAGCGTTTCCGGCGTGCCGTGCCGCGCCGTGCCGTACTCTCGCACGAAAGAACCACCGCCACCGTCGTCGTCGTCTTCGTTTCCTTCGCTCGTCGCGTCGTCGACGGCCCGTTGCCTCTGACCCGTTTTTTTACCCGAAAAAGAATTTGGACGCGGTCTAAAGACAAAATCTTCCTCCGTCGTCTCGTCTCGGAGACCGCCTCGAAGTTCGTCGATTCGACGATCGCTCGCGGTTAATAAATAGAATTCTCGCGGCGCGCAATTGCANGACCGGTAGTCTATTTTTCGAGCTCATCGGACACTCACGTTCTTCAAACTCTGTTCGCAAAAGGCGTCCAGCTTGGACTTCTCCTCCTCGAGGATCTGCATGTTCTTCAGCTCTTTGTCCATCGCGAGACCACTCTTGCTGGCACCCCTCGACTTCTTCCTCTGCTTCTTCATCGTCGCCGCCGCCTTGCTATAAGTTTCGGACCTGGTCTTGTGCTGTTGGAGAAACTTCTTCTGCTCGCTCTATAAAGGACAAGTATCGCTGCATTATTCAGAAATCTCTCGGGCGGTGATTTGAGTCGCGACGCGGCTCAGCGCCGCGGCAAACTTTGAGCCGAGCCACTGGGACGAACGCTCACCTGCACGACCTTGGTGTCTTTCTCCAGGTTCGTCTCGAGGGGGACCAGTAGGTCGACGTAGAACGCTTTCAGCTGAAAGGCAAGCAAACGGTCGTAACTAGTAGAGTGTTCGAGACAGCGGAAAATTTTAATGCACGGAAACGCGGGGAGTGAATTCGAAACGAGCTTAGGTAATGAGGGACTTTCAGCGTTTCCGGCGTGCCGTGCCGCGCCGTGCCGTACTCTCGCACGAAAGAACCGCCGCCACCGTCGTCGTCGTCTTCGTTTCCTTTGCTCGTCGCGTCGTCGACGGCCCGATGTCTCTGACCCGTTTTTTTACCCGAAAAAGAATTTGGACGCGGTCTAAAGACAAAATCTTCCTCCATCGTCTCGTCTCGGAGACCGCCTCGAAGTTCGTCGATTCGACGATCGCTCGCGGTTAATAAATAGAATTCTCGCGGCGCGTAATTGGAAATTCATCGCGTAGGCGGTCGTCGGCGTCGAACACCGTTTCGATACAGTGTTTTTGACAGTTCGGTCAACGCGCGCGTCGCGCGTTCTCTAACTTTGCCAAAAAATTGGAAAAAGTTGTTGGGAGCAACGATCGAAATTCTGTGCAGTGGACGAGGCAATCTGTCGAAGGGACGTCGAAATAAAAATCAGAAAATCCATCCGGCGGCGCGCCGGCTCTGCTCGAAAACGAAATCCGCGGAGGGTGGGTGTTAGTCGCGGACGAGCAACAGGACACGGTTTCATCGGAATTTCGTCTTCTCTCTTTTTTTTAACGTTCCCTCCACGGCTTAATGGACATTGATTAGAGACGGCGTTCCGATATACGTTCCCAGGATCGCGCAATCGGACAGATCGTTGGCCGACCGTTCGCCTAAAGCGACGATTCCCGGGAAAGATCACCGCGTCCCACTTTTCGTCTACCGAGATCGAACGTCGCGAGCTTCTGTTCGGCGAACGTTAAACGCGGATCAAAGCGTGGAACGCGAAGCAAACAGAGAAAGGACCGGCGTGGAATATAAAATATAAAGCTCCGTTGTTTCTGTACGGTGGTCGTTACGCGGAAACGAATCACGGATTTTTCGCGACTCTCGGCGTTTCGAAAGAATTCTTGGGAACTTCGATTTCATTTAAGCGTTTGACAGGCGTACGTTCGACGTTTCACCGCTCATCGGGTAGAGGAGAGAGAGAGCGCGGTCATTTATTCGTCGCAGATTTCCCTTTTTCCGTTCCGGTCCCTGCCTCGGAACGGCGTATTTTTACGAGCCGATCAAAAGCGCGTTTGAGCCGCGGGAAAAGTTTTTGCCCGCGGGCCACGGACCGAAATTCTGTTCCGAGCGTAAAACGTGTTTTGATTTACAAAGTCACGGATTTAATTAAGCAGTTCTAGAACATCGGGGTCGGCCGTGAAAAAGCATCCGTACAATTTTAATGCCGCGCGTACGCGGCCAACTTTTACGCCCGACTTTACGACCCGTTTTCGCGTTTCCGCGTCGAGTCCACGCTCGTTTCGTCCAGCAACTCTCCTTCCCGTCGGTCGCGAAAAAGGAAATCTGGTGTTACGGTTTTGTTCTGGCGTAGATCGGCCACGCCTGACTTCCCGTCGCTACCGATCGAAGGCGGACGGTCGTAGGGAGTTCCGTCGCGAACGTCGGATCGGTCCCGGCCAATATAAAAAATTTTTTTCCGACGAGAGGAAACGTAATTTCCGGTGAACGTAGCGCGCGCGAAGATCTTCCGAGAACGCGTTCGTTCCCCTCGTTCTTCTTTCCTCTTCCTGGCGGAACGCGAGCCAGGACGGATCCGGGGAAAGCGGGCTTTTCAAGACGCGGACGCGGAGCCCCGGTGTAAAAAGCTAGCGAGAGTCACGGACCTTCCGACTGCGCCGCTGGTGCAAACATCTCCTTCGCCCTCTCTCTCACCCCCCCGTGTGCAAATTTGAACGGGTGGAAGCTCGCGTCAGCGCCCTCAGCGATCCCCGACCCCCGGAGTGCTCGCCCCGCGCTAGACGGTCTGAACCGGATGGTTCGCTTTCATCGAGCCGAATCCTGGGCACTTCCGGGTGCCGTGCGTCAATGGAAAGCGTCTAACGTTGCGGGAGTTTTGCGAGTCGGCGTTTCAATATTCATTAGACACGCCTCCCCGGGTATCTGGTCCGCGAGGTCCTTTTTACGTCCCACCGTATGAAACGATGCCGAATACCGAGTGCTCCGTTCAAAATTCTCGGTTATCGTCCGGGACGTGGATTCGGGTCCGGGATCGTTCTCTAGCAGCTCGGACGCGCGGGGCTTCGCGAATTTATTTTACGTCGTTTTCATGCGTACGGTAAAAAAGTTCTTGGGACTCGGCGTCGACGCTTTCGATCGGATTGGCACGTCTCGGAGAACTCGTTCGCAATAAAATGGGAAAACAAGGCTCCGCCGATTGGCCGTTTTCCAAACGAGAGGAAAGAGAGATCCCTCGAAGCCCCGGTAACTTTTTTTACTCGGCAAAAAACTTAATGTATCGCCGCCATCTCTTCTGCTGATTCATAATTGTCGAGAAAAACGATCGACCGCGGGATCGTGAATATTCATGGCCGGCATCGTTCTCCGTCTGTTCGACGTACGAGGAATCCCGCAACGTCGATCGCGCGGGAAACGGTCGACGACGGCGCGAGACGTTCGCGACCAAGTCCCCCGAGCCCTCTCCGAGGACTCTTACTTTCGAAAGTTCGCAGACTTCGCGAAAAGTTTCCGACGTTCGAGGCGACTTCGAAGACTCTTTGAAAACTTTTACGGCCGCGATCATTAAAATCGTGACTTGTTGCTCGGACGTGGAGAGACATCCGGTGACGTTCGCGTCGCGCCGGATGCGCGAGAATATCGAATCGACCCGAAGATCGCTCGATCCGCACTCGTTCGAACTGGCCGAACAAACATTTCGTTTCCATAGGTTTCGCGTATCGTCGATTTGAATAAGTTTGCGAGCGCGTCGCGCCCGGTTCCCCGACTCGACCCGGACTGCATCATACAAATTGGCGCGGTACTTCAAAGCTGGAAGTTCCGACGAGCGCGACGCGCACAAAGTTTACTCCCTTGACACCGGCCCCTTTCAGTAGTCGCCGGAATACGTTTTTGCCATCACGGTAAACGAGCGAGCGTTCGGATCGGCTCGAGAATCGAATCGATCGAAAAATTCGCGAGGGGGCCGCGCATTGAATGACCGTCATTGAACGCCGCGGAAGACCCTCCCGCGGAGTCGGGACCTTTCACCGTTGCCCATTGGACTCACCGGCGATCCGCGCGAAAGGGTCCGTCGGCCTCCGCTCCTCTCTCCCGCTTTTTATTTAACGGACGATCGTTTCAGCGGGCGCGCAACGGCCTCAAAAGGCTCAAAAGGTAATGCGAGCAAGCTGCTCGAATTTGAGCCAGACCACTCGAAGGATTCATCCTCGCTACCCTTTGCCGCGGAACCCTTTTCCTCTTGGCCCCCTTCGCCAATCCACTTAAGAACGTAAAGCCGGTGAACGTTTTCTTTCCACCGATGCGGCGGCTTCTCGAATTGGAAATGGCCGCCACGAGAGGTTCGACGGTCGGAGAACGTTCCTATCGATCCGTCGACGCGTTCTCAGATCTTTGGTCTTTTCGTCTCGTTAAATCCGTCGGATTTATTCGGTTCTACGATCAATTTTCAAACGACAAAATTTGCATCCGGAAGAACGAGCCGGGCGAAGAGGTAACGCGATCCGCGTCGCGCCGAGTCTCGTTGACTCGCCGCGAATAATCCGCTGATTCGGCTCGTCGTTCCGCAAGGAGGAAAAATTATATCGACAGCGTAGCCGGAAAAGCTTTTGTGCGGCTCGATGAAAGTTTTCACGGCGGGCCGGCGGCGCGGCGACCCTTCCCGTGGGAGGTCGCGCGTCCGTTCCGACGCCGACTACTACGTTCTATCCGTCTCTTTCCTTTTTTCGTTGCTCGTTCCCAACCCGCTTCGCCACCGGTGATCAAGAGCTACGAATTACACGTCGCCAGAACCATATCTCCAAAGTTACGGTCCCTCTCGCGCGAGTCACGTTCCCCGGAGAGACGAACCGTGCCGTTCGATCCGACGACACCCGATCAATCGACGCCGCGTACTCTTTTCCGACAGCGGCTTCGACGGCGAAGAGAAATGCGCGACGTCTGTGACACTTTCCAGGCATTACCCTTCCGAATCGAATCGGTTCCCTCGACCGGGAACGAAGAAATCGGGCGCCGTTCGTCTCGTTAGCCGGACGCCCGACCGCGTACGTCGTCAAAAACGTTCAACGAAATCTCTTACGAGCGGAAAAGAAGCTCGGTGTCGCGCGTGAAATTTCATGCTGAACTTTTATACGCTAATCCCGTCGCCGCGAGTCGTTCATCGTCGAACCCATAAAACTGAGTCGACGCTTGTGGGAAATTGTTCTTCCGGGCGATTAGGCTTGGCAGGAACGAAGCTCGAGGTGCGAGAGAACCGCGGGGGGGTGCGACATCTTTACGAACGTTGCCAGACGAGGCGGACGAGGCTCGGAGCTCTGACGCGATCTCCGGGAATCGCGAAGACCGTACCGGGGGTGGCCGGGAACAACGGAGTGCGAGGCGAAGAACGAAAGCGCGGAGAACGGGGTCGGGGATGCCGGTGGATGCGCGCGCGTTGGCCCGAGACAACGACCTTTCGTGCGTGAATGGCTTCGGATATGCGTTTCCTATGATACAGCCTGGTGGAAGCGGTCCCGAGGTCTCGAGGGCCCGTCGAGAATTCCGAGCGAAAAAGGAGATACGGGTATGCGAGACGTATGTACGGAACGCGGGGTGAAAATATTAAATGGGAGAAGCCGTCTCGAACCGCGTACGCGACTCGTTTCGTCGAAACGTCTTTCGCGCGATCAGAAATTACGAGAACGTACGCGCGATCTTTAATTTGGTAAATTCGGTGAGACAAAAACGGAGAAACGAAGATCTGCGTCGAGAAAAGAGTAACGAGATTTGGTAACGGCGAGAAGTTCGGTGTCCCGGTATAAACCCGAGCACGTACTCGTTCCCGAAGCATTCGGGTGGAGATGGTCGCGAACTCGTTTGAAACGTCGCGCAATATCTTCCCGGAGAACTCGTTCTTATCTGTTCCGAGTGTCCGCGACGATTCCCCGGTGCCGCGGCACGAGAACGTCTTTCGGCGGTGGAAAAAACGACTCTTAAATCATCCGATATCGGCGAAGTCTCGGTGAACCTGGCTGCGGAGAGTCGTAAAACGGCGGCGGGAAACGTGGAACGGGGTCTGGCAGAGGAAACAATTACTTTCCGGGCAGCGGAAGTTATCGACTACGGTCGCGTAGGAAACAATTAGTTCGGTGCTGGTTTCCGGTCGCGGTTTTCCACGGTCGGCCGAAGCACGGGTCTGCTCGGACGTCGCAATTCCGCGAAAATCTCGCGGGCAATAACGGCGCGACCGTTGCCGGGAAACGTTGTTCTTCGTTTCGCCGTCCGGGAGGGATCAAAGGGGCTAGACCTTCTCTTTCGAGACGTTAACGTTCGCTCGGAACGACGACCGGAGCCGCTACGATCGTTCATAATGGCTCGGAGGATCATTGTCGGGAATATTCCTCGTACGGTCGGGGAACGGGATCACGCGATGGGAATATATATTCTCGAAAAACGAGGCAAGGGTTTAAGGGGAATGGATCTGCGCGGCACGCGTGCCCGTTCACGGTTCGCCGTCTCGCGATCACAGACCGGATCGATGGGAATCGTCGCCGTCGCGAAGAGTACGCGCGACGTTTCGACCGCACGAATCTCCGCAGACGTCCGGCGGGAAGGTCTCTCGTTTATTATCGTCGGGTTAGAATCTTTTTAAAGTCCGATCCTCGGTGGACGGACGGCACTCTCGGCGGGACGCCGCCGCGTCTTCGAAACGAGCGGCGCGGCGGCGAACCGGTATCGCTGTCCGCGGGGCGAAATCGTAATGACGCGTCGTTACGGACGGAACGAATTTTCACCCTCAAAAGAGACGTCTACAGGTGTGTAATCTCGCCCCGGAGGCGGTCTGGGTTCTCTCGCGAAAGGATCAAAGAGATCTCCATGCGTTTCTGAACGACGACGGCGGCGACGACGCCGAGTGCCGCTGCCGGAAAAAGAGACGGAACCGCGGGATAGGCGGACAAAAGGAGGAAGAGAGCCGGCGATTAGGAAAGGGCGCGCGACGAAGACAGGGGCTAAACGAGCAGAATACTCTTTTAACTTTCCAATTAATATTCCGACCGGGTCGGAACTCCTCGGCTTCCCTTCGGCTCCCCGTTTCCACCTACGAATCGTCGCGGATTTCGGTTTCTCGCGCGTCCCGCATAAATCTTCCCTACTTTTAATTGCGTCAGCCGCGCGGTCGTTTATTTAAATAATTTCGAGACCGAACCGGGCCACGGTGAACCGGAGACGATTTATTCCTTCCCGCGTAGGATCGACCGCCCCTAGCTCGTTTACGAATGCCTGCCCTTCCGCGGATCGTCCTTATGAACTATTCAAGGTTTGATTTTCGAGGCTGGATACGACGTTTCTCGCGATTCATCGAGGGAAATCTACGCGCGGCGGGGCGGAACTCGTTGAAGGGCGCAAGATTCATCGCGCTCCAGGGCCGAGAATCGTTAATAATTGAGCGAACGCGATGGACTCGACGTCTCGCAGTTTCGGTGAGCGATACCTCGAGATCGGGATTTTATGCGAGGCGAATCTCGTCGGAAGATCGCTTCTCATCTCGTGCATTCGAGCACTTTTTTACGAATCGAACGGGAATACTCACGATGTTCATTTCCTGCTCCTGTATCTCCTTGTAGACCTCGACGATCCTCATCAGGGCGAATCCTGCAACAGAAACCGAGTTTCAATCGTTTTCAAATCCTCCGCACGCACTGGGATTCGCGTCGAACCACGAAGAGGAGTTTTCGCCTCGGTCGCGGTTCAAACTTTCGGTCCTGAATTATTCAGACCCGGCTGGTGTCGTCGATACTTTAATCCGGCGGCGGCGTTAAGGGCGAGAGAAAGAAGGGCGCCGGGGGGAGGGCACCCATCGGGGCAGGGAGACCGCGACGCCGCGCGACGAACCCGGCGGCCGATTTTCGCCTGACTTCGCTCGGAGGACCGACAAAAGGAGAAAAAAAAGAGGAAACCGCGATCGCTTCGGTGGAAGTTGTAGCGTCGACGTTCGACCGGGAAACTTTCCCTCGGCCAGTTTTCGCCGAAAGTTTCCCGTCGCTTCCCGTCCGTTCCTCTCCGAGACGGTTCCACGAACGTAAGTCCCCGAAACGACGCCACGCGGTGCTCGCTCGCGTATGCATGCGTCGCGATTAGAAGTCCCGGGGTAAGAATAAATTTCCGGGGAGCTCCGGCAGACGAGGAGAGAAGCGAGGATGCCTTCGGTGCGATCGCGGAGTTCGAAACAGGGGGTTCAGACGACACGGCCGTCGAGGGGAATATTCAAGACCGAACTTTGACCGACGACAACAGATTTTGGAACGGTGTTTAAAAATCGCGACCCGACGTCGGAAAAATTCGTCCGTCGGGGGTATAAAAAGATACAAAGGAGTCGGACAGAAGTTTGATCGACTAATTAAAGTTTTAATTAACTTAAATGAACGTCGATCAAGTCTAACTTTAAATTAGATTATTAAGGTATCTGTAATAAAATTGGAGAAGTTTTGTATCTACGGCAGCGTTGGCTCGCGGAAACTTCTCGTCGCGCGAACGACTCGTTGTAAACGAACATTTTTACCAAACTTCTCTGCAAACAATTACATCGGCAATTTCTCGAATTCGGTTTTGCACTTTCCGAAACCGTTGCTCGCCGTACGTCGATTTAATCGTAACGTTTAAGAATAAACGAAATTCCCAGGGAAACCGAGACGTCGAGAGGAACATCCGCGCGCAATGTTATTAACCCGGGTTATTATTTAACCCGAGTTCTAAGCGTTTAATTAACGCGGCCGGCGTTAAACTCGCATATTTCCCTCGCGTCTTGTTTCCCGAGGATGCACCCTTGCGCCAACGTTATATACGTCCACCGAATCTTTTTCATAACCCGTTCGCTCCCTCGGCCGTACGTCAACGTCGACTTTAATGCGCGCCCTTCATTTTTTCTCGCCGCACCCTCTCGCTTTCTCCTTACGCATAAATACTTTAGCGTGACTCGACTAAATCCGCGGGGGCGGCTAATATTTCAGACACTTCATTGGAACGTTGCTCGGCGCCGGTTTCGTTATAGCCGGCCGCGCGTTAAATATAGCGACCGCGGATCATAAAATCGTTGTTCCGCGGTTTTATATGAAATTGATAACGGATATCTTTAAAGCGGCCACGCGGTGCCGTCGTGGCCATTACGACCTTTTACGACGGGACATTATGCCGCGCGATAAACCGTGAAATCGTTTTTATTTACCGATACGCGTCCGCCGTCGAATTCGATTCGGCCAGTAGTGTTTAAACAGACGGACGAGAGACGACAGAGCGAACGGTTCGTTTGCATATTTTGAGCGGTGTAAGAAATAGACGGATGGATCGCGTATAAGGATTTGTGAAAGCGTAATGGACGGGATTACGCGGATCAAAATCTCGTCGAGGACTCGTCTCGGGTTCCCCTTCGATTCCACCCTTAATATATGTGGATCGGGCCAGCAACGCGGCGGGACTTCCCGACATATGGGATTTCCTCGTCGCGTTTAACCCCGCGTCACTGGGGAAGGGCTTCCCTCCGCTTCGTGGAGCGCGTACGCTCGACTTTCATCTCCAAGNTTTAATCCGGCGGCGGCGTTAAGGGCGAGAGAAAGAAGGGCGCCGGGGGGAGGGCACCCATCGGGGCAGGGAGACCGCGACGCCGCGCGACGAACCCGGCGGCCGATTTTCGCCTGACTTCGCTCGGAGGACCGACAAAAGGAGAAAAAAAAGAGGAAACCGCGATCGCTTCGGTGGAAGTTGTAGCGTCGACGTTCGACCGGGAAACTTTCCCTCGGCCAGTTTTCGCCGAAAGTTTCCCGTCGCTTCCCGTCCGTTCCTCTCCGAGACGGTTCCACGAACGTAAGTCCCCGAAACGACGCCACGCGGTGCTCGCTCGCGTATGCATGCGTCGCGATTAGAAGTCCCGGGGTAAGAATAAATTTCCGGGGAGCTCCGGCAGACGAGGAGAGAAGCGAGGATGCCTTCGGTGCGATCGCGGAGTTCGAAACAGGGGGTTCAGACGACACGGCCGTCGAGGGGAATATTCAAGACCGAACTTTGACCGACGACAACAGATTTTGGAACGGTGTTTAAAAATCGCGACCCGACGTCGGAAAAATTCGTCCGTCGGGGGTATAAAAAGATACAAAGGAGTCGGACAGAAGTTTGATCGACTAATTAAAGTTTTAATTAACTTAAATGAACGTCGATCAAGTCTAACTTTAAATTAGATTATTAAGGTATCTGTAATAAAATTGGAGAAGTTTTGTATCTACGGCAGCGTTGGCTCGCGGAAACTTCTCGTCGCGCGAACGACTCGTTGTAAACGAACATTTTTACCAAACTTCTCTGCAAACAATTACATCGGCAATTTCTCGAATTCGGTTTTGCACTTTCCGAAACCGTTGCTCGCCGTACGTCGATTTAATCGTAACGTTTAAGAATAAACGAAATTCCCAGGGAAACCGAGACGTCGAGAGGAACATCCGCGCGCAATGTTATTAACCCGGGTTATTATTTAACCCGAGTTCTAAGCGTTTAATTAACGCGGCCGGCGTTAAACTCGCATATTTCCCTCGCGTCTTGTTTCCCGAGGATGCACCCTTGCGCCAACGTTATATACGTCCACCGAATCTTTTTCATAACCCGTTCGCTCCCTCGGCCGTACGTCAACGTCGACTTTAATGCGCGCCCTTCATTTTTTCTCGCCGCACCCTCTCGCTTTCTCCTTACGCATAAATACTTTAGCGTGACTCGACTAAATCCGCGGGGGCGGCTAATATTTCAGACACTTCATTGGAACGTTGCTCGGCGCCGGTTTCGTTATAGCCGGCCGCGCGTTAAATATAGCGACCGCGGATCATAAAATCGTTGTTCCGCGGTTTTATATGAAATTGATAACGGATATCTTTAAAGCGGCCACGCGGTGCCGTCGTGGCCATTACGACCTTTTACGACGGGACATTATGCCGCGCGATAAACCGTGAAATCGTTTTTATTTACCGATACGCGTCCGCCGTCGAATTCGATTCGGCCAGTAGTGTTTAAACAGACGGACGAGAGACGACAGAGCGAACGGTTCGTTTGCATATTTTGAGCGGTGTAAGAAATAGACGGATGGATCGCGTATAAGGATTTGTGAAAGCGTAATGGACGGGATTACGCGGATCAAAATCTCGTCGAGGACTCGTCTCGGGTTCCCCTTCGATTCCACCCTTAATATATGTGGATCGGGCCAGCAACGCGGCGGGACTTCCCGACATATGGGATTTCCTCGTCGCGTTTAACCCCGCGTCACTGGGGAAGGGCTTCCCTCCGCTTCGTGGAGCGCGTACGCTCGACTTTCATCTCCAAGGTTTCTCAAAAATAACTGACGGCCATCCCCATGTCTTTAGGCAGACGCTCTCGTTTCGACGTCGTAGACGTACGTATTTAGTCTTCTGAATCGACGTTAAAAATGTTTTGCGATTCGCGTGGAAATCGAGCAATCGGTACGAACTACCCTGGGCTCGGTGGGAAGTACCGAGTCGAATTCGTCGACGCGATATCGCCGAGTTAAATCGACGGTGGAACTCGGTGCACCTGCGGGTGCCAGACGGGCACGGGTACGCTTTTCGAGATCAGAGCCAGAGATTGCCAAGCCGCAAGATCTTTACGCTTCCGTATTAACATACCGACGCGTCGACTCGGCGACAGCTCGCCAGAAGGGCTGGGAAAGAGAGACCGAGAGGGAGACTACGCCAGTAAATTACGCGCCGCGAATCAACTCTCGAGCCAGAGTAGACCGAGCACAGAGACCGGGGAACGAAGTTGCGGTTCGGCGAGGTCAGAGGCGAGAAGAAGAGTCGAGCGCGCACCAAGATCGAGAGGGTCGACGGAACGCGGTACAGGTTGACGAATCGAGTCGGACGAAGGGTTCGCCCGCCCGAACGTTCCACCCCACGGTATCCTGCTCGCACAGCGTTCTAATCCCCTGCCGTACGCGAAGCCGCGCGTGTCGGCCAGCTTTTACACGTATACTGTACGTCCGTGAATCGAATTCGAGCACGTGTGCGCTTCACAAGATCGTCAGACGGGCAGAACGTTTGCCGGAGCGGCTGCGGTTCGTCGAGAAACGGCAGGGCTCGGCGTACGCTTTGGGGATCGAAGCGTAAGTACGCCGCGAATACGTCCCCCGATAAGAAATAATAGTTAGGTAGAGCAAAGCAAACGTTCACGGACAAGTTATTATATTGGGGGTCGATCTGGGTCGCCGACTTCGACGGGGAACGAGATACGGATAAATATCTCCCCGATGCGTGGGCGTCGGTAATTTCGAGGGTGGAGGGCGAAAGGGGGTGGTAGGTAACGCGGCGTAACGATGCTCACGGAGCTTTGGCTCCCGATGCGCGGCTTCGGGTATGCGGGGTTTAATGCCCGACGCGAGGGGTTTAACGCGTAACGTAAACACCGGCGGCGGATCTGTGGAGGCCGGCCAGACGGTCGAGCGAGACCGTGTTCGCGAGAACCTCTCTCCCGAACGTCGACGTCGCCGAGTCGACCGGGCTTCCGGTGGCATCGACGCGAAGAAGAGACTCCCCAACGGGACACTTGTCGGAAAATACGACGCCACTTCCGAACCCGGGACACGGTTCATTGGATCGGACGCGACCGCGTTCGCTTCGGGCCCGTGCACCGAACGACACGTGCGGCGGACGTTGTAAAAATTGCACGACATAATCGCGTTGACCACCCACCGGAAACCGTTCGAAGTTTCATTGAGCCGGCGAGCCCGTTGTTTTTTATTCGTCCTCGCGGGAACGCGATTTTCGGACGACCGCGCACCGTTCGTGGCGGAGTTGTTTCTTAAAACGAGGTCTCTCCGGATGCACGATTTCGGCGAAGCGTTCCCACGGAACGGAGTCTCGACGATCTCCTCTAAATTTCATATTTTATCGCGACGACTCGAACGGGGAAGGTTTAGAACGGAAATTAATTTGGGCAGAGTGCATTTTTGTTTGTACGCCGGAATGGAAACGCGTTTAATTGGCCCCACGAATTTCGGAGTTCGAGCAACCGAAAATGTTCACCCCGGGCCTCCGACGCGGGGGAGTAAACGCGAAAGAGTGACGAGCACGGCGTGCGTAATTCCGTTCCGTTTCGCTCTGGCCCGTCCCGATTTTGCCGAGATCATAAACATATTCGTCCGGAACGGCCGAGCCCCGCGACTCGTGGAACGGCCACGTAAAACACAACGCGGCAGCACGTGACTTGGCGCGTTCGGTAAAAAATGCGCGAGGGGAATTTAAGGCGTCGTAAAAGGTGGGACCGGGCGGACCTATAAAAGGAAGGGACGGAGTTGAATATTTGATGTCCCGCGAGCGTCCTCGTCGAACCGCCGCACTCGGACGTCCAAATGTCCCCCGGCCACTCGAGCTCCGACTTCCGGCCGACCGAGAAATCCCTTCCTCGGGAGGAAAGTTTAGTAGACGCCGAGCTCTCCGTTTCTCTCCTTATCTCGGCCGGCTAGAGAACTTTTATGCGTGTTTATGGCGCGGTGCATAATTCAGGAACGAACGCCAAAAACGGTCCCGCGACTCTTGCCAATTTCGCGGCCTCCGAGACACGTCTTCCCGTTTCGCTTCGTGAAATAATGGACGTGTTCGACGCGAGACACCGAATTCGTCTGATGATCCGATTTGCCGGCGAGCAGCGAGTAAACGTCGAGTCGCGCGAGATCGAGAACCCCCAGCGACGTTTTGTACTTCCAATACGTTTTGAGATATCTCGAGGGCGAGTCGATGCACCGGAAACGGAACGAATCGAAAGCAAATTCTGCTTATCCGTCCGTGGTTCAATATTGGTCGCCGGCAACCGCCTTCGGCTTTGCGACCTTTTGTTCCGTGGTCGTTGATCCGAAAATCGCCGGTTTCGTTTGAGCCCCCGAGTCCACCGTTCCCGGCTCCTTCTCATTTTGTTGAAAATTGAACGATTCCGTATTTTCTCTCTCTCTCTCTCTCTCTCTCTCTTTCTCCCTCGAGAAATGTCTCGGGACGCGATCGAAATTGGATCTCCTTGGAATTTGTATAAACGATTCCCTTTTGTATTCGTTACATTCAATTTGTTCGAGTGGCGTCGCGGCTTCTCGTTATTTGCAATTTATAATAATGATAAAATCGGGTTCGCGACGAATTCACGAGAACCTTATTTCCGAGCAATTGGATAAGAAACGCGTGATCGTGGCCACGGCCAATGCCACGGCACTCGACGGAAGATTTCGCGTTTCGGATGCGAGCAAGGTCTCGACGGTCGACTGCGCATAGTACAGGAAACTACTTAAGAGGATTAGTCATTAATCTTGAAAGGAGTCTCCCTTCGGTATCCTCTTACCATCTTCGAATTTAATTAATATAATCCCGCGTAAATTAGCCGACGCATAAGTGGGAGGAATTATTGTCTGACTCCGAAGAGGAACGAAAGAACGAGAGAATGAAGTTGTCGAATGGAAAAGGGTCAAAATCACTCGTTCGAGTTCTCTCTGGAAAAAGGTATATCTCCCGTCGTTTGAACTGCGAGAGTCAAACAGTTTTTCTTTCCAATGGGGCGAATTCCCATCGGGCTTTGGCGCGGCACCCCGTTCGCCGCTACTAATTAAGATCGAATTCGTACGGAAAGAGGGGAGCCGGTCGCGAAAACTGAAGACGAAGACAAACAGAATTACGCGAGTGTCTCGACGGCCGGGCGGAGACGAGGCAAGCAAAATACGGGAACGAAACGCAAAGGGAAGGGTAGCGCGTAAACACGAAACGTCTCGAGAACACTTAATTAATGAATCAAGCGGAACGTATGCCTTCGCCGTGGCTGCCAAGTGGCGATAGTTTTAATTGATTCGGGTAACGACGAAGCGAGACGCGAAACTTGGTAACCGATATTGCAGACGTTCCACAATTCTGCGCCGCCCTTTCTCTCGATCGACTCGGCTGAAAAATTATTACCAACGACTGCGATCGTTCGCAGTAAACCTTTGACCGATCACGGCGATCGTTCGTCAATATTTCCCGTTCGTGGACGCGTTTAACCAGTTGCCGGAGATAATGCGATCAAACCGGATAAATTGGTTCGGTAAATCCGGCGAGACGTCGATCGGTGCGTCGCTAATTAATTCGCGTTGATCAGACGAATCGTTTCGCGAACAGATATACCGAACGGAAAAACATTTGCCACGAGATCGGATCGTCGAACGGTGGACGGGGACCGATCGTCCGGCTCCGAACGAGGAACTACGCCTAGCTAGCCGGTGGCTATTGAGATTCGTGCTTAAATCAGCGGTCGATCGCGCGACCCTTCCTTCCGGTACGAGGACCCAAAAGTTGGCTCCGACGACGCGGGTAGTTTTCCGCATCTGTGACCACGGCGGCGGCTCCCTTCGGTTCGCGAAAACATAGAAAAAGGGGTCGAAGCCGCGGCAGCGGTGGCTCTGCCCAGATGGAGGAAGGTCGAAACAACGATCGGGCTTGTTCGCGTTATCCCCGACGGCCGAGCATAGTATACGCGCGTAGCCCCGCGCAGGAAGGAGGGTAACGCAAACAGTTTTCACCCGTCTCGAACTAATTAACGTGGGACGCGAGCACCCAGTCGCTCACGTGGTTGAATAAAAGCCGCGCGGCTCGCGAAAACCGAGGGATCTCTCTCCGTTTCCGATCGTCCCTGGGGTAACTATCCCCTCGGAACGAGCGAACGACGTAATCTTGGTAATGGAATTGGCCGATGAGAGCGTCGCTGCTTCGTGATTCACCGATGACTGCCGCGTCCCTCCGGTTTATTCGCCACGAGTCACGACGACGACCGTCTCGACGATCTCGAAGGAAATCGTTCCTTCTTCTCGTTTAAATACGCGCACCTCGATGAATCGGCGACGTTCGAGTCGAAGGCCGCGTCGCGTTTCGCAAATTCGCGAGTTCGTCGTTGCCCCGGCTCTCCTACTTTTTACCAGGGTATTTTTGTACACTCGTAGTTTTCTGGTCGCGCAATTTAAAATCAAATTCGAAAGTTCCAATGGAAGAATCCTCGGATCGCGAACCTCCACGTTTGATCGACAATACTTGCATAACGAAATTGATGTCCGTGTTCCAACGCGTAGCACTCCTGCGACCGCCGAGGGAATCCAGAAAACTGTCTCGTCGTACCGAACGCGTCCGGCGAAAGCATTTCATTACGGTGAATTGCATTTCCGCCGGGTGCAGCGAGAGCGAAAGGGAAACGTAGCGTCTGTCGAGTGTGGAAGTCGAAAGAGAGAGAGAGAGACGAAGATCTTAGCTCGCGCGAGTAAACAGTAACACGAGTGGGTGTTCCGTCGGTGTCCCCGGTATCAGCGGATTTGAAATGTAAATGGCGTAAGATTCCTCGGCGTACGCGTCTCCACCCTGGGCGTCGCGTCGCATCGGTTCGCATCGGCGTCGTCGGCAACGGCAGGCAGGCTTCGGCCGGTCGGTGACTCGCCGCCACCCTTTTGTTTCATAACTCGCTGCGACACGTCTCGATGGCGCCATCTTGGGTTTCACGTTTTCTCCTTCCTTCACCTCTGCGCACCCCTTTCCTTCCCGGATCGCGTACCGCCGTTTCCATCCGCTCTCCTTTGTCACGGAATCCCGGCGAAGAAGCGACTTCTGAGTCGGGGAAAGTATCGCGTTACGAGCGTGGCCGTCGCGTCGACGAACGCCGAACACCCCCCGAAAGAAGGAGGTAGATTCGCGGGGGGGAACGGCGGGGCAGAGAATGGGCAGGGACAGGTATGCGGATGGGCTCCCATTAGAGCGAATAATTGACCCGGAGGGCCATTAAGGGGTCGATGGTTCGTCCACGGACCGGATTCGGCGGAGGGTAGCTCGAACCGCATCTCGAGTGCTACTCGACGCCGGGATTCCGAATCCTGGACGTCTCGGATCGTCCGTCGGATCGTCCTCGGCACTCGGGGCACTTTGCAAACTATCGACGGTAGCCGTTGCCGTTCTACGACCGATTATAATTATCAATCGACTCGTTCCGGTCGTACTACTCGAAGGACTCGAGTCTCGTTCCGGTTCGTTTGGCAGGTTTGTCGAGGGAAACGACGCGACGTCCCGTTCGCGAAGTTATTCGGGGCGAAAGAACCTCGCGATAAAGTGGCCCGGCCGGCCGGTGATCTTCGGGAAAGCAATTTTACAGAACACGGTTACCGCGTTATCTCGTTATCGTATCGGCGAGGCTTTCGATTCGGGGCGAGCCTCGCGTATTTGCGCGCAGATAAGATTCTAACGATAAACGAGAGACAGCGGGCGAAGTTGCCGTTCCTAATTGGCGAATGCCTCCCAGCGAAGACGTTTCCCGGAGATAAAATAACCGAGCGATTACACCGCGTCTCGTCCCGTAGCTCCGTCCCACGATGAACGCGCTTCAACGGGAGATAAGCTCATGACCCGTCTGTGTAAAATTGAAATTCCCCTACCCTCGTCCTTCCCCCGGGATCTTCGAACGCAATTCCAAACAGACGGGACAAACAAGATTAAACTAACAATGCACCGTCGTTGTTCTCCGAGAGGAAAACACGTTTTCTTACGTTTCACGGAATCTCGTCGGACAGGTACGATTTCGGCGCCGAGGTATAAAGACCCCGTTCGAGAGGCCGTTGTAACGAACGTTCGTTCGACGAGACGTCTCGCGTATTAATGACGTCGAAAATCGGGAGCGAACGTCGCCGGATCGATGAGCATATGGTAACCGCCGCTGCGGTTCGCATTTCGAGCGTGCAAAATCCGTCGAAGCCGGTCGAACAAATCCGCGGTGCGCCGAGATCACGGCTCATTACGCTTTCATCCCCCGAGCCAAGGAACCCGCGCGTCATTTTTCTCCGCGACGCGATTCTTTGGCGCGAGCACAGCGGTGAAATTCGGTCGAAAGATTTCGGTATTCCGCGGGAGTAATGGTTCACGAGGTCGGAGGTCGGCGACGCGTCTCCTCGGAAGACGGAAGGCAGATGAACGCGAGATAGAGCCGTCGCGAAGAGGGATGGAGCACGCACGTGTCTCCTCTTCGTTACTCGGTTCGGCTACGCTTCAACCGGAAAGATCTTCTCACTTCGCCGGTGAGCTTGCTCGTATCGTCGACGAAACGACCAGGCGTTGTCCCTGACACGGTGTAAGAGAGTAGGCTCTTACCTTTTACAATTTCCTCGTAACTCCACTCGTTACGAAATATAACACGATGGACGAAATGATTCGTCGTTTTGTCACGCGCAACGGTCAATTATTAGTACGCTTTTCGGCAAGATGAACCTACCGTTCTTTCTTACAGCGATCTGATTCTCGTTCTCACAGTTCGTTTTAAACGCGGCGTCGACGTGTACGGCGAGCGCATTCGTCTGGCGAAAGTTTCGCGTTCGTATCTTGGCGGCGGCGGGACGCGCGTTTGCATTCGTTGTGCACGCGTGTCGACGCATACGCTGTTTTTTCTATGACTATGCATTTTTTTATGCAAATACGTGGCGGGCGCGCGTATTTCCGTGTCCTCATTTTTCTTTTTTTCGAACGGGGCCCGGCGAAAAATATGAGAACGATAAACGAGGGGGTAAAGGGTCGGTGCCGGCCGGTCGGAGGGGTAGCTATGTTTAATTTGAAAACACGTATATGCATACGTACACGTATACATATGTATATAACGATTCGTATCGCGTTTCCGTGCAATTTACAGATTTGATTTTTCGTACTGTTAAACGAGTCGCATTGACTGTTTCGTTATCTGGTCGCGCGCGAGCCGGAAATTTCTGTTTTAATGGAGAGGAGCGAGCGCGTAATTTGTTTATACGACGAACATGTTTATCGAACAATCCCTGTTTGCCTCGAAATTATTATATTGATTCGATTTATGATAATACACTGATACGATTTTGCTTTGTTGCGCGCGTAGGTACGTCGATCGTCCGGACGATGTACACGCATTTTGTGACCAGAGAGAATTATCGAGTTTCCGTAGTAACCGTGCAGCGAACGCGTACTGACTCGTTTTTTCGTTTCAGCAACGCATTTGTCACGGAAACTTCCCCGTCTCGAGAAGGATCGTACCAGTGGCCAGCGTCCCAGGTAAGAAATATATTTTTTTCGTCTCAGATATATTTTTATACGTCGCGTTCCGTCGGATCTGTTTCCTCTCGTTTAAACGGCTCGTGAAAGCGATAAATATCCGGTCTCGTATTAATCACCTTATTTCACCGGCCGTGAAATTCGTCGCCGTGACGGGAAACGGTGGTGACAACGTTCGCTTAAGTGCGGCCCTCGGGAAAGCGTGCGTAGCTACGTATCGGTGCCCCGGCCGTAAATACCGTCGGAACGGATACCCGACGCTCGTACCAACTGGATATTATACAGAGGAACTACCGTTCCGAGCACGCAAAAAGGTACAAAGCGAAATAAAATAAAGTGTGAGCGAGCTCCTCCCGCGGGAGTGCGATTCTACTTTAGATTAAATTCCGAAGCAACCTCTCCCCCTACAAGGGTCGACGCCACCCTCTACGATCGTACCGGCGGTGGCGCGGCCGTCCTGACCACCTCTGCCCCTATCTCATCTCGGGAAGCGAGTCCTCTCGCCTTTCGCCGATTTTCTGGCGCCGCGCTACGCGGGAAACCGTTTTTCCGAACGCGATCTCGCCGCGATCGTCGGGACGCGAGTAAAACTGTTTTTCGGCGGCCAAGATTTCTCGAACGATAACGATTCCACCGACGTCGCGAAATCCGAGAACAGAGTCCGGCTCGCGCTACCTCGAGACTCGGACTGCGTGCCAAGAGAAGCGTTTGTTAACGGCCTTAAGTTTCCCTTCGTAGGCGAACTCTGCGACTCGCTGCTAAAACGTATTACGAGAGCGAATTTTCACGTTTGACATTGGTTTACGCGTCGATTGGAAACCGCGGATCAATCCCGAACTCTTTGTATCAACGAAGTTTTCGGGCAAATGAAGGGCTCGGCCGACGATATAACAGGGTCATTAAGCAAATTAAAACGTATGGCTCGCGCACGGTTTCGCGCGTACACGCCGCGTTGGCTCGGCGGGGCCAGATGTTTCAACGGACGATGATTAAATGAAATATATATATACACGTATATTCGACCGGGGGAAGTTCTGTTAAGAGTTTCCACCGCCACAGGTGCGCGCGATGTTTCGCTGTTCTCGCATAGTCGTCCGATCGATGCTCGGATCGAATAATTTCATACGCGCGGAGAACGTTCGAACGACGGAGGAGACGATCGTCGCGTCGATCTGTATAATCTTTTTCGAGATTCGCGAGAGAGNGTTCGCTGTTCTCGCATAGTCGTCCGATCGATGCTCGGATCGAATAATTACATACGCGCGGAGAACGTTCGAACGACGGAGGAGACGATCGTCGCGTCGATCTGTATAATCTTTTTCGAGATTCGCGAGAGAGAGCGAAAGGACGAGGCGAGACGGTTCGAAACAGGAGGAATTGCGCGACTTCCGAGTCCCTCCGGTGCCTAGTTTCGATTCCCGGGTAAATTAACTCTGGCCACCCTCATTACGGTCCGTCCTGTCGACGGAAAAGAACAAAGGGTGGCACACGCGAAGACGGAAGCGTCTCGTTTTCCAAAGAGGAGCCACGTTTACAGTGTCCCGATTCGAGCATAATTAATCCGGANGGCCTTCCGCAAAGACAAACAGTGGAATCTGTCGGACCGACTCGGCAGCAGCGAACCGTCGTCCCGGCGGTGGTGTGCCTCTCCGTTCGTCCGGGACGAGAGCTGCCGAGGCAAATTACTACGAGGACGGCAATTAATAAAGCTCGTAATAGCGTCCACCAGCGGTACACCGTTCCGGCCGCGTTCCCCCGCTCGTTAATCACCTTAACGAGTGTTTTCGTTAACGCCACCGTCGCGGGCTTCCCCGGCTCTCGCCGAANGAGAGAGAGCGAAAGGACGAGGCGAGACGGTTCGAAACAGGAGGAATTGCGCGACTTCCGAGTCCCTCCGGTGCCTAGTTTCGATTCCCGAGTAAATTAACTCTGGCCACCCTCATTACGGTCCGTCCTGTCGACGGAAAAGAACAAAGGGTGGCACACGCGAAGACGGAAGCGTCTCGTTTTCCAAAGAGGAGCCACGTTTACAGTGTCCCGATTCGAGCATAATTAATCCGGAATAATTTCTTTCTCTTCCGCGCGGTTCCTTTCTCCGGCTTTGATCCCGTCGCGCGGCGAGCTCGTCGCCCGTTTTCCGGTTTGCCCGGAGGGTTTTGTTGCCCGGGACAACGCCGCCGCGAAAAATCTACGGAAAAAGGGCTCGCATTCAGCCCCGTCGCCGGTGCGTAAAGATTCCAGTCGAATTTCTCTCTACACGCGTATTTGCGTGCAAACGCTGGAACGTTTATCGCGACCGCATAAATCCTGTGAAACCTACGCTCCCTCGTCCCCACAATCTTTCATCTCCTCTCCCTTCGACGCGATTTTTATCGACGCGGTCGACGAAATATTTCGCCCCGTCGAACTATTCCTCAAATTTCGTCGACGCGCGTCGCGCGTTCGTATTTGTTTTCATCGCGTCTCTCGGTCACGACGCAACGATGAGGATTGATCTCGTTTAACGGGGATGACGGCGCGATACCGAGCGGTAAAACGCGGAAACGCATTAACGGTAATTTACCTCTCTTTCGTAGGTGTAACGTCGATCGGCGCCGGGTTTATTAGTATTTACGCGCGAGTTTAATCTCTCGTCGAGAGCCGGACGCGCGCGGCTCGATTTCTAAATTCGGCGTCGACAAAGGATTATTTTCTCGCGATCGATGAAACGCAACGCGCGCGGACTCGTCAAATTCATGGTCGTGCACAGCGATCCTCCCTCGCTGGTTCTCTCGTTCACGGTCGTAAATTCCCCCGCGCAGAGCCCATCGGCTTCGGCCCTCGGACCCTTTGATCGGACGTCGCGAAAATTTGTTGCCGTTGCATTTGTTTCATTCGTCGTCGACGCTCGTTCGCGCGTTCTCGCCGCGCGCGATAATAATAGGATTTTTATGATATTTGATCAAAGGCCCGGCTTTGAAACACTAGATCGGATCGCGATACGCGAACCGACCGACGATAAATTGCGTTTCGCGAACAAAATTGTTTGGATCCCTGGCACAAATGGAATTACGTCCGGCGTACAGAATTTTCAGGGCCAGTTTTTCAAGATTTGACTTCGTACCGAAGTTTTAATACGTCGAGCGTTCGGATTTAAAAATATTTCCGAAGCGGATCAGTTTTGAATTTTTACGATTGACGGATAGCGCTCGCGTTCAGACGTTCGCGTCGAAGCCGCGGGACCGCGGTAACCATGGAACGCGGATCGGCGAACGTTTAATGGTGAAGCTAATGGAACATGACCGCGTTACGAAATACGTGCTGCGAGAGGAGTCGAAATCAAAAGAGGAATCCTGTGCAACGTTATTCCCTACAAATTGCACCGTTCGATTCGCGATCGTCTGCCAAACGAGCAAGAGAGCAACGTTTCAGTTTTCATCGACTTATTCCGTGCGCGATTCGGTCTCGCGAAATACGAGAACGGATCTGAGAATAGTCGGTACTCGTCGCAGAACGACGGGAACGGTGTCGCGTCGGACGGGACTTCGTTCGGCGCGGAAACCGTTCGACCGGAAGCGTAATTGATTCGGAATTATTGCACACGCGACATTTGTCCGACACGATCGAGTTACGATTAAAAAGCGTGGATCTACGCAGGAGAAAGAAGCACGGCCGACCACCGGGGACGTCCCTGGATGCGTACGCTTCATTTCATCATAAAATCGAACCGAGCACGGCTCGCTGTCTCGGAAATTGTTTTAACCTCGTTTCGGGATCGCATCGATCGGCGTCGAAGTGGTTTCGCAAACCAATTTAACGATACGCGCTCATGTTTACCGCGTACCAATTTTTTCCGTACCGGTGAAATCGATCGCGTCTTGGAATCAAATTTTCTACAAAAAACTGTTCCGCGTTGCCTCGGAAAATCGCGACGCGACGAAACGCGCGAGCAAGATCTCGCGGAAGTCCGAAAACCGTCCGCGTTTCGAAGTCCGTTCCATCGCGGGACGTTTTAGCGCGATCGACATGACGTATCCAAACGCGGGGGCAAATATTTATCGCATACGTGTCCGGCGCACGTGTATACTAGATGTCTGGAATTTTGGGAAAAGGCCTTCCGCAAAGACAAACAGTGGAATCTGTCGGACCGACTCGGCAGCCTCTCCGTTCGTCCGGGACGAGAGCTGCCGAGGCAAATTACTACGAGGACGGCAATTAATAAAGCTCGTAATAGCGTCCACCGGTGGTACACCGTTCCGGCCGCGTTCCCCCGCTCGTTAATCACCTTAACGAGTGTTTTCGTTAACGCCACCGTCGCGGGCTTCCCCGGCTCTCGCCGGAACGATCGGAAACAAAGAACCGGTTAACCCCGTCGAACGTTTTCCACCCTCTGTTTGCCCTTTTGATTTCTGAGACGGAAGTCGAGCCCGCGTCGAGTCGACAGCAGTGGTGGAGGGTTCGTTCGAATCTCTCTTTGACGTCGACGTCGGCCCTTTCTCCGTTCGAACCGATTCGCCTTCTTTAAAACACCGAGGAGAGGATCACGAGTGCGCCGCGATCTCGGCTTTGTGCGAGAGGAAAACTTGGTCGAATCAATTTGGCCGACGTCGATTCGCGGTGTACGATCGACGACGGACTCACTTTTTTTTTTTCACGGTGCGTACAGCGGCGCACGAACGCACACGGGAGCGCTTTAAACCGAGGGCTTTGAACAACGCTCGCGGCAGTGGGACAGGCCAGTCATTTACGTGGATTAAAAGCGGCCACGAGGGAGCCGTGCCGGCACCCCCGTGGGACGCGTGAGAGGGACGGTTTCGGGGCTTTGGCCGCGATCCGGTCACACGCCCGACCGATTCCTAGTCTTCGCCGACGGGACGGCCCGTTCTCCTCGGAAGACCGAACCGTCGAACTGCATCGATCGTACGTTTAGACCCGAATGCGTGCGCGTCGAACAATGGGCGGGAGATCGAAACGATTTTATGAGAGATCGGAGCGGTGGAATGAGAGCGAAGAAGTTCAGAAGAGACTCGAAGTCGCGGAACGTCGATACTTCGGAGTCAGCGGAGCAGTGGGTCGAATCTCGGTACGAATCGTGACCGTCCGAGTTTGCGAAGAGGACGACCGCGGAACGAACGAACCGACCACCCACACCCTCGCCGGCCGTTCTGGCAGCCTTATCTGCCGAGGCAGTCGAGCGTCCCCCGCTTGGCCGCTCGGCCCATTATACGTGCAATGCCGACCAGACGCAATTAAGTGGGCCTCGCACCACCGCCGGCCCCGTCGTTCTCTTCGCGTTTCACCGGGGACCGGGGATCTTCGGCGGAGGAACGTGCCAGGAACAAGGACGCGGCACCGATGTCCTTTACGGTCCGTCTACGTTCTCCCCTGTCCCGTATCGCAACCTCTACACTCTCTGCTCCTGACGTGTGAAGCGAATCCCGCTGTCCGCCCGGATCCAGTTACCAGTACCGACGTCGTTACCCCCTCGGCCGGTCGCCGACTCTCTGCTCGGTACGCCACTGTAAATTCCTTGATTAGTTTGCCCACGTTTTGCATCGACCGCTGCTCGCGTCCATTCCGCCCAACAAGGTGTGTACGGAATAAGACGACGCACTCGGAGAGATCGACGAGTTTCGAGTGGTTCCCGTGGTCAGTCGAAGGGACTCTGGACGCAAATTGACTCGTACAGCGGTCGGCTCTGGCCGCGTAAACCGAGGCGACGTTCGTGAACGCTATCTTTCTTCGACTTCTCGATCGTTCGGTTCTCTTTTTCGATATAAATAGATTTTTCTGCGTAATAACATGCGTTTGTGATCGACTTGCTATTCGTACGTTACGTAGATTTGGCTGGAGACGGTATTTTAACGCGACGTCTGACCATGCGTTTACTCGTACCACTTAAATCCTCGGCGTGTACGTTGCCGAGAAACGATCTGGGATCGGGTGCCTCTCGGCGCGGCACCCGGTCTAGACGATAATTAAAAACTGACAAGAATCGTTTGGAAACGAAATTTCTGCCGATCAAAGTTACGTCGAACTGAAATTTTAATTTGCTCGCCGTCGCGAAATTGGTAAAAATTCGAGGTAAATTGGCTGAACGTTCGGACTAAAATATCAGAGGAAATTTGTACGCGTTACAGTCGGACGGAAATACCTTGAAATCCGAAGCCCCGCGGATTACGCCGGGAAGCATCAATTATCGGTTATCAACTGTAACGAGCGAAGTTAATATAATATTCCCGCGTACAAATTGCGTGGAGTATTAAGCGGCGGGTATCGAAACGCGCTCGTATTAAACATGCAGTTATGACAGATTATCAAACAATATATGCGTTCACAGGTGCCGTTCACGTAATGAGCTTAGATCACGTATGAAACGTAGCCAGCCGTCCGATCCGCGTAAGCACGTTGAACAGTTATGTCATATCTGTGAACAGAGCTCGCAATAACGAGCCTCGATGCTCCTCGTCAAAGGACTTTCCGTCCACTCCTTCTCGAATAAGCAGTTTCCCTCTCTGAAACACTGTTATTAAAAAGTTTCGCCGATGTTTATACTGCCTTAGAGACGATGGGAGGTAATTGACTTTCGGCCCGGCCGAGAACGCTCTCTTTGAACTTCCGTCCATTAATACTACGTACAGACAAACGCAAATACCCGACGACGAACACGAGAAATCGATTAACAATTTTCAAAGCAAAAAATAATCCTGAACGCGGTATTTGGTAAGGAGGAATCGGCGATCGAAAGATTCGAGTCGGTGGCCATGGAAATATTTTGTTACACCGGGTTTTCAAATTGACGCGCTCGCGTCTCGGACCGTCGCGTTTGCTCGGTCGACATTAATTTTCGAGCGTTTCGCCGACGAAACAACGTCAATGGAAAATTATTGGGATCTCTGGCCCGGCAAACGATTCGAGAGCGTCCTGTTTGCGTGCTCGGTACTCGACCATCTCTTTGACGCGACAACGCGACGAGATTTAAAGTATCGTTCGGTCGAAACATTCGTGAAAACACGAGTACCGTCGCGAATGTAAACTCCGCGTACGTTTTTCGGCTGGCAAACCTAATTTCCGTCGACGCGTGAAATGAAATTATTTAACGTCGCCGAGGCCTGGCACGTAAGACCGTTTGTCACGATCGGGTTTGAAAAAGGAGACGCCTTCGGGGAGGTCGATTCGCAAACACGGCGTCATCCGAGCGCGCTCGCATTGACTATCAAATAGGAGGAGAATTGGCGAACTAACAACGGTGAATCCGGTGCGCAACGTGCAACTGCACATCGATTTCGCGGCTACGGTAGCCAATATTCTCTGTCGAAGCGTAGGGTAGGTATCCCCGTAGCGTTCGATAAACATTGCCGTGTCTGCAGTGCCTCGGACCGACCGCAGTCAGCGATCCTTTCATCGGCTCAGATCACCGGTACAATTGAGACGAGATGCGCGGCATAATGCGGCCACGGCTCGCAACATCAAAGTGCTGAATACGAGTTAATTGCGGCGTGACTATTCAGCTCCGCGCGAAGCCTGAGCAGGTATCGACATCGGGAGAATGCCAGCGATGTTCTCTCGCCGACGAAAACTTTATTTGCCGTAGAGCCGGCGGCGCGCGCGTGCCGGTCCACGCGCGTGCTTTCATTCCGCGTGTACGCGTTGGATCGATCGATCGACGGCCGAGATTGCCGGCGAAGGACACAAAGCGCCGCTATTCATCGCGCCCCGATTCGTCCGTCGTGGATAACGATTACCACCGTAATTCGTAAACTCGGAATTTTGTAGCTGGAATTTCGTTCGGGAGAAGGATCGGACAGACCTAATCGGTGCGAGCGAACGCGGGCCGACTAAAATCGCGAGCGAAGGGCTTGAATAAAAATGCCGTTCCACGACGACTTTTAATAGCCCTGGTCCCGAAGATAACGGGGGGAGAGGGGGAGAATAGGAAACGCGTGCTGCGCTCTCCCAGCGAAATTAAAATTCCACGAGGCGCTCGCACCAACGGCCGTGTAAATGCGCTTTAATAATAATGTAAACGCGCAACGAATGGGAGTTAACGCGCGGTCACTTTACCGTGAAACGAAGCGACGCGACGCGAACCGGCATTTCCAGTGACCCACGGGGGTGAAACAGACAGAGAGAGAGAGAACGGGGGAGAGAGGATAGGTGGGCGCGTGGACACGTGGACACCGAAATCCGCCCCGTGAATTCCAGCTGCGTCGCTACCCTTCGCGTCTGTCCACGTACAAACGCTACAAACCCGAGGTAATACGCATAATTGCATAAAATTACTGGAGCCAAATTATCGAGCCGCGGCGCTTTAAACGAGCGCTGATTACGTCGCGAGCTTCCTCGCCTATACGTTCAAATAATTCTCACGGCGGGCCACGTTTCACGGGCCATTTTCTTATTTGCTCTTCGCCCGAGTCGCGCGACGCGCGCTCCAATTTTATTAAGGCCGTCGCAGGATACGCGGTTTTTTTAGTCGTTTTGCGACGTCGCGTGGCTCGAAGTTCTTCTCGAACGTCGACGCGGCTCGATTTTAATACGGAGAGCGATACGTCCGACGGGCGACAGATTTTTCACGGTAATTCCGAGGGGCTCTCGTTATGAGCGTATCGCGGCCCGCGAATTTACAATAATTTGCTATTAATGAAATTACTCGGCGCGCGTCGTTTGTTTGCCCCCTTGTTACGCGTTCGAGTAATTGTAGAGGACGACCGGCCGCGCATATTTGTAAAACTCCTTCGTGCAAATAAATTGAAAATAGTATGGCGACTGTAAGTAAATATACGGGAATTTCCGCGGAACGGCGGAGGGTTTCGCGCGCGTCGAGTCGCGACGCGGAAGTAAAATATAATAAAGTTCGATACAGTGGAAATTCTATCGACATTGACGAAATTAACGACGGTTTTGCCAGTGGGTAACGGTAAATTTCCGTCAGTCGCGGAATTAATATGAAATCTTTGACGCGACAACCTCGTTACGGTCTCGAAGGGTGGATCTCGACGGGGCAAGAGATTTGCCGTCGTGGAAAACGTTCGCGGAGCCGAGGGGGTAGAAAACCCGATCGATTTTAAGGTAAGAGAGAGAAATGGTAGGGAAAAGTCGCGATATTGCCAATTTCGCTATCACGCTTTCATTTCGGCGCCACCCGGCCGGCACCCCCTTTCTAACGTCGTGAGCATCGAATTTTCGCCTCGCGCCTACCCCGCCCGTTAAGGGCAGCGGAAAACGAATTTTCTTCGCTATCGTCGCACACCCCCCGCCGGCATAAACGTGTTATGGTATGGTAATCGCGCGTAAGACGTTTTCCATGGATTTATCGCGTAGACGTATGCCGTGCGCGAAAAATCATAGAAAAATCCCGTCGATCCGCTCGACGAATAGATTTTCGGGAGAGAGAGAGAGAGAGAGAGAGAGAGAGAGAGCTCAGACCGGGCGTGGTCGTCGGACCAAGTGGCCCGTACATTTCAATCTGTCTCACTTATTCTAAATATAATCGCGTAACGTCAATATTTGCGTATTTAATTACCTCCGCTATTGTTTGCGCAATAAATAATTCAATTATTTGCCGATGGAATTGTTTGAAAATGTGTATGTTCATTTAGGTCGATGATCTATCGCAAAGAATTAATAATAATTGATGAATTCGGTTACAGTCTCCGGACGAAGCGTATAATAAAGCATCGTAACGCGCGGTACCTATATGAATATGGAAATCGTGCGTCGGATAATAAATATTTAGGCAACAAATAATTCGCGGCAGACTGGTCATAATCAGGTAAAATTGGGACAAACGCGGGCAAACAGTGGATTTCGCGAGCAAATGAGCAGAGACGGGCGCCCGCCCGGCCGCGCTCCTATCGCGAATAAATGCGGAACCGTAATTTGTAACGCAAACGAGCGAATGCAAATTCGTAAAGTGCAGCTGGACTCGCGCACAAATCTTAACATTATATGTATTATATCGTAAACGACGAACGCGAGCCAGAAGGTCAGGTATTCCGCGGCGTACTTCCGTGCCGTTCGAATTTCCCGTGGTCCGTTTCGTCCGATATAGACGCAGGGAGACCGTAGGGGACGATCTGTTTAAGGAAACGCGATAAAGGAGCCGAGCACGTTTTCGGGTCGAACGAGGTCAGCGGGGAACGAGGACCGATCGACGACTCCTCGATCGATCTGTAGAACACGACTTTTCAATTGCCCGGACGCGCGGTTCGCGGGACACCCGGGACATCCCGGTCAGAATTAGAAAGGATCATCAGATCAAACGGCGGGATACCGACTCCCGCGGGGTCGACGAATCTTGTTGATGAGAAACGAGCCCGATGACGTCCGTCGAACGAAACGTCGATCCGTCCGCGAAATCGTCTCGATTGATCTCGACCGATTTTTAAGTCGATTCGTCGAATTTGCAAAGATAAAATGTGATATTTCCGAGAGCGATAAAGTGTCGTTTCGTCGACGCTTTCGTACGTCGAATTAGAGTCGATGAGAACGTCGATCGCGCGAGGATCTCGCGTAGGCGTAACTTGGACGAAGCGACGCGACTCTGTCGTCGCGTAATTAAAATACGCCTAGTTCGGGGCTCGGCGTCAGCGAAAATTAAGATTCAAGTGATCGATATTGACTGCGCGAGCCGGAACTCGGCGTCTCTCGAAACGAAAGAGCCGGCGTATTACAGAATGTAACGCAATTTGGTGTAAAAGCTCGCCGGTTCCTAGCCCCCTTTTTATCGTGGAACTTCCGGTAAACGAAGCCGGGAAACGGTTAAAATCCCCATCGGTATTTGAATTTGTCTGGCTACTCGTGGAAACTGCGATTGCCGTGTGCTCGAACCCGAGAGCTTTTCGAAAACGTCGTCTACTCGAACCTGACCGACGCGGAACACCCGCTACGAACGATTAAAAACGAGATTCCCGTTTACTCGATCGAGCGAACTTTAAAGAGCAATCGCATCGTCATTGGATCGTTCGACGTTTTCTTTTTCCAAAGAGAATCGCGTAGAACGCGATTTAAAATAGTAGAGGCGATTGTACGAGTCGCAGGTTAAAAGAGTTCTTCTCCTCCCCGTCCCTGTTCAAACAATTAAAAGTTTAATTTAGTTTCGAACCAGGGTTCCGGAAACAGAAGGATCGCGCGTCTAAATTGAACGAGTTCGCGTCTCTAGGAGCCGCGCCGAGCCGTGTGTCGTTTCGCAGTTGACGAAAGTCCGTCGATTTAAACTTGAGCATGATTCCTGGCCGAGGCAAATGCGAGAGGCTCGCCGAAGGAAACCCCTTTACCCTCGGGTAACCGTCGACGCGACTCGGTTGCTCCCAGTACGAGCTCGAGCTCTGACGTTCGATCAATCAGCCATCTCGTCGTTTCGTCCCGTCTGAGCCGAGATCTCGCGGATCCTTTATGCCCGGTCGATAAAAGAATAAATTGGGAAGGCGCGTGCAACGAAAACAGAGGAGGGAACGTTCGGTCGACGCGGAAGTACCGAAGGCATCTCTTTAAACGAGTGCAAATTGGCGTAAACTGGAAAATTGCCAAACGGGCAAATAGGGGTAATAAGATGTTCCGGTCCGCTGGCCATCGACCGTCGCAAGAAACTCCGACCGGCCTTCGAGCGCGACAATTCCCGCGTTTCATAAATTTCTTTCTTCGAACGGTCGTCGCAGGACCCGGGTCCCTCGTAAAATAGGACGCTTCGGCGAATTTGGCAATCGGCAAATAACTCCAATTACGGATTCGAGGAGAACGGCCGAGCAGGAAAAAACCGATGGAACAATTAAAATCGGGCGAACTTCAATCGGAAGAAGAACACCCATCCGATCGTGTAAAAACGTAGACCGTAATTCGTTCGCTTTATGCTCGGCCGTGGGCCAGACGGAACGACAAATAATAATATGGTAACTCTATCTGGAGGTAGCGCGAGCCGGCCAGAGTTTAAATTGGAAGGTGCCCGGGGGTATCTGGTATGCAGTTAACAGGGGTTACGTCCGGGGCTCACCCGACCACCGATCGCAGTCGACTTCGACCGCTGACCGAGGGAGAAGGGACCGACGCCGACGTATTCGGGCACGTCTCGTCGCAAAGATCGCCGTGTAATCGCGTCGCGACGGAAAGACGTCGAAGAAAAAAAGTTGTAGTCGATCGCGCGAGCAAATGTTTTTGAAGCACAGAGACGGCGAACGAAGAAGAGAGCAATTTGTTCGGATTCGACCCGAGTTCCTCTCCCCGGCGAAGAGAAACAAATAAAAGTTCGGTCGCACTTGGGCAGCTTCGTAAGACCTAGCTGCCTCCGGTCGTCTCGCGTCGTTATTTTCTTATTCGTCGAAGGGAACGCGAAACTGGAGGTCGCCGACCCGGACTTAATACGTACACTTATCACGCTGCAATGATCCTGTTAGCAACTTTTTCCATCCCCTTTTCGCGTTGCTCGACGTTCAACGGACAAAGAGCCAGATACGGTTAAACGGGTGAGCCCTTATTGGCTTTGGAAGCCACGGGAGTGCTCTCCGGCCGGCGTTCCTCGCGCCCGCCGCCGATGCGCCAAACTTCCTCCAAAGCGGACGAGAAAAAACGGAGCCCGGACTCCTCGCGCGCTCGTTTCGCGCTCTCGCCGATCCTTTGAGATCGACCAACCGGCCGACCGTTAATTCGTTCAAGAGAAAAAAAAGTAGTTGCGCGCGTCTACGCTTTTCCGATCTACTCGCAAAGCTCGATTGAGACGTTCAAAACGAGAACAACGCGCTCTCTAAACGATTTGAAATCGGAACGTTACGTAGAAATTCCGCGAACGCTCGCGTTTCCGTAGGAATCTCCTCCGGTCGGACGGGATTTATCGGCGATCGCGCGACGCGGGCCGAAATCCCGTGGAACGACGGGAACGTTGCTACGTACGTAATTATCGTAGTACCTTCGTTACGGGGTATATTTCTTGTTACACGTTATCGAGTAGCAAATTTTAATGCGATAACACGCCGCGAATCGTTTCATCAATCGGAGTACGGTTATCGTATTACCGGTATGAATTCATCGCCGCGGAATACGTTTGGAGGTAGGCAACGTAATGTACGAGCTCACAATGGAGGCTTTGTCTCCGATCGTGAAAGCGGTTTTCGTTTCGAAAGTCGTTACGCTCGAATCGACAACGTCGAGCCGACGAATCGGCGCGGCGGCACGGTCGAAAACAAAATTAAATTCTTATTAAAACTCGGAACCGGAGCCGTGCTCGTCGGCCATTGAAATCGCCGGGGAAAACAATTAAAAACGCGGTTCTCCCCGCGTATCAATCGCGACCGGCCCGATTTTAATTGCCGGCCGGCTCTCTATTAATTTACAATAAACAACCCGAGTCGCCGTGTCGAGCGTAATTGAAACAATTATCGTGGAACGCGGCCAATCTGGTAATTAAGAGACGGATCGGAACGAAGAACGAAGGGGCGGGGAAGCGGTGTCGGTACGGCGAGACATCGCAAATAAAAGTCGCGACGTCGAATCGGGGGAAGAGCATAACGCGGAGACAAACAAATTTGCCGTCGACGACGTGCCGGACGTCGATCACGATCCACCGATTTATTTACCCGTCTAATGACGCGTGCCGCGCTAATTAATTAACCTCCGTCGGGGCGCGTCTCTGTCGCTTAAGAACCGACCGGGAGCACCCGATAATTACGTGACAAATTTTAATTAATCAATCGTAATTACGCAGCGAAATTCGACCGCGGCCGCCGCCCAAAAATTCTTCCTCATTTTCGGGTTTACGCGATCGGAATATTTCGTCGGACGAACGCGATTCCGGTTGCCGGTTTCCGAGAACGCGAACTTTCCCGGTAACAAGTTTTCGCTACGGCGACGATAAGAAGATCGGAAAACTTACCGACGTCCTTGGAACCGCCCCATGTACCCAGTTGTGCCTGGCGCGCTAATCGAGACAGCGCGTCCACGTAGACCCGGGACGCGGCTGCGGCTCCTGGAAAATGAAACACACGGGAAAAATAACGACCACCGAAGGAAAATAGTACGGCGCCGCGCGATTCCCCTCGAACGACGTTTCGGCGACGTATCCTTAATTGAACGAAACCGGCTCGGACGCGTGGCTTCTTCTCGAACGTTTCGTCACACGGTTTCAATTACCACCGGGGATTTGTCGAACGATTAGAGGCGGGAAATAAAGGTAAAGGGGTGGTCGAATGAAAACGGCGCCGCGAGAGCGCCTACTCGGCGGTGCCATCGATGAGGAACGATCCGTTCCCGCGAAAGCTCCTCGTTAAAAGCTATGGGGCGGAAAAATTGGGACGGCCGAGGAGAGGGCCACGAGAGAGGACGGATCGGTGGAAATTGGCGGTGTGTACTCTGTTTCTTCGGCCGGAGGAGAATCCCTCATAAATACGGGGGTCGGTGCGGTTCGTAACTGGCCGTCGCGGCGCGGAAAAAAGACGAGGGGAAGGACAGAAACGTGCTTCGTCTCGGTAAAAGAAAGAACGGACGAACTCGTATAATGGGAGTGTAGGGTCGCTTCAGCGTGGCGAACACGCTTCGAGGGTGGATCGTTCCGCTTTTGTCCTCTCAAGATCGGACCGTGTCCTTTCGAGGAGAGTGGACACTTTGGATTTAATTGTAGCGGCTTCGTTTCGACGAGCGAAAGGATCGGCTACTCCTCTCGAGGACTCTCTCTCGAATTTCATCGATCGAGAAACGTTCCCTTTAGTATACGTACAGTGAGAAAACGATTAAACGACGTTTGACGCACGGGAGAATATCGTGTGACGTTGATACTCGATCAATTTAAAAAGGACGAGTTCGTTCTCCGCCGATCGTATCTCTTCGTATTCGCGAAGACTTTCCGCCAGGACGAACGACCGAGAAGAAAGAGAACGAAAAGAGACCGTGATCCGACCTGGCCATTTCGTCCTCGGAGGAGATGGCTCGTCCTTCCCGTTCGGCACCGTCGAGACAAAAGCTGGGCATTAGACAGGCACGACCGTCGAATACAAATGTTCAAAGCGACGAAGAAGTCTCGAGTATCAGATCGCGCCCTTTACTTCGCTCCTCTCCGTCGCTGCTTCTCGCGAATCCCGTTATTTATTGTTAATTTCGAATCGGATTCGGCCACGTTCCTCTTTGTCTCCCGTTAATCTGTTTTTCGTCTCGACCATTTTCCCAGAAAATCATGTTTCGTCTCTACGATTTTATCTCTCGGCGAACACGTCTCGCGATTCTGACCAACGTCTCGTCGCAAAGATCGCCGTGTAATCGCGTCGCGACGGAAAGACGTCGAAGAAAAAAAGTTGTAGTCGATCGCGCGAGCAAATGTTTTTGAAGCACAGAGACGGCGAACGAAGAAGAGAGCAATTTGTTCGGATTCGACCCGAGTTCCTCTCCCCGGCGAAGAGAAACAAATAAAAGTTCGGTCGCACTTGGGCAGCTTCGTAAGACCTAGCTGCCTCCGGTCGTCTCGCGTCGTTATTTTCTTATTCGTCGAAGGGAACGCGAAACTGGAGGTCGCCGACCCGGACTTAATACGTACACTTATCACGCTGCAATGATCCTGTTAGCAACTTTTTCCATCCCCTTTTCGCGTTGCTCGACGTTCAACGGACAAAGAGCCAGATACGGTTAAACGGGTGAGCCCTTATTGGCTTTGGAAGCCACGGGAGTGCTCTCCGGCCGGCGTTCCTCGCGCCCGCCGCCGACGCGCCAAACTTCTTCCAAAGCGGACGAGAAAAAACGGAGCCCGGACTCCTCGCGCGCTCGTTTCGCGCTCTCGCCGATCCTTTGAGATCGACCAACCGGCCGACCGTTAATTCGTTCACGAGAAAAAAAGTAGTTGCGCGCGTCTACGCTTTTCCGATCTACTCGCAAAGCTCGATTGAGACGTTCAAAACGAGAACAACGCGCTCTCTAAACGATTTGAAATCGGAACGTTACGTAGAAATTCCGCGAACGCTCGCGTTTCCGTAGGAATCTCCTCCGGTCGGACGGGATTTATCGGCGATCGCGGTACGCGGGCCGAAATCCCGTGGAACGACGGGAACGTTGCTACGTACGTAATTATCGTAGTACCTTCGTTACGGGGTATATTTCTTGTTACACGTTATCGAGTAGCAAATTTTAATGCGATAACACGCCGCGAATCGTTTCATCAATCGGAGTACGGTTATCGTATTACCGGTATGAATTCATCGCCGCGGAATACGTTTGGAGGTAGGCAACGTAATGTACGAGCTCACAATGGAGGCTTTGTCTCCGATCGTGAAAGCGGTTTTCGTTTCGAAAGTCGTTACGCTCGAATCGACAACGTCGAGCCGACGAATCGTCGCGGCGGCACGGTCGAAAACAAAATTAAATTCTTATTAAAACTCGGAACCGGAGCCGTGCTCGTCGGCCATTGAAATCGCCGGGGAAAACAATTAAAAACGCGGTTCTCCCCGCGTATCAATCGCGACCGGCCCGATTTTAATTGCCGGCCGGCTCTCTATTAATTTACAATAAACAACCCGAGTCGCCGTGTCGAGCGTAATTGAAACAATTATCGTGGAACGCGGCCAATCTGGTAATTAAGAGACGGATCGGAACGAAGAACGAAGGGGCGGGGAAGCGGTGTCGGTACGGCGAGACATCGCAAATAAAAGTCGCGACGTCGAATCGGGGGAAGAGCATAACGCGGAGACAAACAAATTTGCCGTCGACGACGTGCCGGACGTCGATCACGATCCACCGATTTATTTACCCGTCTAATGACGCGTGCCGCGCTAATTAATTAACCTCCGTCGGGGCGCGTCTCTGTCGCTTAAGAACCGACCGGGAGCACCCGATAATTACGTGACAAATTTTAATTAATCAATCGTAATTACGCAGCGAAATTCGACCGCGGCCGCCGCCCAAAAATTCTTCCTCATTTTCGGGTTTACGCGATCGGAATATTTCGTCGGACGAACGCGATTCCGGTTGCCGGTTTCCGAGAACGCGAACTTTCCCGGTAACAAGTTTTCGCTACGGCGACGATAAGAAGATCGGAAAACTTACCGACGTCCTTGGAACCGCCCCATGTACCCAGTTGTGCCTGGCGCGCTAATCGAGACAGCGCGTCCACGTAGACCCGGGACGCGGCTGCGGCTCCTGGAAAATGAAACACACGGGAAAAATAACGACCACCGAAGGAAAATAGTACGGCGCCGCGCGATTCCCCTCGAACGACGTTTCGGCGACGTATCCTTAATTGAACGAAACCGGCTCGAACGCGTGGCTTCTTCTCGAACGTTTCGTCACACGGTTTCAATTACCACCGGGGATTTGTCGAACGATTAGAGGCGGGAAATAAAGGTAAAGGGGTGGTCGAATGAAAACGACGCCGCGAGAGCGCCTACTCGGCGGTGCCATCGATGAGGAACGATCCGTTCCCGCGAAAGCTCCTCGTTAAAAGCTATGGGGCGGAAAAATTGGGACGGCCGAGGAGAGGGCCACGAGAGAGGACGGATCGGTGGAAATTGGCGGTGTGTACTCTGTTTCTTCGGCCGGAGGAGAATCCCTCATAAATACGGGGGTCGGTGCGGTTCGTAACTGGCCGTCGCGGCGCGGAAAAAAGACGAGGGGAAGGACAGAAACGTGCTTCGTCTCGGTAAAAGAAAGAACGGACGAACTCGTATAATGGGAGTGTAGGGTCGCTTCAGCGTGGCGAACACGCTTCGAGGGTGGATCGTTCCGCTTTTGTCCTCTCAAGATCGGACCGTGTCCTTTCGAGGAGAGTGGACACTTTGGATTTAATTGTAGCGGCTTCGTTTCGACGAGCGAAAGGATCGGCTACTCCTCTCGAGGACTCTCTCTCGAATTTCATCGATCGAGAAACGTTCCCTTTAGTATACGTACAGTGAGAAAACGATTAAACGACGTTTGACGCACGGGAGAATATCGTGTGACGTTGATACTCGATCAATTTAAAAAGGACGAGTTCGTTCTCCGCCGATCGTATCTCTTCGTATTCGCGAAGACTTTCCGCCAGGACGAACGACCGAGAAGAAAGAGAACGAAAAGAGACCGTGATCCGACCTGGCCATTTCGTCCTCGGAGGAGATGGCTCGTCCTTCCCGTTCGGCACCGTCGAGACAAAAGCTGGGCATTAGACAGGCACGACCGTCGAATACAAATGTTCAAAGCGACGAAGAAGTCTCGAGTATCAGATCGCGCCCTTTACTTCGCTCCTCTCCGTCGCTGCTTCTCGCGAATCCCGTTATTTATTGTTAATTTCGAATCGTATTCGGCCACGTTCCTCTTTGTCTCCCGTTAATCTGTTTTTCGTCTCGACCATTTTCCCAGAAAACCATGTCTCGTCTCTACGATTTTATCTCTCGGCGAACACGTCTCGCGATTCTGACCATGTAAAGGGACGAAATTTAATTAAACCACGCCGTTTCGCAAATCTGCTTTACGGAAAAATTCTGTCAATATTTTCTTTTGCGGCGAAATGAAGCGAATCTAATTAATTTTCGTTTCGCTATACGTACTAGTTCGAGCTCGTACCCCGTCGGGCAAAACGGAATTTCGTTCACTTTCCCGAGTCCATTTGTTTGACGAAGTTACGTTACCCTGACCGGTTATAGTGTTAATTGTCATTCGCGCTCGTTCCACGTAATTACACACCGTTTCAGACCCCCGCTCTCGACATTGAATATCGGGGTTACCTACCACCTTCTGTTCTACCAGGCGTCGAGATAAGAATTCCACGCTCGGAAATTAATTATCGATTATTCTCATATCTTCTTCCGCCGGCTAATTTTATCTCCCATGTTTTTCTTCGGACTCTCTCTACTGGATTAAGGCTCGTCGTTTTTAAAGCGCATCGAGATCACCGTATTTGCCTCCTCTGTTTGCCATGAATTATTCTTCGCGAGAGACGGAGGGAATTTCTCCGTAATTGTTGATTCTTGTTTTCGCGGAAAACGTTGGGAAAATACAGGGAACAAGAGCAATGATCGAAAAACGAGCCTCGCCACTTTTCGATCGGGCCGCGGGGAATAAAAATTCATTTCTGTGGAATCGTTTCCCGACGGAGAGGAAGACCGCGTTTAAATCGTTGACTCGATGACGGGCTAATTAGGCACGGCCCCGGCGACGCGCGTAACGCGTCGCTCCCGAATCGACTCGAGTCCTCGATGGCTCGACGAGAGAACACCCATCCACCCCGTGTTCTCGTCGCTCGCGCCCCTTCGTCCGTCTGCGAACACCATAACGAGAACGTGGCTCGGCAAAAGAACGCGATCCCCCATAAAGACGGTTGGTTTCGCGGGGACAAACAGGTGCGCTCTGAAAGGATGAGACTGAAACGGATTCGCCGTCGACTAATTCGTTTCGAAAACCGGAGGCGACGGAGCCAGTCAATTAACGGTTTCCCGTTCCGTCGGGGTGGGACGCGTCCCGTGGGGTGGAAGCCTCGATCGTTTAATATACCTATGACGGTAGGCAGGATTCTCATCGCCGAGGTGTCGTTCAGACATACTGTTACAAACGCTTCCCGGCGAATTCGTCTTGGTCGCATCTTAAATTCATAGAACAACGTCGCGTGGAGAAGCAAACGAGTCGAGCACGGAGAAACGGCACGGCTTTCTCTTACGGTTCTATTTACTGGGTCGGACGATCCGGAAATGAAGTACGAGAAGCTCTCGAGCTTCATTCTAAAAACGCGTAAAATTGTGAATAAGCTCGAGGCGTGTTAATCCGATACAAAGCTGGAACGTCAAACGAGCCCGAGGACAGGAACTCTCGCGAGCGTTCCCGATTCACGGTTCGTCGTCTGTCTATCAACAGCCCGGCATAGATACTCCGCAACGAGGGTTTAAGAGAGAGAGAGTCAAAACTTGAGGGGGAAGAAAAGAGAAATGGTAAAAGAGGTCTCGCGAGCGAAAATTGCCGCGAGCTCTCACTCCTTTTGACCGTCGACGTCGGAAGAGATAGACCGGTTTCCTTTGCCGTGCCATTTCCAAAAATTAGCGAGCAGCGACGCGTGACAAATCGCGTCGCACCGCGATACGCGACGCCGGCGTAATTTCAGTGGATCGAGTACGGTCGTTCGTCGGTTTTGTATTCTTTCGAGACGGCCGGGGACGCTCTTCGGGGTCAGACGTCAATTTTTTTTTTTTTTTAAATTAAGTTTCTCGCGCCGTCGGAAGGGTGGTCTGAAACAATAAATAAAAGACAGCCCCTGCGGGGCCCTCGCAACGAGAAACTCGCTCGGTCGAGGTTGAAGTACGCGGAGAAGAGGTCCGGGGGTGGTGTTCGCGTTCAAGAGTACCATAATTTACGCTCGACTCGTTCTCCTCTTCGGCGTGTATACCTAACGTGTACGAATGAAGCATAAATTCAGCCGCGCGCCTTCTACCACCCTTTTCGCCTCTGTTTTTCCTCGCCTTCCTTCTCCCACGGTTCTTCGAGTCCGTACGGGGGAAGCTCGAGCGGAACGCGGAAGGAGACGAGATACAAAGGCGAACTGGGCCAAGGAGAAAGGGTTGTCCGAGGGTCGCGAACGGTAAAGCGAAACGAAGGAAGGAAACACGGTATTTCGTCGGTGGCCACGTCTGGCTCGCGCAATTGCCCTCGGTTGCAGGTGTCGATCTGCATAAAGACGGGCATAGAAATTTTTGCCCGAGGCCGTAATTTCGACGAAATTAGGAAACGGATCCGGTGCCGGGTAATAAAGGGTTCGTTCTTCTGGCTCGTCGTCGAAGCCGGACGTATCTCAAAAGTTACGGGGCTTGGCTCGTAGTATTTTACCGTCGCCCTTTCTCTCTCTCGCTCCCGCTCGTTCGGGGCACCTGGAAAACGTTGTTTCCACAATTTTTCAGTGCTCCTTAAGAGCCGTTATTTATCGACCGGAAGAAAGCGGAAATAAGGAACCTGAAAAAATGCGACTATAATATTTTTCACGGGTTTACCCGGATAACGATAAACATTCGAGTTTAAGAACGGTAAAATCTCGAGACGTTACACCTCCCGCGTCTTTATCTTATACGCAAAATTAAATGGTAAATTAAGGGAGAAGGTCGTACGAGATCTCATGAATATTAAGAGCTCATTTTTTCTGAAATTCTCCTCGAAAGCGTCGTTGCCGTTTAGCGAGAATCTACCCTTTCTTTGTTCACGTGGAAAACGAGACAGGAAAAATCGCGTGCACCATGAATACAGAGTACCTCCTTCCGACTCCCCGAACCCGTTTATTAAACGCGAGATACGAACAAAATCCTCCGCGAAGAATGACCGATGCGCCCCGTTCTCGGATTCGGGTTTGAGAAGGCAACGAACGGCAGCTACTGACGGCAGAGCAGACAGCGGGAAAGTAAAGTCCCGGCCAAAGAGAAACAAGAGGAAAGACGGTCGAAAACAAAGCCGGCGGTCTCGGTCACACCGGGATTTCGTGAGTTTCCACGACGCGGACCGTGGCCATTGACCTGGACGACGATAAACGTTGAGGTCCGCGCCGCCGGTGTAGCGGGCGGCCGCGACGGAACGATCCACAGACGGTGTACGGCGAGCGTGCCGCGACCGTTTAGAATTACTTGTGACCCTCGGCCTCTGTCCCTCGACCGTGTCTCTCCGCAATTCCTCTCTTCTCGCCGACAACACATTTTTATGCTCTTTGGCATAACGAGACGTCGCGTTCTACGTCCGAACGCGAAACCAGATTTGTTTCGTACTCGACGAAACGTGCCGTACGGCACGAGGTACACAAATGAGAGAGGGAGAGAGACGACGTCGTTTCGTAAAAATGAGTAGAGTAAAAGTTCGGTATCGGCGATTCCATAAAAGACGAATCGTTCTCCCGATCGAATTCCGAAATCAGCAAGATCCCCGAACGAGCGGCAATGAAGTCGCTCGAGACCTCGAAGAACGCGGGAGCATCTGGCGCGAGGGGGTCGCGGTCGATCGCTCGCGAGGGAGAGAGAGAGCGAGGAGGGATGAGATCGAAGAGCAACGGGGGAGTACGGTGTGCCCCGGAACGGTCCACCGGGGTAGAAATGCTGAGCAACCCCGAAATTGCCCACCTCCTTGTTTGCGGCCAGTCCGGCGAGAGACGGTTCCGGGAGCGGGAACGGAACGGAACGGAGGGGAGGAACCGCGTTCGACGAGGCAAAGGAATCAGGAATTGGAATCGGGCGTTCGTTCACCGCTAAAGGGATCCGTGTACATCGGTTCGCGACGGACCGGTGTCTTCGTCTCCGAGTCGTTCCAAAAGCCAACCAATCATCCTTCGTCTTCGTTCGTCTGTCTTCAACTATCGAGAAAGTTTCGGCCGCCGGAATCGACGCGTCCTCGGCCCTGATGGATCAACCTCCAATCGCGGTCGACCGTCCGGCTCGGGACGACGACGTTTCGATATTGAGTCGGGGAATCTCCGGTAGCCGGACGGCCGCGATCGGTATGCGAGAATTTTACCGACCGCGTGTACTCGCGAGGGCAAATACATATACTCTCGTACGTCGTTCTCGGAGAGGTTCACCGAATTCGTTCGAGGGTTCAAACAATTTCGACGAACATCGTCGCGGGGAAATATATTGTAGAACGGTGATCCTCTGAATATAAATCATAACAGAATTCGTAGATATCTCGAGGTGAAATTCCAGGGTATCTCTCGGGCGCGGCGTCCTTCGCTCACTTCGGTATTCTCCTCTGTTCATACCAATTTGTCAACGCCAGCTTCTCTCCTCCCTATGTCAGGATCAATTCGACGCGATATATTTATACTGCGTCGAGTCTCCTCTCTCGCGGAGCGCGTGCTCGCGTTATTACGACGACGACCCATAATTTAGAAAATTCTAATCGCGAGTCACGCGTAATCGCGTAAATCTCTACAACGAAAACATCGGCTCGACGACGGTTTAAACGCGGGGGCCACTCGAATCGCGATTCTCGAGTAATGCAGTAGGTGTGCGTAGACCATGAATCACGGGAACTTCGTGAACGGGAAGGGAGAGGAGAGCCGTCGAAGGATCGGATCAAAAAATCCATTTTTCACGGTTTAATACGGCCTGTACGGGAATCCCGGGGCACGTCGACGAAGGGCAACAGCTGCCAACGTTCAATAGCTTCGCGAATCGTAAAATTCGGATATGAAACGGTGCGCGCCGCATCGATCAAAAACTTCCAAACTGATTCGCGACAAGATTTAGAAAAGACGACGCGACCGGTGTCTGTTCGCGTTGGGTGAACGGCGAACGAAGAGAGGGCGAGGAGGTCCGGACGAACAAAGGGTTTGGCTCTTTTAACGGGAACTTCCTTCGGGAGGAAGGAAAGGATTTATATGGAAGTTCACACTTCGGAAACGGTCGGAACGAGGAGAACTTAGTTTTCCACTCGGTTGGCCGTAAAAATTTTAATACGAACACGGCTGACGAGCAAACTTTTCCTCCGGCCGCGGTTTTCTCGAAAAATTTATTAATACAAAAAGAGCGAGAAGAAAAAAAATAACCGGCCGGTCTACGAAGTTCGATTCCCTGTTTTGAAAAGTTCCGCGAATATCAATGAGCGCGATTAAAGTTTCTCGCTCTTCGCGGGGGTGAAAAATTATTATGAGGACCAAACGGTACGATGCTCTCTCCATTAGCTAATGAAAATTCCATTTCTTACCGTCCGCTTTTCGCTTTCTGGGCCGTCGACGGTAACTTCGGACGATCGGCCGAGATTCTTAAAGGAAGCGTTCGTCGCCGCGAGTCGAAATTACTTTCCCCCGTCGGTCGTTTCTCAATTTATTACGGATTTCATTATTCTATCCGAAGCACAGAATTTCTCTAACGAGTATTGTTTATCGTCGCGCGGCGCTCGCCCCGAGTCGATTGAAACAATGGAGAAACCCCGGCGAGTCTCTCAGCGATTTAATTACTTATCAGTATACATATTTATCGCGGTCTACCAGGAATTCTGCGCGAGGAACAGATGGAACGGTAGTGCCCCCCAGTAGAGAATTAATCCAGATTAATAGAAAGCCATCGATGCCGAAAGTTTTCCTATTACCCGGCCGACTATCGTTATATTCTGACAAATCGTCCAACTTCCAGTTTTGTTCACTTTTGTCTCATTTTTCATTGCGAAATATCCAACGCAATGGACCTCGGACCTTTTTGCCGCTTTGAAAATCGATCGGTCTGTTTTTTTTTTTTTTTTTTTTGTTAAATACGGGGAGCGAAGTAGAATTCGCGACGGATCACTCTACCCTCGAAAGCGACGAGTCGGGGAGGGTCTCGCCTCGGCTCTCGAGATCTGTCCGAAATAAATTTCCGATTGCGCGCCGGATATTCTATAATATTTACAGCCTTTCTCCTTAGTCAAAGAGCTTCCGGCTCGGGGGGAAAACGCGAGGGACGGTATGTGTGAACAAGACGGCAAACAGGGAGGGCAAACAAGAAAGGAAAAAGCTTTTCCTTTTCGTCCTCCTCTTTTTAACCGATATTAGTTTGCGCTCGGTCACGCGAGTCGCATTACTTTTCCTCAGAACGTTATCCCGCCATTTCTCGGCTCGCGAAACACCGAAACGTAATACGGACCAGACGTCGATCGTTACGATCGAATTCTGAAATCGACGTTTGATTTAGTCGCGAATCGCGTGGAAATAAAATTGGTGTAGAAAATGTGGGTGAGTCGAATCGACGGCGTCGAGGGGCCGTTCATCGCCAGACTATCGAGGACAAACTGTTTCCACGGAGAGGAGAGGAGAGGAGAGGGCCAGAGACGAATTAAGAGGCGTCGCTTAATTGACACTCTCCCGGAGGGTTCTCCCGTCATTTATTCTTCTTCGGTGAAACATAGTCTCTCTACCCTTTGTCGCGGGCCCCGTGATTGTCTCCGGCGATTACGGTTTTCGGGGGTTGTTTGCATTTAGGAAGCCATCAACGCTTAATCGCATTCCTTCTCGCCTCGGGAGATTGGAACTTTCGGGGAGAGACGCGCTACCAAACCGTAACTTGCCGCATTTACATCGTGTCCACGTACCACCGGGCTAAATAGGCTGTCTGTGGAAAAAAGCTCGCCGGAACGAGCCGGTCCGGTCGAACGCGCTCGGGAAACGAGCCCCGGTTGAAAAAAAAAAGGAACGTCGATTTTGCGTACCGTCCGATCGAATTGTACGTTTCGAACTCTGAGCCTCGACGACGTCGAATGAAATACGTTTTTTTGTCGTCAAAGCCGAAGTCGTCGCTTCGCCTTCCGTTTGTTCGCAAAAAATTGGTCCGCTCGACGGGAGTCAAGTTCAAGGCTGGGAGGGAAAAATTGAGCTCTCTCCGTTGATCACCGTTCATTAAATCGCGGGACGCAAAGTTGATCAGGGGATCTCCTAAAAGGAAACCGAAAACGTTAATTGAAACGTGTCCGCCGCGAGCGGGGCCGGCACTCGAAACTTCTCGCGGAGGTTGGAAGAAAAGGAAAATTCGATGAACCACAATGGCAAAGCTCGTCGGGGGACCGTTTTCGTTCCGCGCCGGCCAACTTCCTTTTAAAGGGTTCCGTGTACAGAGGAGGAGCGAAAGGGGTGGGTTTGCCCCGCGTTAAAACGAGTCCTCTGCCGCGCATAATTAAGACCAATTAATATTCGAATCTCGTTTTCGTTCGGCCTCTCGCGTCGCTCGTGGTGACGACAACGACGACGACGACGACGCGGCGATGACTCGAGGATCGGACGTGAATAAGTCAGGCTAAATAAGCCCGGTGACGGGCATTCGCTCGATTCGCGAGTTTTACAATAGGGGAAGGATTTAATAACGTCCACGTCCGTTATTAACCTACTCCGGGCGGCGTTTATTCCGTTCGTACGGTAGAATTATTCATTTCCCTGCAGCGAGTAATTGGAATTTTCAACCGTTTTCGACCGGTCTCGCTCTCCCGAACGGTGACACTAAATTTTTCATTTGCGCGCTCGCGTTATTTTCGAATAGTTCGCATTTCTCCGTGCCCGCCGACCGTCCTTTTAGTTTCGATATACAAAAAAGTATCTGCTGACGCGCGCGAGTACGGTCCGAGGGAGGAAAAATCCGGGGTCAGAGAGGAAATCCTGAATCATCATCTCCTGTTCCAGTTCGTCCCCCTTTTTCCCCGTCTGATTCTTATTCGCCTGTTCGACGTTCTCGTAGCGCGATTCGGCCAACGACGATATATCGTTTACGGGAAACCAGTTGGTCCGGATCGTCTCGCGCGGAACGTGTATTTCTGATATTACCAATGCAAACTCGTTTCCCTTTATCCGTGCTCGAGCGTGCACTTCGTCTCGTCGCATTAGCCCGCGTTATCCGAATTTACGTCCGAGAGACGATGGAGAGCCCGATCTTCTCCGAGCTAGTTCTCGCCAACGGCCTCCGAAGCTCGTCTCTCGCGATATAGGTTTAAAAAATGAAATATGCGGTCCGGCATTCGGTCCGTTACGCGCGTAACGTTTGTGAGAACTATCGGTCAGTTTCTTAATTGGACAAATCGGGCACAGTTCGTCTCTAAATGCGTAAAATCGACGGACCGCGCGACGTCGAAATAAACGATCGCGTCGAGCCTTAATCGAACAGAAGTCGGTCCGAGCCGGAAATCAATTTCTCGACTTTGATTCATGCAAACTCCCTCCGGTCGCGTCTCGCGAGGGCCGAAGCCTCCGCAAAAAGGCTCGTCTAACGCCATCAGTATCAAGCTTACGGTGCAGCGCCCGAAATGTCTGCCATTCTTTCTCCATTCGGAATCACTTTGCACCCCCTGACCTTCCGTCACGGTGTCGAGTGTCTACCGTCGAAGATATACGACGGAATCGTACTTTTCCACCCTCGCCTCGTCCTCCACCCCTATTCTCCCTCCTCCTACCCTCGCGCACACGCGTCGCCAGACGAACATTTTCCCCCATTATTTGCGCGTCTACTCGTTCGACCCCCGAGTGCTTAACAATACCGCAATTGTCGAGTTCCTGGTAATATCGTTACACTCGCTCGCGTTTCCTCGCGAACAGACTGCGCCGATGAATCATGCATCCCCCTTTTTATCGACCGCTCGCAATTCCTCCGTTCTCTCGCTCGCGAAACGATCGACGACGAGGATCCGATTCTTATTTCGAATAAAAGATACGAACGTCGAATTCGGTTTGCGCGTTTCGCGACGTAAACTACGGTGACCGCGTCCGTGGGCCCGGAACCGCGGGAATTTCCTACCCTTGACAACGAAAATTGCGACTCAGAAGCTCGGCTTGCATGATTCAACGCGGAAATCTAATAGTGGGGTCGCGTTCACGAATTCCACGTGGCTAAAAACCGTGCCGGGAAGGACACGGGCTTTCGAAGACACCGCGGCACTCGGTTCGCCGAGGAATTCGTGCCGCTCCTTCCGTCCGCTCGAAAGTGGTATCCTTTATTGTTCCCGCAAGAGCTCAGTGGTTTCGAGTGGAGAAACGCGAGTGGAGCCCCGAGACGGGTTTAGCAAAAATTTAGCGAGCGATCGTCGCGAAACGGTAGACGGGCCGCTGTGTCTCGGTCGGAGCTCGAAAATGAAAAATCCAATAAGTAAAATGGGAATAACGAAAGGTAGAACGTAAATGGAAATACTTGGGGAACCTTTGGGAGAGTCCTCTCGGTCGAAGAATTTGTTTGGCAAGAGTTTTCGGGGCGCGCATAAAGGGAAAGGAGGAGGGTTAGTGTTTTCGAAACTCGTCGGAGTCTGTTTCGAGAGGGTGACACCGGGGCGAAAGAAAAGGGAACGGAATAAGAGCGTCGCGCAAGTGGCTACGAGGAGGGCAGCACGAAACGTAAACTTTATTCCGGACAATGCCGGGCCGCTGTCGGTGGTGCCGTTCTATTATTTTCATTCAGTCAGGCCCCCGGTAGCCCCGGGCAACCCCTAGCTGCGACGCCAGACGCTTTTAATTTCGTTATTCCCTCTCGCCGAGGCGACGCGCTTCGCTTTTTTTTCTCCCCCGGGGCCGCAATTTGTTCCTTTTGCGGGAGTCCTCGCGTCTCCAAGGTATCGGCAAATCGGTTTAATCGGCTCGACAAATTTCGCGATTTAAATCTCCTCCTCGTAAAGAATAACGAAACCGACTTCGTCCGCGTCGCTCAGAGCCGCGTCCGAGTCTTGAGGGTCGCCGAGGGAGCGGATGTCTCGCGAAAAACTCGGTCAAGGGTCCGCGCAATGCTAAAACGTTTTGAGAAGGTGCGGGCAAACGGTCGAAACGATCGTCGCACCTGGAAAATTGTCGATACCTCGCACCAGACGATTCTCGCTCCCCGTTTCCGCGTCGATTATGATAAAAGGTACATCGGCGAATCTCCGAGGAAATTAATTAAAGAGGGAAATTTCATCGTCGAGCACTCGAGTTCGCGAGGTGTCGAAAAACGTTCGGAAGCATCTTTAATTTACTCGGCGTCGCTTGTCGTTCGAATTTCCCGGTGGCGAATTCATCGGGTCGCATAATCGCGGAGGGGGAATCGGCCCGCGAGGAAACCCCTTGCCCGACTACCGTCGAAACTCGGTTTAAATTCGCTAAAAAGGAGGAAGAATCGAAATCGTTTTTCCTCGTCGAATATTCGAGCGAACCACTCGACTCGTTCGTCGAGCGTTTCTTAATCGGCGGAGAGAAAAATCTGTGCGCCTCGGTCGAGAGCGAAAAATCGAAAAGGGCGTCTAGAAGGCCTTCTGCCTTCGGGAAATATTTAAGTATTGGTCGGTCCCGCGATCGCGGAGGAGCAGGGAGGCGGGTATTATTCCGATCCATTAATATCGTTCAACCGGCAAATTGGATTATGTCCCTTTAAAGCACCCTCCGTCTCGTCTCTCGTTTTCGACGAAAAAACTTTATGACGAACGATCGCCAAGAAAAATTGTACAGATCTTCCGAACAGATTAAATGATTTATTTGTTTTAACTCTGTCGTCGCTCGGCGAGGGGAGTGGACACGGTCGCGCCGCCGTGATTTTAATAGTATGCTCCGGTAGTTTATCAAACGAGAGAATGATGAGGAAAATTCACGGTGAAGGAACTCGGCGATGGGATACGTCTGACAAGTTAATAACTTCTCTGTGAAAAGACACAGTGCATAATATGAAGTCGGGGAAGTATCCTCCGCTGTATTTCATAAAACCCAGTACGACGCGCTTTAATAAAGAAAATTCGTCGAGACCTCGACTATACTTTTTGAACAACGAACCGGAGTTGCCGCGGGATCGTCGATCGGATCTCTCGACGAACAATCGCGATCGATCGGCGTCGTCGCGAGCGTTACGTTTGCTCGAAAACGAGACGTCGTAAAATATTTTGACGGAGAAACGAGAGTCGGGGCCGGTTTTAAACGAGCGGCTCTCGCGGCACGACGACGTTCAATTTACTTAACGTCGTTTAGCAGTACGTGACAAAGGGCATCGCGGCTCGCGGAACAGATTTAATAAGAGAGGCGGGACGGGTGACGAGAGACGGGGAGAGAACAACAATTACTCGAGTTAAACAAATTTTCGTGCCATTGAACGAACAAAGGACCGGAGATACCTGCCGTAGTCGCTTTATCATAATGCGCCGCTGCGCGACGTTCAACCACTCGGCCGCGGTGAAAGGAAAACGTTTCCTAAAAAGAGCTTCCGCCGCGTTTTAATAAATACGCGATGGAGAGTTACTAGCCGGCCGCTGAACAAAAGCATCTTCTCGCCACTTTCCGTCGTTCGGTCCTCATTATCGCTCGAGGAAGCTCGTTGCCTCGTCGTTTCCCCTCGACGAGACTCGGCAAGCGACAAAAAAAATTAACCGGGCTCCGTCCCGCGAAAGGGTTCGTCGACGGACCGAACGGAGTTTCGAGACTTCGTTTTAATGCAATTAAAGCCCCGAAAATATCTGAACGTTTCATTCGCGACGGAGCAACGCGTACGCGCGAGGAAACCGCTTTGATCGGCCGGCTTAGCCGAACGTCAGCCTTTTGATTAGCATTTAAGTGCATTTGTCACGCCTTGTCTTTGGTCAAGAAGGTGGAAAAAGAGCGAAATCCTGTAATATCGGAATCCTGTAATTAAATGTTAATTCGGCTCGGGGTCGTTCGTTCAATTAAACGTACCCGGTGTCCTGAATGTATCAATTAACCGGTAGTACGTTCAACGACGCGGCTACTGCAAATAGACGCGAACGAAATCGATCTACGTCGACAGAGAACGGAGAGAAGGAGGGAGAGAGAGAGAGAAAGGCAAATGAAAATACCGTTTCTTTCTTCTTGTCCGAATTGAAAAGCAGCTCGTTTAACGACCCTCGCTTTCAAAGGAAATTATTTTCAAGTGGAACTGAAAATCCTTTCGATAATTAACCGTTTGCGAGAAAGAGTCGACAACCTTTTTTGCAAATCACCCGCGGGTACTCGACTTCGATCAAAAGCCATTGATTCGCGGAGAGTATCAACTTTCACGAGATCAATATTTTCCCGGCGAAAACAATTTTTGGCGTGGCAAATTAAATCGAGAATACCACTCGTCGTTAAATGCATACACGAAAAATAACGTTTAATATGGAATTATTTGCATTCGTCGCTGCAATTATATATGTAAGAGAAATTTCCTCTCGCAACAATAACAATTAAACGATGAAGGGAAACGCGGTCCTCCCTCGATCGGCGAACATCGATACGCGGCAGTTTTAATTATTGGACGCGATTCGATCGCGGAAAAGGTCCGTTCGCGGTAACAATGGGCCACTGACAGGAAGAAATAATACGTCTCTGAGTAAGATGACTCTCTATATCAAAAGTGAAAGAGATAATGGAGAGGTGGAAAGTCCCTTTGAACGGTCCGGTGGGCGAAACCCGCCGATATCATACGGAATCTCTTCTGCCGTCCGCGGCGATGAAAAAGCCCACTTGGGCGCGTCCGCCGACCGAAAATAATCGAATCTTCGCTACTTATTGGTTAGCCTGAAATCTTTTGTGCAGGACGCGGGTTTCCGGGCTCCCGGTGTATTTCCGCCGCGGTGCATTCGATCCGGCCAGACGGCGGACAAACACTGGAACGAGTGGAACGGATAATCGAGCATTGCCGCGACGACGGAAGAGGCGTTTTCACTGTTTTTACCCCCGGAGAAACCAGCGGATTCGGTAAGTAAGTTTTACGTCGTATTCTATATTCGTGTTCGTCTCGATGTCCCTCGCGAACCGTGGGATCGGTTCTTCTGCGACGCGTTCGAGCCGTTCGGTTGAACCGGATTAAAAGGGTTCGCCGCTTCGAAGATTTTATTAATAGGAACGCGACGAGGTTTTGGCGCGCGTTGAATTTTCTATAGAGACCGCAGAGTAGGAAGCGCGATAATGGAAGAAGGTACTAAACATTTTCCTCGCCCACATGGCCGAAAAGGTGGAATTATTCAGGCTGTTTAACTCCGTTCAGAAGCGTGCATAATAGAATCTATAATGGCGCATCTCGGCCGGCGGCATCCCTTTGGACGTCGTTCCTGAATCTTTTAAAGCGACTGATTGCTTTTACATTTCAACCCCGTCGTCGTCGCGCGGGGGTACCCGCCCCATCGTTCCGATAAATACTTCGTCGAAAGCGGTGGCTGACACTTGCCGCTCTCTCTCTCTTTTTTCCCGGGGTCGAGCCGTCGCGTCCCGAGGAAATCGGAGGAAATTCAGACCTTCGACGGATTCGGGAAAGGATAAAAGTGTTTTTTAGGAAATCCCTCCGCTTACAGAGATTTCGCCGGACAGTTTATGCCTCTTATTCTGGCTGGAGGGCGTCGAGACAAACGCGAAACGCGAGAGTGGACGTCTTGTAAGAGCTCAAGTCGAGAGACACGTCGGATTTTTATATTTTCTCTTTGCGTATCCGATGTTCTCCTTCGCTTCCTTTAGCGATCTCTGAATNGAAAGGATAAAAGTGTTTTTTAGGAAATCCCTCCGCTTACAGAGATTTCACCGGACAGTTTATGCCTCTTATTCTGGCTGGAGGGCGTCGAGACAAACGCGAAACGCGAGAGTGGACGTCTTCTAAGAGCTCAAGTCGAGAGACACGTCGGATTTTTATATTTTCTCTTTGCGTATCCGATGTTCTCCTTCGCTTCCTTTCGCGATCTTTGAACAAACGTTCCGAAGAATGGTCGATGGTCGATCGTCTCCTCGAACGGCGAGGTGGCGGCGGAGGACGCGGCTCGTTACCCGAAGAAAATCGCTCCTAATTATATTTGCTCTGTCCACTCGTTTCCTCGAGAGAGAGTAAACGCGCGTCGGACGAGAGGAAAACGGTATTAATTAATTCCCTCCGTCCTATAATTAAATGAAATAATTGAATTCCTTGAACGCGGAAACACGGACGTGAGCGCGTCGCTGCCGATCGATCGCCACTCGCCGTTTGAATCGCATCGTCGCCTAATGAAAATGTATCGTTGTCTCCTCACCCGAGTTCGACGTGTTTGTCCATTACGACGTAACGTTCGTTGGATCGCGAGATCGAATCGACGAGTCGAACGGAACCGGGTGCCTTTTAATTTCCTCGGGAGGAATAGTGCAACAGGTTGACGCTTTATTTCTTGGATATAGTTCTCCGACTGCGATCATTTTATTCCACGGCCCGTTTTACTGCCTTATGAAAAACAGCTTTGCGTCAGTTGTTTAACTTCGCCAATACGGATCCTCTTCGCGAAACAATGTTTGATTCCGCGCTCCTCGCCCGTCTTTATCTCGGCAAATTTTGCTTCTCGGGAATTCTAATTAAAATCGATCGAACGACGCGGCTCCGAGTCTTAAAGAGTTCTCGACGCGAGTCGCGACCGATCATCAAAAGGAGTCGAAACACTCGCGGCAAATTTAACTACGACCAGTCGAGCTTTAACCGCGACGAAATAAAAATGTTCAATAACGCCGGATGCCGAGAATTATCCACCGTTCATAATCGAATCGAATATGTTGATCGTTCGGCTAAATTATTCGACAAGTTAATCACGTTTCCCACGACTCGATTTCAGATGCAAATACATAAATTATTCATTTGATAAAAATGCATGAAAATCGGCCGGGGCTCGGTTCCGCCGTCCGAATCGACGGAGTTTCGTCCTATGTATATTTACAATAATTTGTTTGGCTCGACTTATCGATCGGCGTTTCGTTTCCCTCGACGAAGTCGATCGGAGATCTTGCGCGCGACGAGGTTCCGGAGTAAATGTCGCGCGACAGGTTTCGGAATCTGGCTCGATTTCGGTTAATCGCGAATACCTCACGCATTCGTGTTCGCATACATCATCCGTTCGCGCGCATACCGGGTGTGCTAATGGAACCATTACGGAAACGGATTTCGTACGTAGATCGATCACCGGCGACTAATCGGAGTGGCCAGGGCCACCGCCGATTCTAATTAACTCGGTGAAACCCGGGGACCCCTTCAAACAGACGTTCGTCGACTATCGCGATTTTATTAAATCCCTTTCCGATATGCGGTTCGATCCTTCGCCGGTCAACGGGACTATAGTTCAGAAAGTTAGTTTTTAGAAATACTTTTTTGCGAAAACCTGATCGCACTTCGAGCGCCGTCGGCCACCTTTTAAATAACTGAACTGTCGAGTATCGAAACCGATTTCTATTCGAAGATACGACCACATATTTCGTTGGTACGCGTAAATTTACGCGCGGCGGCGAAAGATCCAGTCTGTAATTTTTGGTTGAAAAGTGCAGTTTTGTATAAACGTACGAACGTGCGAAGGTAATACTTCTGAAGTACCCGCAACCTCTGGAATAATATTGTCCCGACGTACGCGCATTTTAAAAATCAACAGCCGCGGCGGACGTTTCAATGGTCAACTTTTATCGAGACGATGTTTTCAATGCAAATAACGCGGTAGTATCATTTAAACGCGGACCCATAGAATTTTCCCAAACGTAATTACGCGGGAAATATCATCGCTTCCCCCGTTTTTTTACGTCCTCCTCGTCTCTTTGCCCGATTGATCGGGACCGATATGAAAATTCAGAGCGTCGTTCCATCTCGACGGAACCCATAATTCGAAGAGAGCCTCGTCGCGTTTAAGAAGAGCGGAATGAAAGCGCGCGGCACGGTTCGCCGAAACTGGGGCACGCGAGTTCGCACAATGACGGACGAACACTCGAGAATTCGCCGGAAATCAGCGTCGAACCGCGGATCGCCGTCGAAGCGGGATGATCGCGATTGGAACGCGGGTATCCCGACGAGTGATTGCCAACGGGAGTAGAGGAGATCCGCTCGGTTCTCGGCGGGAACAAAAGTAGAAAAGGGTTCTCGCGCATCGGAGAGACTCCAAAGCACTTAACCGGCTTTCCCGTCCGCGGTATTTCCCTTGTTACGCTCCCGTTCCAGTAAACAAATGAGATTTATCATGAGCGGAGAAAGTTGCCGGACGAATCTCGGGTTGCCGCGAAACGGGCGGAACGGCGGAGGAGAGGGCACCGGGCGAGATAACAACGAAGAAACGGGACGAAAGTGGGAAAAAAGTTGGGAAGGGAAGGAGAGAAACGAGGTTCGAGGGGTGTGCCGGCCGTAGAATGTAATTTGAAAAGTTTTCTCGTTAAATTGCGCAAAACGCGTGCGGTACAGGCGTCCGCGGACACGCGGAGACGGAAGCGGTCGCGGCACCATCACCGGGGACAATGACGAGAACGAACGGCTTCGCTCGGCCGATTTTAATTATGGAATCCGCGGAGGTGAAACGGTCAATTTTCCCGTCGTCCCGCCGCCTTTGGCCCTCTTTTCGACTACTCTACCTGGCTACACGAATTTCAATCGAAATCCCTCTCCCGTCGATGCCGGGACGCCCCTTTCAAACCCTCTCCCCCCCGATCGATTTCCACTCGACTCTAGGAGAATATCGGAATGCCGAATTACGATTCGTCCGTCGAATAACAGACGAAACTTTCGCCTCCCCTCCTACTTCAAACTTTTTGACCGTTTTATGACGAAAGGGTCGAAGCACTCTTTGTAACGTAATGAAAGAGGGCCACGCGGTTTCGATACCGAGTGCATTCAATTTTTCCTCTCCAGAAATTCTACCGCCGGAACAAAATATTTGATACGTCAGATTCGTATATTTTGTGAATGCGTCTGCTCTTCCTCTCCGCGTCCGGGAGCGCAAAAAAAAAAAAAACGCGCGGAAGGAAGAAAGCGAAAACGAAGGGGTCGCGGACGGAGCGAGGGGGAAGACGGGCCGGTTTTACGAGCCGTAGTAATTACGGTTTCGGTGTTTTCTGGTGTTAACAGTTGTATCTGGTCCTGACGTCGACCTGTCCCCTCTGTTTTCCACCCTCCTTGCGGCCGTCCCGGCTGTCCACGCAATTTTCCAATCCGGGAATAACGCTCGCCAGCCCCCGTATCCTCTCCGCCCATTGTCTCAGTTCGTTTTTCTCCGATCTGCCTCCGCCACAGAGGCAATTTCTGTCGCGATCGACGACGGAGTCTGTTTCGCGGCCGAACCGGATCGGCCGGGAGTCAGCAGGTCGTACGCAACTTGGACCGATCACCGTCGATACGATCGACAAAGCGAAAGAGGGAAGACGGCGAACGAGAATAATTTCGCGACTGTATCAGGAGCAGATACTGTTCCGTGCAAGTATTCCTTAGTTCTCTCGAATCCAATTGCGCCCTTTGAATCCCGCGTCCCCGTCTTTGTCCTCGAGTTTTCGTCCTTACGGAATTAATTCGTTCCGTTCGTTCCGACCGGCAAAGAAAGGAACGGAACGTGGCAAGCCTCGTCCTCTCTCCAAAGGGATCCTCCACGCCATTACGCCGCGTTCCTGTAGGAATTCAAGGTGGAGCAGTCGACGACAATTTATAACGAGTCGTTGAGCTACTTTGAGGGCCCTCCCGACCTTCTCCCACTCGAACCACTTGCCCAACTTCGGGGATCATCCTCTGATCCGGCTAGCCGGTCTATTCGCGACGCGGCCACTTATCGCTAATATTTTCTCTCGCGCTCCCTCAGTTTTTCTAACGATCGAACGTCCCCGCGATTTTTTAACGAGCCAAATATAAATTCCTAAACGACGTCGGAGATCGACCTTTGAATCCGGGAAAATTTGAGACGCGCTTAAATTTATTTCTACTTTCCTCCGTTCCAAAATTATCCTCGAGTGGACATCGCCAGGACTGGTCACTTACTCTCGTTCCGGAGCATTCGTATTGAAAAGCACGCGATCTCAAAATGAAATTATCTGGTCGCGCCGTTAGAACGGAGGTGTCGATTAAAACGCGTTCCGTTCCGTCTCGCGTCGCGAAAAATCGTTTCGTCGCCGGGAGGGTACGCAAAAACGGCCTAAGCGTACGCCCGATTCTCCTCGCCCGCGCTGCCATTGTCGTTACGAGAAAGAACGGTCAATTTTCCCGTCGTCCCGCCGCCTTTGGCCCTCTTTTCGACTATTCTACCTGGCTACACGAATTTCAATCGAAATCCCTCTCCCGTCGATGCCGGGACGCCCCTTTCAAACCCTCTCCCCCCCGATCGATTTCCACTCGACTCTAGGAGAATATCGGAATGCCGAATTACGATTCGTCCGTCGAATAACAGACGAAACTTTCGCCTCCCCTCCTACTTCAAACTTTTTGACCGTTTTATGACGAAAGGGTCGAAGCACTCTTTGTAACGTAATGAAAGAGGGCCACGCGGTTTCGATACCGAGTGCATTCAATTTTTCCTCTCCAGAAATTCTACCGCCGGAACAAAATATTTGATACGTCAGATTCGTATATTTTGTGAATGCGTCTGCTCTTCCTCTCCGCGTCCGGGAGCGCAAAAAAAAAAAAAACGCGCGGAAGGAAGAAAGCGAAAACGAAGGGGTCGCGGACGGAGCGAGGGGGAAGACGGGCCGGTTTTACGAGCCGTAGTAATTACGGTTTCGGTGTTTTCTGGTGTTAACAGTTGTATCTGGTCCTGACGTCGACCTGTCCCCTCTGTTTTCCACCCTCCTTGCGGCCGTCCCGGCTGTCCACGCAATTTTCCAATCCGGGAATAACGCTCGCCAGCCCCCGTATCCTCTCCGCCCATTGTCTCAGTTCGTTTTTCTCCGATCTGCCTCCGCCACAGAGGCAATTTCTGTCGCGATCGACGACGGAGTCTGTTTCGCGGCCGAACCGGATCGGCCGGGAGTCAGCAGGTCGTACGCAACTTGGACCGATCACCGTCGATACGATCGACAAAGCGAAAGAGGGAAGACGGCGAACGAGAATAATTTCGCGACTGTATCAGGAGCAGATACTGTTCCGTGCAAGTATTCCTTAGTTCTCTCGAATCCAATTGCGCCCTTTGAATCCCGCGTCCCCGTCTTTGTCCTCGAGTTTTCGTCCTTACGGAATTAATTCGTTCCGTTCGTTCCGACCGGCAAAGAAAGGAACGGAACGTGGCAAGCCTCGTCCTCTCTCCAAAGGGATCCTCCACGCCATTACGCCGCGTTCCTGTAGGAATTCAAGGTGGAGCAGTCGACGACAATTTATAACGAGTCGTTGAGCTACTTTGAGGGCCCTCCCGACCTTCTCCCACTCGAACCACTTGCCCAACTTCGGGGATCATCCTCTGATCCGGCTAGCCGGTCTATTCGCGACGCGGCCACTTATCGCTAATATTTTCTCTCGCGCTCTCTCAGTTTTTATAACGATCGAACGTCCCCGCGATTTTTTAACGAGCCAAATATAAATTCCTAAACGACGTCGGAGGTAGAACTTTGAATCCGGGAAAATTTGAGACGAGCTTAAATTTATTTCTACTTTCCTCCGTTCCAAAATTATCCTCGAGTGGACATCGCCAGGATTGGTCACTACTCTCGTTCGTACGAATCGCTCCGGAGCATTCGTATTGAAAAGCACGCGATCTCAAAATGAAATTATCTGGTCGCGCCGTTAGAACGCGAACGAAGGTGTCGATTAAAACGCGTTCCGTGGCGACGAAAGGGCCTCGCGTCGCGAAAAATCGTTTCGTCGCCGGGTGGGTACGCAAAAACGGCCTAAACGTACGCCCGATTCTCCTCGCCCGCGCTGCCATTGTCGTTACGAGAAAGAACGCCGTTAAAAGTCTGAAACACCGTCTCATAATAGCGGCGGCGGTACGCGTCGAAAGGCAATTAACGTTCTACCGGTGTACTCGCGCGACCCTTTACGTCGACCACTTTTGCATCGAAAGCGCGAAAGACTTTCTCGCCGCGGAGGGCGTGGAACGTTCCTCTTCGCAGATGTTTCGCTGAATATGCATCGGCTCTCGTCCGTCCTGGCTTCTTCTTCGTCGTTTAGTTCGTGGAAGTCGAACGCGGGGCCCGTCGCGTTTTCGAGCGAGTAACCGAGAACGACGGAATTTGAGAAATCGGTTCGGCGACGAGACGGGAAGCGACGAAATGAAATTGAGTAGCCGCGGTGATTTCGCAGCGAGATTCGTCGGGGTAGAGGTTTAAACAGCGGGAAGGCGAACAATTTGTCAACGGTTTCTTGCCGGTCTGCAGAGGAACGATGTCTGCGTAGACCGCTTTCGACAAAATGCTCTCTAATTACTGCTCTCCGCTGAAATATCACCGATCGCAAGAAGTACCTAATGATTTCCCCCGTCGGCGGCGGCGGCGCGGCGGAAAAAGGACCGAATCGAATTCACTGCGGAACGACGAAAAAACGAACGACCTCCGTTCGTAGAACTTAATTGGATCCGCGAGGAGGACCATAACTTTGATTTTTTTATATAGTAGGTCGCGAAGCCAGCGTCGGTTTTTCCTCGGCCGGTGGCCTCGAAGAATTTCGGCGGTCGAGATTAAGAGGTTCTCGAAACAAGATTCGAAACTGCGAAGTGGTTGCTGCTCCACATTTTGCATAATTTATCGCAATCTCGCGGAATGCGTTTCAAGTAAGAAGCCGAGTTGGGAAACTGTGAAAGGGAGAAGATACACAGAACTCTCCGGCCGCGCGACGCGTTGAATAAGTCAGGATCGCGGAAGAAGTGTCGCGAGTTTCTTTGTCCGCCGTATCTTACTATTTATACGATGCAAATCCGAGTTCTCCGACTTCCTCTCCTACAAATACCTCGATCCATCGACGGAAAAAATTCGAATATCTTTTTACGATTCGCGAACGAAGAAGATTCGACGAGACCCGAGTAGGAATTTCGATTGTCCTCGAAAAACGATGATCCGCGGTTCATTTCGGATCCTCCGACGTCGCGATGTCTATCGATGACTTTGCCCTAGAGGTTCGTCGTGGAATTTCGTTGACGATTTGCGTAACGAGGTTACGCGACGTCGTCGTCCGTCCGACGTTCTGCATAATTCATTGCGTTTTCGCAATGCGTCGCGTTTCACGGGCCCGATTAACCGTGGAGACGTAATTTATGTTAGAATCGCGTCCCCGTTCGCCTTTAGTCACATTCTTATCCTTCATTTGTATTCCGAAGCGAACGCGAATTAAAACTCCGTCCCCGAGCAAATTCCTGCCAAGTTTAATCGTTTGCTTTTTAACTCGTCCGCCACTTGACGGCAATTAAAGTTCGCGCACCTCCTTCTTTATCCCCGATACCGAGGTCGCGCCCCTCGAAAACGTGCCGTTCGAAAAATAAATTTTGTCGAGGCAGTGTGTTCGATCGTCATATTCGAGAACGACGCGACGTAACGTTCGCGGGTGGGAAAGGCCCGTACGAACAGAAATTCCACGAGAGAACGCGTATTTGCAAAAGCACGACGACTGCGACGAGAATTTATTAGGTATGTTTGCAGTGTAAATACAGGCGAGAAAGGAAACGTTTAAGGAAGTTATTTACGAGCGCGTTAAGAAAGATAGAAAGTGTCATGGATCAGCTTTAGTATCCAGAAATAGTGGAGCTCGTCGGTCCTTCGTTACGACGGACGCCGCCAAACGACCAAATCTCTCTCATAGAAAAAAGTGACGTTTAGACGGCGAGAGTAGAAACGTGATTATTATGATCTCGCGGCATCGGTACCGGTCACGGAAATATGTTTTATTCAGGTTCGAGTCCGACCGTCGACAAAGAACTCCCTTCCACGGTTACCATAAATTTACAGGAATAAATACGTCGATATCTCTGGCCGATGCCGGCTGGATCCCGAATCCGAATCTGCCGGCACCCCGTTATCCCCCCGGTTCGTTTTTACGCTCGCCGTTCCCCCCCGCGTTTCCGTCTAATCCATATTCCGTTGTTAAACACTGTTTCGCTTTTCATCCGTTTCCTCGCTTTTGTCTCATCAGCTCCGCCTTTAAACTCTTTACCTTGCCGCCCATTGTTCGCCACTCTTTTTTCTCGACGCTTCGTTTCTGGAACCGAGTCTCCTCTCCTTTTCAACTCCTCTCGGTAGATAAGTACAGTTCATTTTTATCGTTCCGCGCTTTGTTCGACTCCTCTCGTCGCGTCTTTATCTCTTTGATCCTTCGAAACGGAAACTTCCGGATCTAAATCGCAAGAAAGGATTAACTCTCTCCGTCCCTCGAACGGAGTCCCCGCGTAACTCCGTTGACATTTTCATAGCGCACGCTTTACGTACTCTCGGCCCTCCCTTTAAGAGGAGCCGAGAGCATCGCGACCCGCGCATAAACGTTCCCTTATCGTTTCCTGTTTTTTCCCTATCTCTCTATTACATCCTCCGTCCTCCTCGCTTTTAATTTCCTGCCATTTTTCAAGTGCTTCCCGTATCGATTCCCCTTTCATTTCCCTTCATCAGTTCTAATTTTCTACACGACTTCCTCATTTACTTTAGCTTCATATTTCTTTCATGCCGGCGATGCTTTTTCTCCGCGCGCTTTTCTACGCCGAGCCGTTTCTTTTTCATCTTCGCCGTTCTCCTTTGTGTCCTTCCATCGACCTTTTTTCCTTCGTTTAATTGTCTTCGTTTTCACCCTCGTCGCGGACCACATTTTCTCTCCGCGGCGGTTTCGCCCGGCGACTCGCCATTGTTCTTATTTTTCATTGCCCGGATCGTTTCTCGAAGCAGAGCTCGTCGCTCGCTCGAGGCGCGTGCGAACTTTGAAAATTCGCTTGTCGCGCGAACGCCTCGTTCGTGAGAAAATAAATGTTAATATCCTGGATCGCGAAGTCGATCGAGACGAACGAATTTCATCGCGTTTTCGTAATTAATTAACGCGTTCTTCGTACGAACCTCTTAAACAGCGCGTATCTTCGACTTGGACCCTTATCGCCGTTCAAATCCATTTTCTTCTCACCCCAGAAATCCCTCGCGCGCGCCGTCTGTCTGCTCTCCCTCCGCTAGTTCCGCGCCCCTCGCGTTCTTCACCCTTTCGCTTTCCCTCTTTGTGCCGTGCCCCCCCCCCCGTTTCCCCCGGGATCGTGGCGCGCACCCTCCGCCACCTCGGGCCAGGGTGCAAGCATCACCTCGCGATTCCACGTGCGCTTCCACCGTGACAAAGCCAGATTTAAGCTCCGCTTATACGAGTCGGAGCTTTCCAGTCGGTTCGAGCTCGCCGGGGTCCGCTACATAACGATTTTCCGTCCCCCCATCCCCTTCCGACTCCTCGGCTGACGTTTTGTTATCAGCCATAATAGACCGCGTTCCGCGGGAGCAAAGCGAAACGGTGCGGTGGCGAGATTCAGAGAGACGATCTCTCGCGTGTCCCCATGAACGTCGAATAAAAAAGGAAAGTAAATGGAAAAGAGGGAAAAAGAGGCGTGGAGACGCACCGGGAACACAATAGCCGTCCTTTGTGCCGCGTAATGCGGCCGGGACCTGTGTCACCTGTTTCCCAAATATGTCTCGAGTATCCGTTGCACGGTCGCGGTCTCTCGGGGAACGTCCTTTAGCCAGCGAAATCAGACTTTCTCGCGGCTAATTCGCGGACCAACGAATCGGCAGGATTTCCGTTTACCGCGGCCGTAAAAGACGGTCGACGCGTACTTAGACGTAAAACGCGATCTCGGAAAATTTTTAACTACTAGAAGTCTGATCGAGAGGATCGTCGAGGCAGCGGCCCACCCGTTTACGTGCCCGATGGATCCCGTCAGAGCCGTAAAAAGGACCAATCGACGAGTCAAAAAGGGGTTCGGGAAGGAAGACCGATGACGGAAACGCGAGAGTGGGAATGAAATAGAAGCCGTGAAGCACCCCTCCGGTGTGCAATTCTGAGGAGCCGGGAATTCGATCCTGAAACAGGACCCCGGAGACGGCGTAAAGCTCGCCCCGCGTTCGTTCGCTCGTTCTTTTCTTCGTTTTAACCTCCCCCGGCCGGGGACACTTGACGATCGTCCGTCCGTCCGTCCGTCGCTATTTGTCTCGCGGAACTTCATCCGCCTTTTTGTACTCCCCGTTCTACGCCCCTTAAAGATTCAATTTAATTCACTCACCGTGGAGAGCTTTCAAATACGCCTTCCCGGCATTGATCAGCTGCCTCGCTCCCGGGTTGAACTTGTCCAGGATGTTCTGCAATCAAACGTAAAAACGTGTTTACACTTTTCTGCGTTCTGTCTCTCCGAGAACGAATTCTCTCGAACGCGATATACGATGATCGAGACTCCAAGTGAACGTCATCGCGCGAAGTGATTTACTAAGTTTAGCAGATAAGTCGGGACTTGTTTGTCGTTCATCGAGATCGGCGTTCAATCTAAACGAATCGTCGGTTTCTCCGCACGTTCATCTCCAAGTTCATAATGAAACGATATATCGCGGCGAAGAAAACCCGTTCGGCTCTGATATCATCGCCGCGTTTCGCGAGAAGACGAACGGGCTGCTGCGCAATTGTGAGTCGTAACCGGTCAAACCCAGAAGCATCGGGACACGTCTTCGTCGGACCTTGATCGATCGCCGAAGCGTTAACGAGCGCGAGCTAACCAGATTACGTCGGTATGACGAATCGGCCTCGCGAGCAGAAGTCGGCCTTCGGGTGCGTCGCCGGAACGCGGTCGGCTTCGCGGATCGAACGTGAAACCGCGAGCCGATCTCCGTTCGTCGCTCGAACTGGCCATACACGCGATACTCGTCGGCGTCGTCGAACGTTTTGTCGAATTAAGTTCCGTAGTCTTGAACCAGACGAAAACGAGACGAGGAAGTCGGAGTCAAAGGTACGATAAGAACTGTTTCGCAAAGACCGAAGTCGTAGAGTCTGTAAGTCCTCGACTCCTCCGCAGAGATCATCGGAGCGACGCACGGGACGCGGGTAAACGGAGCTGAAAAGTAAACTGAGACAATGTCAGCGGAAACTTGGCGGTTAGTCGATAGCGAGGGGAGCCAGATAGCCGAATAAACAGGATTCCCGGAGTGGGTACCGACGCTGGTGGACGTTACGACGATAGGGAGAGAGAGAGAGAGAGCCGGTGGCATGGTTGCGCGCTGTTATCAGAAGAGAAGCGTGTACGGACGCCCTCAGGCATTCCAGCTTTGAGAGGACGAGGCCGGCCTTCCTGCGTCTATCTCTTCCCGGCGACCTCGGTCTCGCTCTTTCTTCTACGGGTGCTCCTTTCACTCGGAGAGTTTCAAGGCGGCGCCTTTTAGCCGCTTACGGTCTCCCAGAGACCTCACGGTATCTGCGAGCCGGCGAACAACGAAAGCCTGTTTCGCGAGGGTGAACCGGAGCCACGATTAACACCAGAAATGCACTACGTTCTCCTGGATCTCTTTCAACGAAACGTAGTCCTCGACAAGGAAGACCGGAGCAAACGCGAACTAGAGCTAATTACCGATCTGAGAAATATGAACATTTCCAACGAATCGGTTCGTTGCCATTTTCTAATTTCGCGACGCGCCGTTCGGGACGCGGTAAAATCGATAAGCGAACGAGAGCTCATTTTGTACGGGTGAACGAAGAGCCGAATCGGGTTTAACGTCGGCGATCGTGGTCCGATACGAGGTTTCTGCGCTATTCACGGTAATCCGCGGTAAACTCGTCCGTCATCCGTCGCCGTGGAATTTCTTCGCCATCGTCCGTCGTAGATGGAACAAATTGGCCCGGAGGGGAACGTTAATAACGGGTCGGTCTGTCCCGCGAGTAACGATCCGTGCGCCCTCGAACCGAACATTTTCCACGGATTTCGGAATCGTTAATCGCCCACGCGAATTAACGCGAAGCGAAAAGATCCAATAGAACGCGAATCGTTCCCCCTCGTAAAGTTAATAATTAATCGAACGACTTTTCGAAATTATTTTCGACTGTTTATGCTCGTCAATAAATTGCATATAAATAGTGGAGGGTAAATAAATGGGGAGCAAACGCGCGTTGAAGATAAACAGAAATCACGGTCGAATAAATTTCACGTGCGTATTCGGATAATAATGAGCGTGATTGTGAATGCATATTCGGGTGGGTCCGACCGGAGTCTTGTATCAGTTTCGTGCCGGCCGCCAGAATGGACGGACGTGTTTGGAAATAATGCCGGGTAATGGAAATGCTGCCGCGTTATCATTCGAGAAAATTGTCCCCGCGATATTTCGTTCGCAATGGACTCAATAAAATCCAATTTTTCCCATTATTTCACCGCCCCCCTTGTTTGTTTGGCAACGGCGAAATAAAATTTCGATCGAACGGGTCGGACCGTGGCCGCGCGCTCCGATCGGAGACGTCCTCGAGAAAAAGTGTCGCAGCGTTTTGTAATGCGATTTGATTTCCCGTCGGGAAACTCGTTCGCCGTCGTCGTCGTCGTCGTCGTCGTTTACGACGGCAAACGGAAACTCGGTAAACGAGAGCGAGCGAGGACAGAAGCGGCTTGGAAATCAAATCCGGCGAAACAGTAGNCTGGCAACGGCGAAATAAAATTTCGATCGAACGGGTCGGGCCGTGGCCGCGCGCTCCGATCGGAGACGTCCTCGAGAAAAAGTGTCGCAGCGTTTTGTAATGCGATTTGATTTCCCGTCGGGAAACTCGTTCGCCATCGTCGTCGTCGTCGTTTACGACGGCAAACGGAAACTCGGTAAACGATAGCGAGCGAGGACAGAAGCGGCTTGGAAATCAAATCCGGCGAAACAGTAGTTTTGGCATAGTTCGGCGCACGAGGTGGATAATGGGTGTCCTCGGGGCAGCACACGGCGCGATAACGATTCGCGTCCGACCGTGGAACGGAAAGTGTCTTTGCTTATCGCCATTAGGTAATTTGGCCGGAAACGTGGGATCGTCCGGCGGAACGGTCAAAGGGCTAACCGTCGCCGCTGCTAATCCCCACCGGTGCACACTGACTCGAATTCGAAATTCCCGTTCCGATGATCACCTCACGGAAACGCGTGCCGTCGACTGCATTATGCCACCGGAATCCCGTCGAGGGTTCCGGGTTCTCGACTACGATCGAACGCGCCGACCGCGAATCCACTCGACGACGACCGTCGCCGTCGTTGGGCGTCCATCGCGTCCATAAACGCGAATTCATTATAAAATTATGACGAGAGGCATTCGTGGTTTTTATCGCGAGTCCTTTAAAAGATTCCGTAGTAAAACGAACGCGCGGCACCATTTTAAATTCGCACGACCATCGAGATTTAATTACAAGGGCAGCGAATCGAGCATTTCGTCCCACGGGAAGTCCCTTTGATTCGCGGGCAAGCCGGGCCGGAGTAAATCGTTCGGAGCGTGATTTCGCGGACTCTCCCGCGGTCGTTAAAGCTTTGGGGAATTTCGTTTTCGGGCGGGACCGCGATCGTTCCGTTCGTACGATTGCCGCTCGTAGGGGTGATCGACGGTGTCACGAACCGATCGTTTCGCGATAGACGCGCGTAGCTTCGAGCTGTCCAGGACCGAACGGCCGGATCGGCCCGAGGGCGACGCGCGGTGTCAACGTGGAAATGTGCGTGCGAGCTGAACGAACGAATGGAAATTCAACTGGTCTTTAGACGTTTAAGGAACGACTTGTTCGCCGGTCGGCGACGAGAAATTTTTAGGCAACAACACGCGAGCCGTCGACGTAGAATTGCGTCGTCGAACGTCACTCGTGATCTCGAATATTAATTTCGATTTATTTAAATGCAAAACTGTGATTATTCGGTAATCTCTATGGAACGCGAAATTCGTATGATGCATCAAGAAATAATCGCGGCCATTCATTCCGCGCATCAATACGATAATCATTTAGGATTTCGGATAATCGTCCGGCAGACGGTATGCCGTTAACAAACTCATTCATGTCCCGCAATTTTTAATCCAATGGCCATTGAACGCAACGTCGTCGTTTCGACGTCTGTGCGCGTACGTACGCAACGCGTTCGACAGAGTCGTTACGTAACGAAACGGAATCGCGTTATGCGATGACTCGCGGAACGGTCTAGCCGCGCGAGTCGTCGAATTTACCCGCGATCCATTCAGAGAACCGGTTCCCTCGGACGGCGTATCATCCTTGACCTCCCGAAGACGAAATAAAAAAATACCTCTGAGTACCGTACGCCGACGACGACCGATCGTTTGGCAATAGTAATTTATAGCGTTATTTTTCTCTGCTGGACGTCCACGATAGAAAGATAAAACTATGTCGACGCTTCGAGGCACGGAATCCTCGCGTCGTCGATCAACGTATTGTATGTACACCGACCGGGCGACGATAAATTTTCGCGAGGGTCAAAGGTTTGACGAGTCCGTTGGAAGACGATTCATTTAGAGAAATCGGATTTACGAAGTTTCGATGTACATCTTCGTCATTCGCGCGAATCTTCCGTTCTACCCGCGCCGTTTCGCGTGGAACTATGGCCAGACTTATTTTATCCCGTATTACGTCGCGGTTCGCGTAATAAACGGAACAGAAAACTAATGGCGCAATCTCTCACCGCGTAGTCGGAACGTCAAGTTATTTTTCAACGGAACCGACATTAGACAAAAATTTTTGCGTAATAACGCATACCGTACACGTTGCACGCCGCCAAGCGAATTTGTCTCGTCATTTAGCCGATCATTAGTTTCGTTCTACCGCGCAAAAATCCGCTGGCGAGTCTCTCGCGTAAGTACTGGTTGCGTGAGAAAATATTTCGCGAGGACGCGAATACACAATTGATATTTTCCTCGTTCACGACTCGGTTTACGCTCGGTGGTCGTGCTTTTAACGTTCCGAACGGAGATATATGTTTGGGTCTGACGCAATACCGTTAGAAGTACGACCGTTGTACACCGCGGCTAGAACGGTGGCCATTGAAAACGTTTTGTCCGCGATAAAAGTGCCTTTTTCACTTCCTGCTGTTCCTTTTGTATACCCCTCCTCTGTTCCGATCCGCGGTAAACCGATCACGTATAACCGCACAGAAACTTCCGAAGACAAAAGAACGGGTCCAGAAAAACCCGTTCGCGCTTCGATCGCGACACGAGTATCCGTTTCTAGTTCGAAAGCAAAAACTTCGTGGCACTTTGAGAGAAAAATAGTCGCCGTTCGATCGGACTATCGAGATCGGCGTCGCGGACCGACGAGAGGATCTCGCGATGTTTAAAAATAGCGTTGACCGCGCGAAGAATTTCCGAAAGCCGCGACGAAACGGTACGTCCGAGTCGCGGTGGATTTAAAATTCCGCGTCCGTTCAAGGATGTCGGGAAAGGGTGCGCGATGCGAAACAAGGTCAACGCCGGGCGCAGCAAGGTTAAATTTAACCCGGTACACCGATTCCGTTATAGTCCCGCATAACTGGCCGCGCTGGGTAACCGGCAAGAAAATGGAAGCAACACGAGGTAACGGAGGAAGGTTTCTCTTATTGGCAACCAGTTGGTTCTCGGCTCGCGTAAAAACGAGAGGCGACCGAGCTCGAACACCGAGGAGAGAGAAAACGAACGAGAGAACCGGGCTCGGAAGGCGGAGATGAAGCCAGAAGCCAATGAACGTCGACTAACGGTACGCGATGCATGAATTTCGTCTGCACCGACGTATGTAGCACGCTTCACCGTGCACGATCTCGTGAACGTCGTTGCGACACGCGTAAGAGATCGACCAGGGACAAAGACGCCTCTCGTTTGGTTATATTTCGACGTATACGTTTATAAGTTAAAAACCGGACGCGGTCGATCGGGGAAATTTCGATTTTTCGTCGACGGATACCGTTACCTGGCGCTGCCCGGTGAACGGCACCGAACAAACCGGCCGATCGATCGGAACGCCGCCGTATTTCGTAACGTTTCAATGAACGTTAGATGATTTCACGGCGTTAGAAGTCGCTTTCACGCGATCCGTTCTCTC
>SMSR01016089.1:252556-274753 GCA_019453355.1 Ceratina japonica | reverse complement strand
ACTTTGAGAGAAAAATAGTCGCCGTTCGATCGGACTATCGAGATCGGCGTCGCGGACCGACGAGAGGATCTCGCGATGTTTAAAAATAGCGTTGACCGCGCGAAGAATTTCCGAAAGCCGCGACGAAACGGTACGTCCGAGTCGCGGTGGATTTAAAATTCCGCGTCCGTTCAAGGATGTCGGGAAAGGGTGCGCGATGCGAAACAAGGTCAACGCCGGGCGCAGCAAGGTTAAATTTAACCCGGTACACCGATTCCGTTATAGTCCCGCATAACTGGCCGCGCTGGGTAACCGGCAAGAAAATGGAAGCAACACGAGGTAACGGAGGAAGGTTTCTCTTATTGGCAACCAGTTGGTTCTCGGCTCGCGTAAAAACGAGAGGCGACCGAGCTCGAACACCGAGGAGAGAGAAAACGAACGAGAGAACCGGGCTCGGAAGGCGGAGATGAAGCCAGAAGCCAATGAACGTCGACTAACGGTACGCGATGCATGAATTTCGTCTGCACCGACGTATGTAGCACGCTTCACCGTGCACGATCTCGTGAACGTCGTTGCGACACGCGTAAGAGATCGACCAGGGACAAAGACGCCTCTCGTTTGGTTATATTTCGACGTATACGTTTATAAGTTAAAAACCGGACGCGGTCGATCGGGGAAATTTCGATTTTTCGTCGACGGATACCGTTACCTGGCGCTGCCCGGTGAACGGCACCGAACAAACCGGCCGATCGATCGGAACGCCGCCGTATTTCGTAACGTTTCAACGAACGTTAGATGATTTCACGGCGTTAGAAGTCGCTTTCACGCGATCCGTTCTCTCCGGTGACGAAATCCAATTTCCTATGCAACTTTTAGGCCGAAGTCGACAGACAGGAGTTGTCGACGTATCGCGTTCCGGGAAATTAATTATCGGTGACACGGCGGACCCCGCGAACGCTTTATTGTATCGCAGAAAAATCTGTGGTCCGATCGACGTGTTTTGAGACAGACCGTGCACACTTTCGACCGAACGATCGAACGAGCTTTTACTGTACGACGCCGGTTCTGTTCTCTCGCGCGTCTATCGACCGAAACTGATTTCTTCATAAAAATCGCTCGCGCTCTCGTTCGTTTGTTTACACGCGTTGCCTCCGAAGTTCGTCGGTTCCCTTTGGTTCAAACGGGCGCGAAATATCGTTAAACCGAGACTGAGTATACGAATCGCTGATACATCCTTCCGGCGTTCTTCTCCCCTTCCCGGTAGTACCTCGATTCTCTGTTTGTCTATCCGTGAATTCATCCCGACTATCTCCGCGCGGCATCGGCCGATCTGAATTTCAGATTTTCCGCGCGGCCCGCCGGCCTCGCCGTGTAACTCGCTCGAGCTCCGGAGCCGTACGATCCGTCGGTGCTCGTAACGAACGTAATTTTTGGTGTACACGCGTCGACGGGTCTCTACCGATTTTAACACCGATGACGGATGCGACCGCCCCTGTCCCCCGCGGTTTTCTCAATAAACTGGGAATGAGTTACGTCCGGTTAAAAGGACTTTTCCCCGGGATTAACTCCCTCTCCCTCTCGCTCTCTCTGTGATCGACGGGATCGCGGATTTAATCCTGTGACCGCCGAAGGATTACACGGGTTCCCCCGATCGGGCATAAATATTTCCTCTCGTCCCTATGGAAAATTCTATTTTTCTCCGATCCTTTGTTCCCGGCAACGGAGTTACCTCTAATCTTTTTACCCCCGCGTTTTCGCCCGTGTTTTTCCAAACGTTTCTAAAACACGTTCTCCGCCGACGAAACAATTATGAAAATGTAATTTTAATCAGTCGCGCAAATTGTCCGTTTGCGCGTCTTCCATTTTGAACGAACGGCTCGTTCGGCGCTGACCGTTTTTTTTTTGCGAGAGTATAACGCACGGAAGTTTAAACGAATTGGTAGGTACGAGCAGGGCGATTCGATTCGGGGAATCTGTTAAACAAATTTCCGTCTCGTCTCGCGAAACAGATTTCTGTCGGGGAAACGTGAGTGCGGAACTTCCGAAACCGGGGGGGCGAGGGGCAGAGGCAACGCTTTACGTCAGCCGCACTCTGTCGCTTAAAATCCGATCCGACGAGCCATTCGCAAGAATAAAATCCGCACGCGCGGATTAGACCCGAAACGAATGCTTTTCAATTACGTTCTAAATCAAGCCCGTGAGATCTGTCGAGTCGTGATCCGACGTCGCTCGATTTGCCTCGCCGCGCCCGAAAAACCCGTGTTTCCCCTCGTTCCAAAGGATTTTTCTTCCGTTACTGCAGTTTCATAAGTCGTCCGAGGGTCGATTCTCGTTTCGTTCGAAATTCAATAAAATTCTGAAACGATAAGGTGTAGCGGTTCCATTAGAAACGATTGTTCAATCTCGAAAGTAAACTTGAATCGGTCCGCTGAATTAGGGAATCTCGTTGATAACTCGTCGGATCGAATTTAATCCGAACGAAATCAAGATCGTATAATAGAAGAGGATCGTGGAATCGTGGTAATTAATAGAGGCGAGCAAAGTCGCGCGCGACGGTCATGGAAATTAAAAACCGCTCTGTGGTGACGCGCGAAATTGGCCAAGGATTTCAACGAGTCGATTTAATCCGCATAATTTCGACCTGGGTCGAGCGCGAATTATTTCCGGAGTCGACGAGTAACGACAATTAAAAGCATCTGCAATTTCTTTGTTTGAGCACAGACCTTCCTCTGGTTACAACACATTTTTATCTCTGAGAGGGTCGCATCGCGTCGCGTCGGGAACAGGAGAAATGAAAGGAAAAGTCTTATGAGAGGTGTCGTTCCCCGTTTACAGCTGCAAAAGGAGAGGATCGTAGGATGGGAAGCTCGCTGCGTTCATAAATATCGGAATAAGGAAGCGGCGTAAGAAAAAATGCGCGTCGTTGGTGCGATTCCTATTTACGTCGCAGACGAGTCGACCGGCTGCAGGAGGAAAGGGAAAAAATGTAAAAGGGAGAGATGTAACCCGTGTACTCGGCGCCGCGTCGCGCTACTAAATTATGCACATTTAAATCAGCCGGCCCCGTACGCCAACTCACAATAAACGCCGTTACAAGTTCGCAGTGGCGACGTTCCTCGGAAATTGCATATTTCAATGTGAAACGCGTCCGATTAAATCGGCAATCAAATTGGCAGGGAAGAGATCAGACGTTTCGCTCGAGGAATATCGTCAAACGGAACCGTTTCAATTTTCCATTATGCTCGTTCCGAAAGTGGTGCGAGAAAAAAACGAGATTCTCGATAGACCGATCGTCGTCGAGGCCCTCGGTACGAAAAACGAACGACACCGCGATCGCGCTTCTTATTTAAATTTCGCAGTCGTTAAAATTGCACTGGCCGCGCAAACGACAGAATGACACTGTAAATACTTTGAATATTTACTGAATCCCCGGTACGGCCGGTATAAAAATCTCTTTTCCCCCGGCGTTTTCCAATTTACAGTCGCCGCTTTGCCGAGTATTTTTTGTCCGTCGCGATTGGTCGGTGAAAAAACAAATTCCGGGACTGCAATTCGGAGCGGGGTCCAGCGAAAGAGCCTTAAGCGGCTAATTATCCTCTTGAATTCGATCGATCCGCCGCCGCGTCGCGTCAAAATAGCAGAGCAGTTTTTCATTCGGACGAACGTTCGCGATATTTCTCGTACGAGAGAGACACGGACTCCGGCGAATAAGGATCGGATAAAATAATGACGAGGTCGCCGTTGCCGGTTCGGATGCGCGTACGCTCGCGGCGCGACAGAGAACGCGAGAATTTTAAATAACGCGAGGGGGAACGGGGACGGATTCGACGTGCCCGTCCTTAAATGAAACTTCAAAGAGACGGATTTCCCTTCTGTCAGCGGAGGAATTTACGTTTTTCGCGTGAAATATTCAAACGTAAATCTGGAGACGTCTCCGGACCTACTGCCGCCATCGAGAGATAGTTTAAATAACTTGGCAATTTTCTCAACGGAGATCTCGGTTTCGGTTCTGTCACCGTGGAAATTTCTCACGTTCCATCGACTAGTTTACCGGGGCAACTTTTCGGCGGTGATGTCTCTACCGTTGGTATAACACGGCATTCCACTTAACATTCCCTGTCGCTCAAATTTTCCACTTAAACGCGTCGGATATTTGATAAGCTTTCACGGGTGTCGCCGCGAAAAGCTGAGATAAACCAAACGGCGGCGCGGGGAAACTGAAACGAGATAAGGCGTTCCGCGACGCGCGACGGGAGAAAGAGCGAGGAGAAACCGGCAGAGAAATGTGGGTCTCTTGGGCACGACCTCGTGACCCCCCTCGGTTAAGAGTCGATCGTCATGCGTCAAATAAATCAGCCGGAGTTCTCCCGCGGCTGATAACTCACCGGGTCGCGGTCGCCCTTCGGGCGATTCCGGAATAAAAACCGGCGTACCGTAGAAATTTATCTATTCCCCTGAAAATCAAAGAGCGGCGGAGCGTCCGGTTCGGAGAAATCGTTTCGAGACAGAGCTACGATCGACGTAGTCGACGTTTAACGAGAACGCGGTGTCAAAGTTTGATCATTAAATAAGTATTTCCTTTGAAGTCGAAACAGTCGGCCGGTCGAAGGAGGCTCCTCGTCGCCCGTCCCAAACTTCGGCTTCTTCTTTTCGAATTAATCGCAGCCGCGGTTTTAATGAGTTTCATTCTTAATTAAGAGGGCCGTTCCCCGCGGGTGACGCGTCGAGTTTATCGCGGACACGATTTGCGTGAAAACCGAATACGAGGCGGGGGAGAGGGAGACGGACGCGGGGGAAATAATCCGGGTTCGGTTCCCGACCTCGAGTAATAAAGTATAATCACCGTTAATTGCCGGCCGGGCGAGGATTACTTGATGAATGACGCTACGATTCTCGACAGTCGAAGACGGCGCCGTAATAAAACGGGGATTTACACTTCGTTTAAGATAGATCACCGTTCTGTATAGAGGGGAAATTCGCGTTCTTCCTCCGCTTTCGATTCTCCGTTTCATTTGACCGGGTCGTCGTCGGTTATCAGATGAAATTCATTTGGAACGCGCGATATTAAAAAGATTTGTCGTCCAGATCGTCGAATAGTCGAAATTCTGTACAAATTCGTTCGGAACGTCGTTTTGACTCTCGTCCCGGAATCAATTTTGCAATTTTTCGTTTACGAACGTCAAGGAGTCGATTTCGCACCGTTGTTCAATTGGCCGGTAATAAAAAGATGAGGCAGAGCCCGTCAGAACGGCTTTGAATCAAGAACTGGGAAGCAGCGATTGCGAGACGCAGTACGGGAGGGCCCGCGTGTCGAAGAATCGGCTCGATATCGAAGCCAGACGGAAATTGCGGAAACGATTCCTCAAAGGAGCCATAAATCTCGGTATTGGACCGTCGAATCAATTACGTGTTAGCATTTAGTCGAACGGTTGAATGGCGTTCCCGGCGTACTTTGGTTTAAGTATTAAATGGAGTTTAAACCGGCATCTCGGCCGATCGGGTGGCCTGGCCCACGGTTAAACTTCGTTCAACGCCACGCCGGGGACTTCGCGAGCAGGCTAAACTCTGGTTAACGCTTAAACTAATCCTCAGTACTTAGTTCTTGGGGGAAACGTACACAATCGTACACCGGCTCTGTTTAGATCTTGAAACCATCTGCCGCGAATCCACGCGCAAGTCGAATAAACTTGGCTTGCCACTGAAATTTGTTGTTCGATGCAAATACGGTTNGCCGTTGTTCGATTGGCCGGTAATAAAAAGATGAGGCAGAGCCCGTCAGAACGGCTTTGAATCGACAACTGGGAAGCAGCGATTGCGAGACGCGGTTCGGGAGGGCCCGCGTGTCGAAGAATCGGCTCGATATCGAAGCCAGACGGAAATTGCGGAAACGATTCCTCAAAGGAGCCATAAATCTCGGTATTGGACCGTCGAATCAATTACGTGTTAGCATTTAGTCGAACGGTTGAATGGCGTTCCCGGCGTACTTTGGTTTAAGTATTAAATGGAGTTTAAACCGGCATCTCGGCCGATCGGGTGGCCTGGCCCACGGTTAAACTTCGTTCAACGCCACGCCGGGGACTTCGCGAGCAGGCTAAACTCTGGTTAACGCTTAAACTAATCCTCAGTACTTAGTTCTTGGGGGAAACGTACACAATCGTACACCGGCTCTGTTTAGATCTTGAAACCATCTGCCGCGAATCCACGCGCAAGTCGAATAAACTTGGCTTGCCACTGAAATTTGTTGTTCGATGCAAATACGGTTCGCCCGCCAGTGGAACGTACGCCTCAAACGAACCGCTCAGATTTATTTTCCGAAGGACTAGACTCGTTCGGACGATAAGCCGTTCAGAAACGATTCCTCATAGTCGAAATTGGTAGGAGAATCGAGCCGGAGCGTACGCGATCATTGTCTCGAAATAAGCGGTACGAGTAGAAACGGTTCGCCGATGAAAGAAGCCGATTACGATTAAGAGGCGGAAGTGTGTAACCACGTTTTCCCGTGTACTCGCTCGGAACGATCGGCCGAAAGAAAAAAAAGGTGATAGCAGTTTGGTGTACCGTTAGGTAGAATGAAAGCGCAACGAGTCAAACCGGTCGAATTTTTGGCGTCGAACGGATCGCGGCGATTGCACTCGTTAATAAATTTCCCGGTGCGCCGCGAACCTAAATTATTATACTATACTCAACGATACGGCCGGACGCGGAGCGCAATCGGTTTCTTGTTAACGTTCCTGCCGATTTTTCGAATCGACGCCGAGGACGTAACGAATAAGAAACCGATCGATGCACACGCAGAGATTATGAAACAGATTCCTCTCTACCGTAAACAGAGTTAATGAGTTCATTACGCTAGTTCATTACCGTTGTTCAATTAGAATTGCAAACCGGTTCAGGAAAGTCTAATAAGCGGTGACCCAATTGTTTCACAGTCGCGTTACCTCTAGATTCTTTAGAGACTATTTAAAATTTTAGTACCGGCTGAGAAAAACTGTTGGATCTCGTTCGTGGCCGGGATGTGCAATTGACGACGGCACCGAATGGACGCGGCGAGAACGGGAACCGGGGATAAAATTTTCGCTGATTAATTCACACGGCGCGCGACGGCCAGCTTAATTAGAAGCAGCGAACCGGCAAATGGCATCAATTATCGACGGGGCAACAAACGATAGATCACGGTTTTAATATTCGTTAATCGTACTCTCGTTCTATGAATTGCCGTTTTATAGTCGACAGATCGAGAAGAATTATTTGTCGTTAAATCGGCTTTGTCGCTTACGCGTTTCGCCGGAGACGACAATTGCATTTTTTTATTATGACGAGTAAACTCGAGGACGGTCAATTGAACGACGAGAGAGAGAGAGAGAGAACGAGAGAGTGAAAACCAATTGTATACGGTACACTCCTGAAAGCGATTACGCGATCGAGACGCGAAGGAGGCCGAGGCTCGGCCATAGATGCCAGACTGAGGACCGGGAGCCATCGGGAATCAGCCCCTCCACTTACGCACACAATCGCACCGTGTCCGTCTGCTCCGAGTTCGGCTCAATTTCGGCTTGTAGAGAGAGAAGGCGAGACATCAGTCCGTCGCTCTTGCTCCTGAGGCAAAAATCCAAGTTGCGCGCAACCGACTGACGACGATTGATGTTTCGCTTTCTCTCTCTACGAAGCCGAAGTTGAGCCGAACTCGGAGCACACAGACACGGTGCGATTGTGTGCGTAAGTGGAGGGTCTGATTCCCGATGGCTCCCGGTCCTCAGTCTGGCATCTATGGGCTCGGCCCGTATCGCCTCTCCTCCAATTTACATGAATGAATACATTATACCGGGTGGACGAAATTATTCGTCGGTCCTGACCGATTGTCCCGTGTCGTTTGATGCTCGGCCACCGAACACGGCCGAGACATTTCTATCGGATCCCGGCCGGGGCCTCGTCCAACTTTTAATTAAATTCAGTTAACGGCGAAGAAGTTGCTGCTCCATTTCTATTTCCACGCGCGACGATCCGCGCCTCGGATTCTACATATTTATGAAGTTTATTCGACTTCCGTGGCGCGCGCAAAATTCGGGGCTAACTTCCAACGAAATCGCCTACGCTCCGACCGATTGGATTTAATTAGGCGCGATCGATCGGGTCAGAGAAAAAAATTAGGCCGAACCGTCTACGGAACGTGGTCCGAAACTACGTAAACTCCGAGTCCTATGAAATTTATTGTTTCTCCCGTAGTAAAAAAACGTTGGAGGTAGGATGGATTTTGAAGAGTGAGGGCGCGTCATAGGAACGTTAGTAGAGTCAAAGTGACACGGGTACAGAGGAACGATCGCGTTTCCAGGAGCAGAAAAAAATATGTTTCATAATTCCGATATCCGGGTACAAAGGCGAGTTCCTTTGATCGGCATGCCTGCGATTTCTGCGAGCTTATTCGTCGCACAGCCTTTGAGCTCCTTTCGCGGACCTATTCCGGTGATAAAAGACACGCGTGCGTCGAGAAGATTTTCCTCTGACGTGGTTTCAGTAAAAAGTAAACTCTAATAATCGTTCGTACGAAAAGTTATTCGACGTAGTATCGCGCGATATTGAAAATTCAATGAGACCCGTACGATCCGGCGTTCGCGTACGTCTTTCCGCACGGTTTATTCTTCTCCGAGGGCGGATCGAAGGCTCTATTGAAAACTACAAAAGAGGATACGCGTTTATACCGGAGCAAAAAAGGGGTGAATGCGAAAAGAGCGGGGAGCAAATGGAAGAAATCTTGGCGTAATCTCAAATCCTTCGTAGAACGAACGAACGATTTGTTGTTTCTGCGCTCGTCTATCTGTTGCTTCCCGTCGCGTCGAGCCTCGCGAAGAAAAGATTCCCCGCGAGCGGCACTACTTTTTTGCCTCAAAGGAGGCGCCGCAGTTTTTCGATACGTCATTACTATACCTTCGGTAAAAAAATTCCTCCCTTTCAAGTTATATCGGTCATTAAAAACCGTTCCAGTCTCCTTTCTGACGATGCATCGACAAAGAACGAAGTAGCCGCAAAAATTCGAAGCCATATAGATTCTGCTTTAAAGAGGAATTTTACGAACGAGAGTCTTGGCATCGTCTATCGCGAAATCGATCCATCATTTGTGAAGCTTTTCAATTACACGGTAAAAAAGTAGCGGGTTAGGTTCATCTGGTAGTAGGCGGGTGGACGAGAAATTTTTTTTCGAGAGGAAAATCGTGATTGTGGAAATATTTTTTTTGCCGGGACATCGTTACAGGGAGAAACGCGGCGCTCGCAGTTTATCGCGTATCGCACGTGAAATCTAATATTCCAGATTCCGGTATTTCACTCGACCACTCAATATTAATCTGGCGGATCGCCAGAGAAAGCCGGACGTACGCCGCATACGCTTTGCGCGCGTGTACGCGCCGCGCCGATGTCCGTCGACGTTACGAGCGAAGCAACAAATTTCTTTGTGCAACAGTGGACGTTCGCGAATGCAAATCGGACGATAAACGCGACCGACGTCTTTGTGTCCGTCGTTTTGTTCAATGTTTCGTAAACTAACGCGGTCAACCGTCGGAAAGAGACACTCGGAAGTCTCGTTTTTAACCGTACGAGTACTTTTACGATCTGATAAATTATATGAAAAACACGGCGGGACAAAAAAAGTATACGAGTTGATTACAAAGGGAAAAATGATTAATGGGAGCGACGTTTCTTTGCTTTGATCCGTCGATGCGCGTCAAAAGTAATTGGCGGCCCTTGGCTCTGTGCTTTTGGAAGTTAGCGACGTAGCGAAAGTTTGTTAACAAGGTGGCAACTTGGTAATTAATATCATAAACGAATGAAGGAATGTCGGAGGGGTCGGAACGACCCTCGACACCGGCGGGCCGCGCGCGTCTACACGAGCAAAGTTAGCTCCCGGTTACAGGAAAATTCTTCTCGATAAACGAATTGCAGGCTTTGCTAAAATTTCCGGAAACCTTTCGTTCAAAATTAAACGATACCGTATCGATGGTCCGTCCGTCGATCGGTTCGATTGCAAGTTAAAAACGTCCGAGCCCTCCGTTCGTTTTTGATTCGACGACGTTCCTCGGTATCGCGCGCAAACGACGATACGGAAAAATATGAAACTTGAAATTCTTCTACCTCGACGGTATGGTTTTATGCCGCGTGGAAACCGTACGTCGGAAAGCGCGAGCTTTTATTGCCGGTGAAAAGCGCGCCACGGGTTTTCACAATTTCCTTCTATTAACGGTGCGCTCTCTCGGTATGAGAGGAACGCGGCGTTAAATAAGACGCCGCGGCGGCGAAAGAAATACTCGGCTCGATGATGGAAATTGTCTGGGGATAACGCGGGATAACAGACGCGCCTGATGAATTGCGTTTTCGCGTTACACCGGCCGAAGCGAAATACACGACAGTTTTATGTTCCCGAGGTAAATTGCGGTTCTCGCGTAAACAGGAGATCGGTCACTCGATTTCGCCACCGGTATTCAAATTAAATCGTAAACACAGACGACGACGGTCTAAGATAATTCCGATCTCATAATAAAATCGTTCGTCGAATACGATGAGGAGGATCTATTTTTAATTGTGCACGGCTCGGGCTGCGAGGTCGCGTCGCAATGCGTTGGATTGTGTCGCTGCGAGCAAATTAGCGAACACTCGAGACGGAACATCTCGACGTTTCGCACTCGTGTTCGCTCGCTGACCGCGCAGATTTCAAAAACCGGCCGCTAATTATCGCGAAGTTATTTCCGCGAGCGCCAGAAGTGGCCGGTTAATTAGTCCGAGTCCGGGATCAAAACGAGCACGAAATCGCTATCATTCGGCTTCATCCCTTGAACCGGGGAAACAAAAAGGTGTATTCGAGAGACGGTATAATTGTGTCGGCGGGGAACGTCGTCGAGTAATTTCGCGTGGCAAAGTATTAAGGACTCTCGTTTAGACGCGATTATACGGATTCCTCAGGTATATAATTGTCATCCGTTTATTTCGCGATCGGCTCGCGTCGCTTCTGTTTCGAACGCGAGCAGACGCGAGCCTCTCGAAACGCGAAGAGAGGCCGGATTTTCATTCGAACGGGAAACAACGGTCGAACAAAATGGTATAAAATTCTGACCAGGGGAATATTCAATTCGAGCCCGAGAGGCGGCACTCTTTTCACGTGCGCGCGGCGGATATCGCGTCAATTTTCGACTGGAAAATAAATATCGTTTTCGATCCGCGTTCCGAACGCGCTACACCGTTTGTAATTCGTAAGAGAGACGCGGCGGGGGCGTCGAGATCGTTTTAACGCGTTCCGGGTTTACGAATTTTACGGATTTATCCGAGCCGAAGAGTTTTCTCGTGTTCTCCCTCGCCGGTCAAGACGAACGAACGGTAAACAGTTTAGTTTTTTAGCATCGGTTCTCGGGTCTATTGGAGTAGCAGCACGGTTCACTTTAAACGGATCCTCAAAAGACCTCGGGGACAAAGCGAGCGACCGGTGTCTATCGTGTTTGCCAATCGGTCGGTCGTGATGCGGATAGTCAGACAGATCGCTAACAGTGGGCCGGTGGAATGCTCCGGCAGAATTACGCAACCGACTAAGTGCCCCGGAGCAACTAGACTTTACTATCGCTCGAGAAAGGCATACAGGCAGCCTCTCTCGACCGAACTTCGTCTCGCTCTCGCTCCCTCGAACCTGCATCCGTTTTATTCCTGCGCGGTTGCAGAGATCCTTGATTCCATAACAGTTTGTACGACCAACCGAGATATCTCTGATTCTCTCGAATTTTATTTGAAAACGGCATTACTATCGTTGCGAAATCGGATCGTCTTTCTTCGATCGGACGTGCGCGAAACGTAAAAAACGTTACGAATATCTAACTAATGAGACGTTCGAAATTATAACTTTTCACGTCGGATAATTACGTAGCCCGCGTCGATGTTTTGCGAACGCGTTGGGAAAGATTCATTAGCGGAAAAACTGAGCGTCGAGATGATCACGTTTACTGGCCTAGAATTCGATATGGTGCTCGTACGTACGTCGCGTCGTGCGATGCCATGGAAAGCTGATCTATTACTGGCCACCTAAACAGGTCGGGGAACGACGTTCAGAAGTGAAAAGAGAAATTGTTTGACACGCGCCTGATGCACTTTTAATCGAATTTCTAAACGTCAACCGGTCATTAAAAAAGGGTCGCGCGAACGTTTCTCACGGCGCGGCGTCTCGTTAATTCGTCGATCCGACAAAAGATCTTGCGAACGAACCTCGAAATCGGCGAGAACGCGCCTTATACCAATTTTACTCGGCGTAAATCAACGTTTTTTTAGAATATTAATAGGTAATCCGCGGTTTATAAAACGGATCCCCCTTAGAGTTTCGCGCCTGGTCCCCCGGTTTCATTCAACCTTTACCTTTATCTCTCGATTTAGTATCGCGCCGGGATACAATGGTACAATGGGCGCGATAATATCGCGAGTAAAAGTCCTGCATTGTTCGAACGATTACGCTCGCCCGCGTAATCCTTAATTGCGTTCGCCCCCGCATCGTGCCCGGGTACCACCCCCGAACGGTAACAGTCCTTTGGATCCGCGCTGTTTCCCTGCCCGAACATTGTCCGAGGTTCTGTCACGCCTGCGGACACGTTCGCGGTACCGTGCCACCCGCCCACAGGACATTGTCTACCGAACACCCGTTCTCGCCCCATACAATATCCTGGCCAAGGTGGCCTATGGAAATTAACCTTCGCCGTTGGATATTATCTGTGTCATTCGAACGATCCACGGGAAATAGAGTTCTGGATTAGGAGACGCGTCCGTTGACTCTTAAACCGAACAGAGAAGCTTTTTAATGGACCGCGCGTTTCGAGCATCTTATTTAATGAGCAAAGTTCGAACGGTTCGCGAGAAACAAATTGAGACGAACGTTAGGAATCGAGGAAAAGCGTGAAACAGACAATTTGTTCGTTTCCCTAACTGCGTTTGTAAAAGCGTCGTGGAAGCGAACTCCAGAACTTCATATATAACTCGAGTCGAGTACAAAAGCTATGTGACGAAACGGATAGCCAGCGATAAGTAACAGTCCCTTAATACATTCAGACGTAGCAGCAGCAGCAGCAGCAGCAGCAGCGGCAGCATTTCTAGTTGGTAACTTGAACGTAATTGGTTAACGGGGAGCCGAGTAGTATCGACGCACTTAATTGGATGCTATAGCCCTTTCGCGTCTGCTTTATGTCTAGTCATTTATAAAAGAAGCTTTAGTTGAGAAGCGGTGGGATCTAAGCGAACCGGTTTCCACGTCGGCGAGACATCGTTTGATCTCCCGGAGACCTCGGTGCGCCTCGTTGCCGAGATCGTTTTGAAATTTCTCTCGGCTCGGGCCACCATTATGTAACTTCGATGCACGCGAACCGTCGAAACTCCGAAACGTACATACGTACGTACGTCCGGCGTACATAGGACCGAACGGTACATGGACATAAATCTTCGCGTCCGGTTCCTCTGATCGATCTAATTGCGATCGAGACCCGTCGGACACGTCTGTAGTGTATTTCGGTGAAACCGACGATCAAACGAGTCATCCTACGTCGTTTCTCGTCTTCCGTCAATTTGAACGCTTTTTCAACAAGCCATTGTTTCGACGGTGAAACACGAAAGCATTACTTTCGCGAAAATCGGTGTGCCAGAAACCCGTTAGTCAACCGTGCCGCGTGAGCACCTTTGACCTTTCGCCAGTAGTCGCAGCTGCAACTGCCTTAATGGTCAGACACGGCCCCGGAAAACTATCGTTGTTCCACTTCCATCGGCGAACCGCGCGACCGAGTCACACGGTGAAAGTGTCGTATACGTCCGAATCTGGTTGGTACGATTGCTCGTCGTCGGACGTCTTCGTCCGTTTGTTCGCGGGGGTCAGGGGTCGAATTATCGTCGAGGTACATCTCGCAACGGTGAGAATTAGCATGTCAGAGGGACGTAGTTTAATGAAGATAGCGAAATAACCCAGACGAATGCTAATCAGAATTCATTAGAAGACCTTACAAAGGGTTATACGCGCACGCAGTGCTCTCCGGTTTAACTAATGTAAATGTATGCGGAGCCGATCTCTTTTCCGGAAGACATTCTTGCGTATTCCGTCCAATAGTGGACTTTCCGCGTCGATTCCAGGAGACGGTCGCTCGCGATGGAAACCTGTTGGGCGACTGACCTACCTGCGACCACTTACGATCGCCAACGATAAAGAAATAGACTGGTAATACGTAATAAGCGAGCCAGGCGTGAAGCTGAATAAAATTTCCGACAAACGTCGTTTCTAGGATTTTCGCAGCGTCGAATTTGACGTACTCGTCGACGATTATTCACGAAAGTATCGCTTTTGTGCCTGACGCTCTCGAAACAACAAACAACAGAGGCTCGAACGTGATTTTGAAGAGTACACGAAGTCGCATTAATTCAAGTGGGGCGATGAGAACCGAGAACAGGAAACGGAGAAGTCAAAGGGAGGAAGGAGGAGGGGGTCGAGAAGCGTCGCTGGAAATACGTGTTCGTTGAATGGAAAATCGCGTAGGATCGTCGTTCGTGAAGGAACTCGCGAAGCGAAAGATCACGCCGCGCCGGCATGGCATGGCTTGGCATGGCATGGCGAGAAAGTTGCTTTCGCTCGGCTCGGGAGAGGAGATCGGCCACTTCTCGTAGGCATGAAAACGCGCTTCGCCGTGAGTCCAGGGCCGTGATCGAGCTGGCATCCGATAAACGCGCGTACAATCCGTCTCGTTCGATCGAGAGACCAGTCGAATAAAAGAACGATTCGCTTAGCGACGTATCGAGGACGTTCGCGCGACCCCGAAGAGGCCCGCGAACGTCGAGTTCAAGTTCTCAAACGACGTCCCGTGTTCGTCGGGAAATTAGGGAAACGGGATAGGCGAAGCTCTTCTTCGAAGTATCTCCGTACCCGAATACTCGTATCGGCTCGAAACGAAGCGAGTTAATCCGACAGTTCGTTTATCGCCGATCATAAATTACCGAAACCGGTACTTAAACCCGGGGAACCGACCGGACCGGGTCGTCGAGAAATCGTGTGTTGTATCGCGATCGTCTAACGCGGCGATGTACGCGTCGATCGTCGCGAGACAGGTGGAAATCTGAGCGTACGGCCCTGGGCTCGTATCCCTGTTAAAGCACCTTGGCTATCGACCAGCGTACCGCGTTCCTTATTATTTCCCATTAAGGCTGGATGTTCCTCCGGGCTGAAAAGAGTTCCTCAGAGCTCGCGGCATTTAAAACCAGACGGCGCGGTAGAAAATTTCACGGGATTCGGAGCAACTCCGCGATAAGCCCTAATAGTTCCCCCCTGCCTCATCGTACTCTCCCTTTCTTCCCTCTTTTCGCGATCGTCCGGTCCGCGAGGCGAAAGAATTCAAAACGGGCGTTCGCGTCGCCGGCGAACAACCGGCTGGAAAAACGTTCGCCCGCGAGAGCCCGACCTTTATCCACGAATTTACGTAACTTTTATTGCGCCAATGCTGAATTATACCGCGATTTGCCCAATATTACGAGCGCCATTAGCGCGGCTGAATTTTTATCTCGTCTCGAGGATCCCTTTATTACTCGCTGCGTTATTCACAGGAATTCTCTCTCTCGCGAACGGACCGGAGAAAAATTCGGTGCCGTTGATCCCCCGATTTAAACGTACGTTTTGAAACTCGTGCCGAGCTGCGTATATCCGTTCGCGAAACTGTCAGAAATTCTGAGCGAAAGATCAGACGGCGGCGTACGTATTATACATATGCTCGATCTGGTAATGCCTCTCCGAACTAGTGTTGTTTCGTGCCACGATAATAAGCCTCGGCGGTGAAAACTTTTGAGCAGCGGTGTTCAAACAATGACTACGGTTTCCGTTCGGTTTTCGAAACGCGCTCGTTTATAATGATAAGTTGCTCGCCGGAAAATTCCGTATCGAACCGCGGCGAGAGTTGAAAGTTTCGATAAACACGGGGCGGCGGAGTATCGGCGGTATTCGGGATTCGCCCGACAACGGGAACTTTTACCCGGCCACCACCGGTACACTTGGTTACAAAACGGGAAACTCGACTCGAAACGAGCAACGAACAAACACCGCGGCATGTAAACTTGCGACGGTGTTTTATCGGCATCCAGAAGCCGGTCGCGATAAGCATATCGGAAGAAAGTTCGCCTCGTTTACGGGTTCGGGATGCGCCGATGCTTTCTCCCCCGGTTCGAGAGGCTAATAGACAGATAATTGTGCACACAAACAGATACTTCGCAAGAGCAACAATCGCGTTTGCGTTTCTGTTTCGAGAGCGAGCTCGTTATTTCCCGGACGCGGACGCGGCAAATTTATTGACGATCGTAACATTTTTTTTTATGAAACATCGACTCGTTATTATAATAAGGAAAGGCGCCCGGTTGTTTAGCAACGATTACGCAAAAATTTTTGAAAGCGAGCGGCGATACACTTTCACGGTGGAATATTTTTATTGGGAATACTTTTGCCGAAAGTTTGCATCGCGCGACCGACGAAGCGCGGAATTCTGCTAATTCGATAATAAAATAGAGTAATTTTTCGTTTCGGTTTGTTGCAACGGAGATCGGCCCGGTAGGTAATGAAAACGGTCGTAAATTGTAGCGAATTCGCGTCGAGGTGGATCATCGACAATTTTCGAGCGTTCTCTCTTCTGCGAGGACGAAATTAGGGCAATCAGGCTCCGGGGCACGAGTTAAGAGCCGGTGCGACGCGCCACCCTCGAGAAATTTTTGGAACCCGAACCCGTCCGACGTAAGAAGGAAATGAAACGGAACGAACACTTTTCTGGCAGACCGAGCAGGCTTCGAGTCGAATAAGAAGTAGAGACCGGCTATGTAAACGCGGACGGAAGTGGGCTAGAAAATTGATTCCAAATAAACTCTGTTTAACGAGGGAAATAAAATTGTGCGAACGAGAAAATACGATAGAAACAGCGAGCGGTTAAAACTCTTATGAAATATCATCGGGCGAAACCAATATGAACCGATCCCTCGAGCGAATTTCCACTGAAAGCTAATTTCGAGCGAGAATGAAGACGCGTCGGAAATCGTGAAAAGAAAATTCTGCGGGAAAATGTGAGAACGATTCTTCAAGGGTAGAACAGATGAATCAGACATTTTTCATCCAACTTTTCTCCGGTCCTAAAAAACTGCATTCCCATATTGCCGTTTCCGTCGAAATCGAACCGGGTGGCCGGCGCGAGAGAAAGGAGACGATATTAAAAAAAAAGATTCGCTCGATATCTGGAAATAAGTTTGAGGAAAGAGGGAGGAGGCGAGGGGGGAGAAGTTTTTCCACGCCGGAAACAAGGCTCTAATGCTTCGGTTCCGAACTGTCCCCGGAGCAGTTTGTATCAGTTCTCAGATATGACTCGCATCCGGGCCAGGAAATTGCATTATTTGCCGTGCCGACGATAAACGGTTGCTTTCCTCGTAGAATCTCCGAACCTTTCGTCCGTACAATAATTTGCTTAACCGAACGAAGACGAAAACGAAGCGATTAATGTGCACGCGAACGGTCGTCGCTACTTTCTATTTTCTATTTCGTTTTATCCGTCCTACGACCGATTGTAAAAGACGAATTTCTATGGATTCTCTCGTTCGATTTAAAAGAAACGACGCGACGTCGATTAAGTCGGAACCGGAGAGTTTGAGGTATCACGATTTCTCCGAACAATTTTATCTTTCTTTTATCACCGGCAGAGTACGTCGTTTCTGTACCTTTACGAGACACCTAATTCGTTCCGATTTAACTCTAGACGCGTTCCTTCTCGTTTCCTCCGATTTCCCTTTACGAACGCGTTTAACACACGTTCGTTCCGCGTTTCTTTTTCCAACAGACTATATTTAGCCGTGAAAGTCGAAACCGAAAAATGAACTTCGCGTTCCTCAAAAATTAAAAAGAAAAATTGACTCGGCTCGTGCCAACTCTTGTTTATTCGACGAGTCGGTGTAATAACGAGTTTCAATTTTCCGTGACACAGAAGCTTGGCACGGGAACGCGATATCATTGCTCGTCGGGGAAACAGGAGAATTTTCAAACTCGGCGAAAGTCGGACGCTTTTATTCGGTTTCGTATAATTGCGTGGAGCGAGTAACTTTTCGACGTAAGATAACGATAATTACCTGGCAAAAGAGCATCGACCGCCGACTCGATTGTTAATTCGCTCGGGGGATCGAGCGAGATTTATGTGGCAAAAAACGAAAGAAACGATCGCGAGTCGACGGCGCGGCGCGGCGGGGCAAAAGGAAAAGTAGTATCGGAGCTCTCGTCGAACCGCTCTACCGTTAATTCCGTCTCCCGGGAGGTTCGCCGATGTTTATAGACGCGAACTATGATTTTATAACGATTAAAACCGGGTCGGGGGAGAGCGTCGCGCGAGCTTTAAGAGGACGGGGTAAATAAAAATGTCGCTAGGCAGAGTGGAATCGAAACGGGTCGGGGGAATACGAGAAAAAGACGAAGAGAGGAGGGAGCAGAGGCAGAGATTCCATCCAGCAGCGGCGCGGTGGCGGTCAGGTCGAGATGGTCGCTCATAAATATTCATACGGGATTCCTGAAGCCAGGAAAACATCCATTCCTGTAGGAGCGCACGTGTGCCTCCCGTGCATTCGGCAATTTCGCGAACGACAAATGAAAAAAGAGCACCGCCGAGCCGGGGATCCTCCCGTGATTCCGAGCGCCGCGCAACGGCCAAGAGAAACGAGGGAAATTACCATAGGCCAATTTCTGATCGGTCGTAACGTCGCTCGAAAATGTGCCTCGGCCGCCCGCGTCCCCCGAAACTGGATTTTAAGAGCGAACCACGCCGTACCCGAGATAAGAATCGACGATCGGGGAATTAAAATCTACGAGTTCCCCGACTAATCTGAAAACGTACGCTTATTCGGCCCGACGATCAAACGAACGATCGTCTGAAATTATAACGAGAAATTGGAAATAAACGTCCGGCGACAGATTTCCGCGACGCAATTATCGCGAACGAATTTAATTATCGTACGGAGACGATTTGCGGTACGAGCGGAGAATTGTCGATCGCGAGAGACAAGCGGGTACGCAACGTATTATTTGCATTGTGCATAACAGTGGCATTAAGCTTCCGCGATGCGAAACTCGCGTGCAAGGCTATAAAGAGATTCGAGTTACGACGATCGAGCGCCGTGCGGGGGGAGGTATTCTTTTTATTTGCGTAAGCGAGCCGCGCAATGACGCGTCGTAAAATTTATCTTGCCCGTTTTAATGCCGAAGGAAACCGCGGGTTCGGGGAGGCCCGTGACAAATCGCGCGTTGTACCGTTCTTTTCCAACTGTATTCCGCGAATGAAAAATTCCCCGATCGGTCACCTGTAAAAATACGACCTCGTTCCGCGTGCCCGATGCGAACCGAAGTCGAGTACGCGCGCGCGCGCGCTCGGATCGAACCTACGAATGGTACCAGAGTGCATAAAACGAAATTTTTACGCGTCCTTTTCGTACTTAAAAATCTGATCGGTTCCGACGCGTCGAGAGACAATCGCGAGAAAGTTCGATCGAACGTGTACAAATATAAAAACTTGAATTTCGGCCGGGTTCGTTGAATATTTCATTCGCGGCACGGTTTCGAGCCTTCTTTTTCCCAAACGCTCGCTATCTACACGTCAATCTTTTCGCGTCGATCTCGTCGGGGGCAGAAAAATCGGATCTGGCGGTGCGGAGAGGCCAAACTAAATACTATATCTTCGGTGTTTGCACGGTTTCGCGGGTATATGTTTCGTTCCTTTGTTTGCTCTCGCGACAAAAGTTCGATTCGAATTTTTCAGAAGAAAGACAGCCGGGTCGGGACGGGGAAAAAAGTTTCCCAATTCGTCGGGCACACAAAACGTCATAAAATACGTAGTGACGCGGACCGTCGAGCTTTGACCGGTCCTACGATTAGACGCGATAAGTTTCACCGCAGCCTTTTTGTTCGTTTCGCGCCCGTCAAATTTTTTCCGCGACCGGACAACAGTTTTTCGTCCGGCCGCGGCGACGTTGGCTCGCCGTTTCGCCGAGAAATTTGCATGAGCAGCCGCGCACGCCGGTGCCCATCTTTTGCATAAAGGCAAATTTATAATTGGCACAGGGCCAACGTCTGCGACGCGGTTCGTTCGATCGCGTAGCCGCCACGAATTTTGATTTCAATCGGCATACGTACACGTACTCGCGCTAAACTCAGACAGTGAAAACGTAAAGAGCCAAACAACGTCTGACCGTTTACGAATCCAATGAAATTTGTTGTCGATAATTCTTAATTTTGTTACGTTGGTTTGCAAAAATGTTCCATTTCCGTGGCAGGGTTCGTGATAAACGTAATGATAAAAATGTTTGACCGTCGTTCGGGCGGGACGGCGTATGAAATTGTACGTTTGTTAGGTGTCATGTTTATGGGGGGTTTCGTGCGCTCAACGGGAATGGAACACTGTTTTCCTTTTTTCCGTCGACTCGTTGAAGCCCGTGGTTACGTCAGCTGCAAGCCGGCACTCGACTCGGAGAGTGGGCCGACTACTTTGACAATTAATAGCCAGGGAAGCCCGGCCGCGCACCTGGATCGTGATACTATGTAAGTATCATAAATGTTGCCAACTCAGAAACAAGCTTTCCGTATATCACGCGGCGGTCGCGTTTATTTCAAGTTTATACGCTGCCCCGGACAAACAAACTTCTGACAGAGAGAACGAAAAAATACGGTTTACAGTTACGCTGACCATATTTTCCGGGGGCGGATCAACCATTTTTTTTCTAACGAGAAAAGACAGGTAGCCGTCTTCTACGCCGCGAACTCCGTTGACAGACGTTCGTCGCGTCCAAAAATGACCATATTGACTATATGACCACATCGATTCGGCGAAGAATCGGACGAAACGGGGATCGGGGGGGGCGATCGGCTTTCTACGAATTCCGATAGACCCGTCTCACCGGATCGTTTCGTCGGTTAACAGAATCCGAAGCTTCCCCGCGAGTTATGGTAATTATCGACGTGCCGGGTTAATTTACAAGCATTCCCGGCATAATTAACGATAAAAAAGGGAGAACCGGCGAGGCTAGCATCGACGAAGAATTTGTTCGCCAGCTGTGTACTCGTTCGACGCGGTATGTAGTCGGAGAAACCCGGTATCCTCGCCCTTAATTGGCCGGTTCTATGTAGTTCCTTTCTCTGTCCACGTCCTTATTCTCGAACGACGGCAACGTGCCTCGGTACGATAACGCGCGCCGGTATGCACGTCGATTTTCACCGGCCTCCTCCTCCTCCTCCTCGTCGCTCGGCCGTGAAACGAGTCCCATACCCGTCGAGCGTCGCTTCGCGGATTCAATGAACTCGAGAGATCGTTCCGCGTTCGAAAAAGAATCGGCACGGACGGATCGCGACACCGGAGACAAAAAACGGCTCGTACGTCAAACGACGACCTCGACTCCGTCGACGTTTGATCGTCGAAAACGAACTCTAACGAAACGGGAAGCTCGGTAAGTGGCGGGCGAAAAAGGGAACGCGAAAATAGGAGAGTGAAAAAAGAACGTTGCGTTCCGGTCGTTCGCGCGATACGGTTTGCATGGAAAGAGGAGGAGAGAAACGAGTCGGTTCATTACTATTTCTATCTCATTAACGAGCGACGACTATCGAGACGACGACGACGTCTCAGCGTCTAGGTACTTACCCGTCCCGGGGGGAATAAAAAAGAAACACGCGCCTCATTAATTGGACCCGCGCTAACTAACGGCGTGGCGCGCAGATAACGGAAAAAAATTATCCGCGTTATTATTCATTGGTAGAAACCGACGCGGTACGGTGGCTTCCTACGAAGCCGGCTCGGCTGCCGCCGGCGCAACGACGATATTTTATCGAAATTGCATCCAGATTTCATTATTAACTATTCCCCAGCTGGGAACGCACGCGCGGCTACCTTCCTATCAAGATTTTACGATACCACCCCTGTTTTTCTGCTAGATCGAGTCCTGACATTTATTTTTTCCCCTGTATCGCCGCGCTTTTTTTTCCAATCGTATTACCGTCGTCGCACGGGCGTCGTCACATTTATTTTTAAAATCGCAGCACGTTTTTTAAAAACAAGAGTCTCGCGCTCCCCGTACGATCGTAATTGTGCCGTCCGTTCTAATTAAAAAGGAATTAATCGATTCCCTGGGAAATTCGGCGGCGCAAAGACACCCGGTGAATTTGGTAAAAATTCTTAATTAAAAACC